>VWYH01007286.1:3038808-3077167 GCA_013399365.1 Pampusana beccarii
CGGGGAGCGACCCCCAGCCCGCCCTACGCGCCGCCGCCGCCCGCTGCAGCGACCCCAGCGGGGGGGAGGACCGCGGTGCCGCCCGGGCTGAGGGGACGCGCGGCGCCCGCCCGCCATTTTGGGGTCGCCAGGCGACGACCCTCAGCGGGGAGATGGCGGCCGCCGCCCCTCAGCGTTGCCCTGTTGTAGCCTCCTCATGTGTCCCAGGACAAACTGGGCCTCCGTGTCTTCCCAGCACGAGCAATCCCAAATCCCCTGGGCAGTTCTGGCCCCTCATGGCGGATGTGCACCAGCAGGGACTGATGTTCCCCTTCAGGCCCAAGCCGCTCGTCAGCGACACCTGGTTTTCCTCAGGCTGATCAACAACTTCCCCCTCTGAGCAATGTCCGCCTTCCCCCAAGTCAGCAAAACACCCCGTAAATAAGCACAACTTCCTAACAACCCACATGGTCGCCAGGCAAAATGGCGCCTGGGCAGCATTTTGGGGACAGCCATGCAGCCTCACAGCTCACCCCACACACCGATCCCGTGGTGGATGGAGCAACAGCGAAGTCTTGTCCCTGCACAAAGATGGCAGGCCAGGTTTAAGGCGAAACGACCCCCCCAAAGGGTGTTTTGGGGTTTGTTTCCTAACCCATCTCATCCCCACCCTCCACAAGCAGATGTCTCATGGGGCAGCTCAGTCCCAACACAGAACACAAAGGGCCCAGGGAAACATCCTGGAGAGAGCAGGTCCAGCAAGGAGCAGGACGTGCACAGGAGTGCATCACGAGAGCAAAAAATTCCTCTGGGGTAATTTTTCTGTCTGTTCCAAGCTGTGCTTTGGGAGGTGTCGCTGGTGGTGAGACAAGGAGCGGCCGTAGCTGGAGCTGCTCCCACAGCCTCCTCCTTTTCAGAACATAATTTTTTCCTCGAAAAAGCGCGAGTTCCCGTGGCAGCCCCGGCGCTGCGCCAGCTCTCATCGTGGGCTGCCCTGGAGCCGGACCAAGGGACCTCCACGTGTCCCCATGGATGCGAAATGTCAGTCCCTCTTCCCGGGGTGAGGGCTGAACAACTCTGAACGTAGAAGAAAGCCGCTGGGACAAGAGAGGGATTCACCCCCCTCTGCTGTCTCACGAGATTCAGCTCCAGGGAGACCCGTAATTATCTATTTCCAGCATCTTCAGCAGAGCGTGAGGACGCAGCAGCGCGGGATTCAGTGATTCATCGTTGACCTTCAGGCACCGTGGATATCGTGTTAAGGGGGTCTAAGACAGTCTATGGAGGCTGGTAGCTGGTCTGCTGTGGCTTTTTGATATTACATTACCTTTAATTTGCTTTAAAAGTGGGATAATTTTATCATAAAAATGGGATATGACACCTGTCTCATTATTACAGTGGAATAATGTAGAGTAGCAGAATTAAAGGTTAACAACAGCAAAGTAAATTGTAATATTTTGCAATATTTTCAGTCCAGGTTATTTTCTAAAGACACAAATCATCCTCCTCCTGAGCTCATCGTCTTCCTCCCAACAGCTGGTGCTGCTGGGAGGCAGCACTGGTGTGTACTGGGGAGACTGTACCTGGTGCCTGCTGCTGTTTGGTGGCTCGATCCTCTGCAGCCCAGCATCTCAACTGGGAACCCACGACCTCAGACAAGCATCTTGCTGTGGAAGGAGGTTGGAGTGGCTCCCGCCCCGACAGCTGAATTCGAAACACAGCAGAGCTCGAAAAACATGATTTCCACATAAACCCCCTTTGGCTGCAAGCGGCCGCTGTGGCTACACTGAGAATGGCTTTTATTTGAAACATATTTATTGACATTTGCGTCCGCTCCCGGGGGACGCCGTGCAGACAACTACAGTGCTCTGTCCTCCTCGGTGCTTTTCACTCCTGACGTGAACTGATAGGCTGGGGGAACCCAAACCCGCCCCAGGGACCCCATTGCTGTCACTGCCCTCAAAACACGAGCGCAGCTGCCCCCGGTGACCAGCAATGCCCCAGACCCTCCCAGTTCACCCTCCCAAGACCTTCAGCAGTGCCTGGAGCAAAGGTTACGTCTCTTAATGTCTTCATCTTGCCGCTCTGTTCCCAATCAATGATGCTGACGTGACACCCATCACCCAGAGGCCTCCCAAGCCGCTCTGCTGTCGTGTGTCTGAGCGTCACCCCAGTCGCTGATGGTCCTCATGAAAGATCATCTATTTTTCAGCACAGATGGCAAGTTTTCAACCAAATGCTGGCGCTGGTTTAGGATTTCTCCTCCTTAACTTTGGGATTTTACCAGTAGAGGGCAAGCCGGGATTGCACTGCGAGCAGAAAACCACAGAAGCGAGAGCATTTCACCCAGGGCAGGCAGTGGCTGGGCTGAGATAAGCAACATTTTTCATGCAGAGGCATTAGGGAGAGCAGGACTTGCTGCCTTGCAAATCTCCTGCAGCCTGGAAACAACCTTGTCCCCTCCAAGCAGCAGATGAAGGCTCCTTCATCAGGACCCTGTTTCGTTCCAGCCTCACCGGTGTTGGGGCTGGAGCGGGACAGGGTGTTAAACACGCAGCCACACATTCCCAAAGGCCTCTTCATTATTATGATTTTTTTTTTTTTTAACCTAAAGAACGAGGATGAACAAGAACGCGTGGAGAATTCGGGGATTTCCCCTACAGGGTAGATCAAAAGTTGCCAGGATGTGTTAGAGGAGACATTTAGGCTAAGGAAAACCCTGGGAAAAAAAGAAAAGAAAAATGAAGCTCCAGTCCCGGGTTACTGCTCTAATCACCACGTTGCTGTGGGGAGAAAACCCCACGGGCCTGAACTGATGCCCTCCCACCCGCTCTGGCTCCCGTTTGATCCGCAGGGATCAGGAAGTGTTTTGTTGTGTGGGTTTTTTTTGTTGTTTTCCACTGTCTCTGTTTTGTTTTACCACTGTAGCCCAGGGGGCTGGTTTGTCTGCCTGCCTCCCACGGAGGCTAATTTGGTTATTCTAGCTGGCCGAGGCCACACCAGAGCACTGGGCTCCCACCGCCGTCTCCAGCACAGGCACCAGCAGGATGACCCGTCGTCAATAGCCCTATTATTGCTCCTGAAGTTTTCTCTCCGCTTCCAGACGATGCCGCGTTCCTCCATCACAGCTGCACTCGCTCCCTTCCAGCAATTCCCACCACAGCACTTAAGGCAGGGATTTATGAGCGGTTTACGAAAGGCGTTTTGGAGCGAGAAGGAGTTATGGGAAAGGAAGTTGAATTCCCACCATTCCCCGGGAAATTCTCCCAGCATCTTTCGCGAGCAGGATCATTTACTGGTCCTTTCCCCAGAGCAGAGCCAGGCTCTTAGCTGTGGCTCTGTGTTTAGTCCAAAGCATTTCCCAACAGCAAGAAGCAGCGGGGATTATTCTGGTCCTGCTTGCAAAAGGTCAGGAGCCCAAGGCGAGTCCTCAGAGTCTGGCTGCGAGGTTCTGCTGGATCCAATTTGTTCCCTGACATTTTTGGGGATGCTCATAGCTAAATGAAGTGATTTGTTCTCAAGCCATGGCTTATTGCCAATCTCAGGACAAGCGTTGCAAAATAAAGAGTCATGGGACCAGAGTTACCAAGAGCGGCTGCTGTAAAACCACTAGCAGGGATGTTACTTTACAAGCTACGTCTTATCTGGTTTGAAGCTTTTCAGGAATAAAAAAACTCACCTGCCACAAAATTCTCAGTCCTCCACACAGCCTGGATTATCAGAACAGATTCACATCGACACTACATTTCACAACCAGGACAGGGGTTTGAAAGACTTTTATTTGACACCTTTGCTGGATGTCACAGCTTGTGAATCTAACAGCTCTGCACAGTGTGGAGCGAGGCCGGGCTAGTTGCTGTGAGCTCGAGCGTGCCGACCAGCCGCAGGGACAACCGGGGTCCGCGGGGACCTCCTCTGCCTTCATTAAAAGGGAATATGTTGTTCCTGGGTGATTCTGGCACTTCAGGACAAGGGCAAGGAGAAGTAGCGGAGGCGCTTCTGTGCGTTAAGTGCGATGATGTTCATTAAAACGACCGGGAGGGACTCACTTTTAAAACAAGAGCAGATACACACAGCGACATGCACGTGGCAGATACAACCCGCAGGAACGCAACCACCAGCTCATCCACAGTCTCACCGGCTGTGCGTTTGACCTGAGGCGTGGGGAGAGAGCTTCTCCCTCTCTTTCATGGTTCTTTGCACTGACCTTCCCACGCTTTTCTCTCTTTTCGCGTCACAGTGCTGCAGAGGTGGGCGAGACTCCTTGGGGTGGGCATTTCCGCACGTGTATCCCGGCTCATCAAGGCAAAGATCCAGGGAGCGGGGGCTGTTCGGACAAGGGGGGGCACTGGGACACCCTGCCCCGGCCACCACGGGAGCTGGCGACATCACACAAGAGCTCGAGAGCTTCAGGTTTCTGTTCCTTTCTGCCCCAAGGAGGGGCAGACAGCCGGAGGAGCAGAGGCGCATCTGCCGTGTCGGTTATTTAGGGGCACACGGACCAAGGCAGAAAAAGCTGTTGTGAAGCAGGACAAGCGCAGAGGCAGAGCTTGCCGAGGTCTGCGGTGAAACCTCAGCGGGCTTTGGTCCTGGCCCAGGGAGAGGGACGAGCAGCGTGAGACCAAAACGTGGTGCGGAAGAAAGAAAACAAGAGACTTTGTGTGAGGAGGGGGTGAGGGATGCAGGGCTGGGACTGAGCGAGGGAGGCACTTCAAACGCAGCCTGTCCGACCCATTCCCCTGCTCTGCAGTCAGCAGGGGACGGAGGAGAGACGGCTCCAGCGGCGAGACTGGCAGAGGGGAAGGTTTTTCTTCTCGCTTTGGCCGTCACAGCCTTCCCCTCTGTTACAGACATCCCTTTGAAATCCTCTGTCTCGCCTCTTCACACCCCGGTGCGGAGCAGGGGCTGCAGAACGTTCTCCTGTGGACACAGCGGCATTTTGGCCGGGCTGTGGGAACCAGCCCTGCTCAGCTCTTGCCCCACTCCACCTCAAGGGCACATAAGTGGGAAAAGCTGGTAACGCGGTGAGCAACGCACAGGGATTAGCAGGAATCTGTGGAGGGAGCTGGGGGGGCTCTAACCTCCCTCGGGGGTGCTGGGGAGGGGGTTAAGCTGCGTCCATCCCAACAGACCGAACTGAGGCGCTGCAGCTGGGGGACACATCGCAGAGAATCTGCGTGAGCAAGTGTCTGGCAGCTCTGAGTCCCCAGGGAAATCAGACGGTATTTCGAGGCTGGCTGTTTGCCCAAGGGGAGCGATGCTGGGGTTTGCTGGAGGGAGGGATGGGGCTGGGGTCCGCGGGTGCCCCCTCCCTTGCAGCCGGAAGGCTCTGGATCCAGCCGCGTGCAGACAAGTGCATCGAATTGGGCGTGATTTACGTTTGTGGGCATCACGAGGCGGAGGACGTGTGATGGCAAGGCAAGGAGGTTGGCATGAGGAGGGTGGGAAGAGTAAAGAGAATTTTCTTTACGGATCCTTGGCTTCTGCAAAGCAGGAAAGATGCCTGTTCAGCTGGGTTCGTTCTTAGGCCTGTGGGCAATGAGTGCTGAAGAATTCCCATCTCCGAAGGGGAGGGGTGGGTCAGAAAGCCCCGATTTCAGTCGCCCAGGAGCGGCAGATCCTGGATGTCCCAACCCTGATCCCGGGTCCCTGTGCGGCAGCACCCAAGGCGGGAGGCGCCGTGTAAGCCGGTGGCACGGGGACGCTGGCGGAGGCCGGCGAGAAGAGGAATGTCGTGATCTGGCCGCTCTTGGACGAGCCCTCTCTCAACACGCCCGCTGGCGACGGCATCCTGGGCACGGCTGCTCCGGCCGCGGACGAGCCCGCGCCTCGGGCTCTGCGGCTGGAAGAAGCCATCCTGCCGGCCAGGAAGCTTCGGCGGGACGGCAGCATGTCGCCGGGGACGCGGCGGAGGGGAGCCGGCCTCACAGCGGGGCTCGGGTAAGCCAGGGAAGATGCAGTCAACACGAGGGGAGCGGGAGCAGCCTCTCTCCTGGGGATCTGCACGGGGCCGGCGGTGCTGTGGAGGAAGGACCACGGCCACGTCTGGATGGGCACGAGGGATGAGGCCACAGGCGAAGGCTCCATTTCGGCCACGTAGTTATTCAGGTGGGAGAGGAGTCGCAGCCGGATGGGGTCGGCGGCGTTTTGGCCCTCGAGGACGCCCAGGTACCTGACAACTTCAGTGAGACATTCGCGGAAGCCGATGCTCCTGTAATCCACGGCCAGGGCCCGAGCATCCAAGAAACCTACAGGGAGAGGACACGGGTGACACTGAGTCCGTGCAGAGCTCAGGAATGCGCTTTGATTTCACTACCCTCTCTAACACGCTGTATATTTCACTTGAGGCACTTTGCTGCCGTGAGATGTTCCTGAAGCAGATAGCCAAGTGGGTGTCGCAAAGGACTGGGTGTTTGCGCTCAGGAGAACAGCGTCTGCGGTTATCTCATCGGGAGAAAACCGCCAGGGTCATGAAGCCTCTTACTCCAGCATGTGAGACAAATAAGAGGTTTCATTAACCGTGGCCAGGAAGAATTTTTTCCTATCAGTTATCAATGCTAGAGACATGACTCTGGGCTAGATGGGCACTATTTTCCTCTGCCTGCGTCTCAATCTTTATCCTTCATTTAAAGACAGGTCTGGCTGAAGGACACAGGACAGCAGCAAAACCAAAAGCGCCGCGCTGAGAAAGCTCAAAGCCGCAAAAATCAACAAGACAAAACGCAACCGACAGCTGATTTTTTAGGCTTCTGCTCCCTACTTGCAGCTTTGTGAGACGATAAGTAATAAAGCAGAGAATGTGACAGCAGAGCAAAGCACTGGACCACTTTGCTTGACGGGGTCTCTCGTGACAATGCAGCCCTTTGTTGCAGTGCAGTCAAACTGAATATCTAAACAAATGTTCCAGCCCGAGTTACAGCTCTGAAGCAAAGCCTGGATGCCAGCAATGTCCCCAGCAAGCCAAAAATGGGTGGTGAGCAAGCCAGAGGCTTCTTTACTGGAGCTGTGATCTCCATCCTGTTAACTGGAACAGGACAGAGGGTCTGCACTGAGGTCTCAGTACAAATAAGACCTTTGTTGAATTTTGCACAGGGCTCCCTCTCTCTTCTTATAACAACCAAGAGACACACACACACAAAAAAAAGAACAGAAAGGGGAGAAAAGCCTTGTTTATTTGCAGAGTCCCCATGCAGAATTCAGCCTCTGCAGGAAACGTATCCCAGGGAGGAGGTGAAGAGTTTAGTATCGTTTTTCTGGAAGCGAGCTCCATTTCTGAGCAGGACTAAGCACGTCTGGCTGGGCAGCTTTTATCGGGCTGTGTGACAACAGCAGCGCTGCCGTCCCTGGAGCTCTTTGGGACTTGCTATCCCACACACCCCGGTCTTCCAAATGTATGCATGGGATGCTGACCCATATGTTAGACATAAGAAAAAAACACAGGGCGGGAAATGTCCATCTGCTCTCCCTGAAAAAAAGATTTCCCTTGGGGAAGTGGGTTTAGGTGCTGGCTGGTGTCAGCAAGGCACAGTAGCACCAAGGTACCGCTCGCTGTGAAGCTGATGGGGAATTTTCCTTTCAGGTTTTCACCTTCACCTCACCCGTACATTTATAAGAGTGGTTCTTACCTGTTCCTCCAGTGGCGTGAAGCATTTTTAAGTGATCTACTGTCATTTGTAGAATTTCTGCCTTCTCCAGCTTGGAAGAGCCCTGTGTGTTGGAAGCAGGGAAAAAAGAGCGATTCATCATTTTATGGGGTTTATGCCTCCTAGGAGCTGGGTTTTCCTGCTGATCTCCTCCCCAAAACCTTCCTGAAGCCCAGGAGTGCTCACATTGGAGTGGGGCATCCATCCAGGGCATCAACTCTGGTTTTTACATCAAGCGAGTAGCAAATGGAGCTCCTTCCCAAGATTCCCTGACGCAAATTGAAAAATCCCCGTTTCTGTACATCTTCCTATCTGCGAAACACTTTCTGGATTGAATTTACCCTCCCTGGGGCTCCTGAATATTTGGTAATATTGTTTTCCCACCCAGTTTCACCACCTACTTACTCCCTGAAGTGATGGTGATGAGAAAGACATAGAAATGCTCCAGACTTTCTCATTCTGGGGGGCTCTACCCTTGCATTGCAGAAGTGGGAGGACGCTGGAAATCGGGGACACACGCACCTGCTTCTCGAAGGCCGTGGGCACCAGGCGCCGCAGCTCCGAGAGGCTGCTGTTGATACGGTCGCGGCGTCGCTTCTCGATGATCTGCGGGAGATTTCCAAGCGGGGAGAAGAAAACACGGTCATTTACAGCCGCGGCTCGCAGGTTTAAAGCAGTCATTATGGCAGGTTGAGAGAGGCGCTTTGAATAGGGCCATGTAAATAAGCGTTTTGGATGCAGAAGCTGAGCTAAAAACCCATGGATAACCCCAGGTGAAATTGTTCTCCTCCACCTCTATCCCCACCCCTTTCTGCCAGATTTGAGGCCAAACCTCTGCAAAAAAAATCTCCCAATTGGCTGTGGGGTGAGTTCTGCAGGAGACAGAGCAGGGAATGGTGTAAAGTCAATTTTGCGCTGGTCCCCACAGCGAGGATGTGCCCTCCGCACACGGGGGATGTCCCGGGGAGCTCCGTCACACGGCTGCGACCGGCCCGACCTCCCAGTAAGCGCCCTGGTCACCGCAAATGGGACTCACCCCTCTGCGCTTCTTCCTGGCTTGGATCTGAGACGTCGTAGTGGGAGACACAGACCTGGAAACGTGGCTGGGAAGGAAGAAGAGGGAATCATTTCTTGCATTAGCTGGAGAGAAACCTCTGGTGCACATCTGCTTTACACACTTTTGCCATCTGCAGTTTCCCCCCCTGAATAATGTCTTCTGTGGTTCCCATCTCGTTTTTAGCCACAACACAGAGCTCAGGAATTGGAGACGTGGAGCCAAGGAAGAGACTCAAATCCCACTCGCTCCCCTCCCACCAGCCTGGGACAGATTTCTGCACCAAACTGCCCATCACCTCCCATTTCATCTGGAAAAGCAGCAATACGAGCTCTGGAGTTTTGGACATTTTTCCCCTCCTGTCTGTGGAGCTTTGCATCTCAGAGCCGCGACAGCAAAGTTCGATCCATAGGTCCCCGTGGAGGTGAAGCCTCCATAAGGATGGATAACCAGGAGTGGGAAATCCTCAGAGCAAACCCCTTTGCTCGGGGTTTTTCCACCTCCCGTGAGCAGGATTCTCCCCCTGGAAAGTGGGATGGGCTTGGGGGCATTTCTGCGCCTTATGAAATCGGGCACAGGGCCGTTAACGGGAGGCAGACGGCGATCTGCAACCCCGGCCGGCACCGCGCTCCACAGGGACTCAGCGGCAGCCTTTAACACATACAAATCGGGAAAGGGGCATTTGGGTTCACCCCATCAAATCAAAACATTTTGCAGTTTGACGAAGCGTTTTAATAGCAGCCTGTTAAAGATGTTTCTGCAGAGGCAGAGCAAGCCAAAAACTAGACCCAACTCAGCCCATTAAAAATGCACTTTGTTGGGCTCAAGCGAGGCGCTTTCAGAAGTGGTTTTGCACCGTCAGATGAAATAACATGTTTTTCTACCGACTGCTCCGCTCATCTCCATACAGGTACCCGATTTGAATGTCTGCTGGGTGGGCTCTCTCTGGGCAGAGGTGCTGGCTTCGCAAGTACGAACACGCGTTGCCCGTGTACAGAAACGCACACGCAATGGGCACGTATGATGTGAAAACGGGCTCTGCACAGATGCTGGGGCGTTATCCATGCAAGGGGTAGGTGTTGATTCTCCTGGCAGCGCAGGAATTTGGATTACGCACTTGAGGAGTCTCTGACAGCGAATTTTGAACCTCTCTTTGCAGAACTGTCCGAACGCATCGTTCTTTGTGAGCTACGGCTCCAGATGTGGGTATAAAGACCGAGCTCACTGCAAAATATCTTTAAAAAATACATTTGACAGATCTGAACCACATAAAAGATACCGCAACTATATTCTCTGTGATGATTAACATTTCTGCATTGCTCTTTGCTCGATTTTATAATCTACAGCGTAACGTTAGCTGCTTATTCAAAACAAAAGGAAAAAAAATAGCCCAAAACCAAGCAGTATTTTGCTCTTCTGCAGTGACCTGGAGTCCAAACTCGCGGCACGCACCGAACCCAGGCTCACAGCACTGAACCCAGGCTCACACCGCGGTGACTCAGCCCCGCTCCACGGGGGAACTGGTTTGTCCAAACCACGCGACCGCTGGGCGATGCGCGGGGAGCCCCGGCCAGCCAGCCCGGCCGCCTCCTCCGCCCCGAGCGCTCCCCCTCGCTCCCCACTGGACGCGTCTCATTGCGCCGGATCCGCCAGCATCCCGTGCTACTCAGGCTGTAAACTCCGCAGGGCAGGAGCAGCTCTTTTGGCTGTGTGTTTGCGTGACACGAGCAACAACACAAATACCACCACATTCTACCGCTGGCTTGAGAAGACAAACGTATTTGCGGCACCAAAGAGAGATCGAAAATTCGTCGTCGCTGTTGACTGACATAAAATGTTATCACAATTCCTCTGTTTCATCCATCAGGGTACTACAGACTCAGTGCGCTGCACTGATGGAAGGAGGTGGAATATATTTCATGTGCAGCAGGAAAGTAGGTTAAATATTGATGCACTTTGAAACTGCATAAGGGGCCGGTGAATTTGTGCAGAACTTTACACGTCGGACATGCCCGACTCTGCCTGTGACCGTACCAGTGGGAACCAGACACGTGAATTTAGCCCCATGAGAACCTGAGCTTGACAATGGGCAGGGCAACTTCTCTGCTCACGATACCGAGCAGCAAAAGGGAATTAATTCATCTGGGGCCTTGCTGGACACAGAGGGAGGGAGGGGGGCCACTTGGCTACTGAAAGAATAGTTAAAAAGCAGCTGATTTTTGCACGAGAACAAATAACAGAGCCCTTCGTTCACCCCCAGTGCCATCTGCATGCCCAGAGCCCGGGCGTGCCCGCGAACGGCTGATGCAGCACGGGAACCCGGGGCTGGGGATGCCCTTTGCCAGCTGAGCTGCTGCCCAGGGAAACGTGGTATGAAGATCGAGGATGTTGCTGGGGGGAACCAGGCAGAGGTCCTGTCCTCACCAATTCACCAAGCAGCAAAGCCCCAAAGCTGATGGGATGGAGCCTGTGAACCGCGACACTGGAAGTTCACACTTAAAGCGGGGCACCCTTCTCTGGCCAGGGTGCACCGGCTCCTCTTTAACAGATCAAAGCCCCAGATGGTGCATTACGAATGCATCAGCAGAGCAGAAGCATTTCTCATGCAAAACCTCCTTGTTTCTTCCACGTTTCCCGGGAGCGCTGGGGCTGCAGCAGCACCCAGGCAGCCGACGGTTCCTTTTTGGGGGACGGGCACTGCCCCATCGCGGGGTGCACAGACCTGCGAGCAACCGCGCTCCCACTAACGAAGCTCAGAACCGCCCTTCTCCCCAGCAGGCAGGCTAAAGCAATAACGGGACATTTTTCGTGAGCGCAAACTGCTCGTAACACGGCTTTAATCCCTGTAACACGGCTTGGGTTTCCTTGCCGGGTCACTCCTAACAGCAGCACCACTGGAGTGATCCCCCCAAGCTCATCCTTGCCCAGGGCAGGACCAGCCCAGCCCGGGGGGGGGTTCAGCGAGGTGACAGGTGACCCCCTGTGCCCGGTGCCGTGTCCCCATCAAACCCCGAGATGCTCGCACGGACCTGCTGCCAGCGCCTTGCCCGAAACCCCCGTAGGATACCGAGAGCTGCCCCACAGCGTGGACCCCAAAACCCCGAGCGTGTCCCATCCCCGGCCACCGTGTCCCCTCACCTGTACTCCTCCTCCCGACCCACATCGATGGTGCCGTCAGACTCCGTGTCGGACGAGCTCTCCTCGCACAACCGCTTCATCGTGGAGCAGAGAGGCGGGCGGGCTGGGCGAGTTGGTCCCACGCGTGTCCCCGGAGGCCGCGGCCGCCGTCGCTCCCCGCGCTGCTCGGGGAAGTGCGGCCCCTGCCCCGGCTGCGCGGCGGAGCTGCCGCTGCCCCGCCCGGCTCCTCCCCTGCCCGCGCTCAGCCTCACACCCCCGGCTGCTCCCTCCTCCCCGGTTAATGGGTTAATGAGACATCTCCCGGGAGTGACGGATTACGCGGCCGCGCCGCCGCTCCCAGGTTCCCAGGCCCCCCNCCGGCCCCCCCCTTCCACCCGCTGCACATTGGCCTCAGCCCCAGTTTAAAGGGACCAGTGACCTCACTGGCAACAGAAAACCGTGGGAAAGAGATGGGACTGATAAAGCCTTGTGTTGTTTCAGGGGGAAAAAAAAAAAAAAATAAAAAAAATCAACATCCAGCCCCACACACGCACACACATGTCTGCCCGGCTCTGCGCGGCGCAGGCACTTTTTGGAGACTTTATGATTCAGATGGAAACCAGCTTATTTGAGGCACGGTGCTGGGATTAATTAGCCGCCACGTCCGATGGTCAGAAGGGCAGCCGGAGGCATCGGGACAGATTCGGCACCCCAGCGCTGTCACCGTGGTCTCGCCGGGAGCTCAACCCCTGCCGCGCTCCCACAGCCCTGGAGCATCTTCCACTTCTCACGGCGCTGCCAGGGCGTTTGAGACCTACCCTGTAAAACAAACTGACCCAAGCCCAACTTTAGGGTTTATGACACTTGAATTGCTGTTTTCTTGTCTCGTTCCACAATGCTGGGAACTTTGACCCACAGCTGAGCATCTAGAGAGCATCTCTCTCTCCCTGGGCTTGAGGGAGGGAGGTAGGAGTCTGTTTTTCAGAGCCCTGCGCTGCTAAAATCCCCCAAGGCAGCAAAAACGTGTGCGTGTGGGAGAGAGAGACACAGGGGAGGAGGGAGAGAGCTGAAGTGGAGGTTCGCAGTACAAAAATAATGCCTTTTCTTTTGAAAAAAAATAATCGGCGCTGAGATCTGGCAACACGTGGGTTTCCCAAAGCCTGGGGTTTGGTTGTTTTTTTTTTCGCAAAGACCGTGGCGGCAATAACAACCCCATCGGTCGCACTCGGGCCGGCCAAGCCACCCCAGCACCCATCTCCCGTGCGGTCGGGTGCTCCCGATCTGCCGCAGCCATCTCTGCCAGCTCAGCCGCGCTGCACCCGCCAACCCCGGAGCTCTGCGAGCAGCTCCCACGAAAGCCAAATACCAACACACAGGGCAGGGCAAGGCACGGCCCCCGTGGCCGTTTTTTTGCAGGCTGAACCACATCGTCCTCCCTCCCCAGCTAAAACATCCGAGACCTGAACCAGCCGTCCTGCCTTGGAGTGGAAAGCTGACGTCTCAGAAGCGTTTCAAACGCCCCCAAAATGAGAATAAAACATTTGGTTTAGGCTGTAGCACTTTGTTTTTATAATTTTGATGTTTTGTTTTCTTTTTCACTATAAAAACCGGTCGAGAAACCGAGCTGTTATTAGCTTGCATTTCAAAATGAAAAGTTACTTCGAACCAGAAGAATTAGAAATGTGTTATTTTAGTAATTTCGAGACTTACTCCTCCTCCCTTTCCTAAGTGATTTCACTTAAAAATACGTACATCTCCAAACTAAACTTCCCATAAACATGTGTTTTTGAGAGATTAATGCTCTTTCCACTGATAAAACCGTTTAAATGGGATCCAGAGATTGGTTATTTCAGGCTCTTACTCATATCACAATGAGCCTGAACCAAGCAGAGCCCAGACCTGCCACGGAGGAACACTTTTCTTCTCCATTAGAAAGGAATTCACTGCCCAGCCTCCGTCTTTTCTGGGCCTTGTCTAAGCACCATTATCTGGGTTCAATTGAAGTGTAATTGGCAACATGTTTTTCTAGGATTACACTTCATTATGAACAGAGCGGGGCCCTGAAACCCACTTCTCCTGTAATCGGATCCGTTTTCCAGCCTGTGCTCTTGGAGAGTCGTTTAGGATCGCCCCCAGCAAGCCCAGGGGGATGGCGAAGGGATGCGAAGCCCCCCAGGATGAGCTGCGCCCAGAAGCAGCCAAGGATGCTGCTGAGACCCCTCGCAGATCAGTTCAGCGGAGAAGACAGAGAAGGATTAAGTGGGTTTAGCTGCCGGGTTTTGATAAGCATTGCCCACGTCTGGTGGGAGAGAGCGGGCAGAGCCACCCCGCTGCGGACAAGAAGTGATGCTGGGGAAGGGGAGATGGGGTTGAAGTGCAGAAATGGGGTTTCTGCCACCCGCTCGCATCCCACTGAGCGCCTGTGCAAGCTGTTCCCACGGTGGCAAAGCCACCAGGCTCACAGCCACAAATGCTGGGGGACCAACCCCTGCCCAGAGCCCGTCTGCTCATCCCCAGGGAGCTACGGGCTCTGCCACAGCCAAACCAGGGAGTTATTAGAGGAAATCTCTCCCCAAACCCTGAATTATCACCCCTGGCCCAGCGTTCAGGGCTGTTTCCCTGCCTGCACGGTCTCTAGGAACTCGGTGAGCATTGGGCAGTGCTTGTCCCTGTCCCCGGGACCACCGGGAGACCCTCGGGGGCTCCGGAGGCTGCCGAGAGCCGCCCCCCGCTCTGGCTGCTTGTTCCTCTGCGCGGTGGGAACCGTTTCCAGAGGATGGGTGTCACGAGGACCGGGCTAAGCCATCCATCACACCCAGCGCTAATTAGCTACCCTGCTTCGGAGGCCAAGGAATAAGTGAGCTGCAAAGATTGATGTCCCGTCTCTGCAGCGGGAAAAACTCCCCGGGCCAGGGCTGAGGGTGGATCCTTGCCAGGGAGCTGGGATTGCCCAGGTTTGGCTGTGCCAGCCCGTTCCTGGGGGTGAAGGGCTCACAGCCCAAGGTTCCCTGGCTGGGGGGTGACAGCTCAACCACCAAATCCCCTCCCATGCTGGGACCAGGGGCTGATCCCTCCCCTCCCTCCTGCTCAGCTCTGGGAAATGTCCCCGGAGAGCGGCCAGCTGTGAAAAGCTGCAGCAGCTGGAATGTGGGAGGGAGGGCTTCTGGAAAGCCAGAGGCAGTGAAGAGCAGGAGGTATCTGTTACCTCCCCGTGAACTGACACCTCGGATTTAACCCCGTGCATGCCTGGAATGCCCTGTCCGCACGTCTTCAGTCAACGTCACCTCCTAACCTCAGGTCCCACCACTGGCTGCCAGATCCACAGCTGTAATTTCCAAAGCGGAGGCCTCGCAGGGATGCTGGACGGGATTCCTGGCTGCAGCGCTGCGGACGGGCCGCCTTGTTCTGTGGCTAAGCAGAGGGATTCATCACAGACAGGAGAATCACGCAGGGCTTTCGGGAGGTGATTTGGGATGAAAGCGTATAGGTACGAATACGATAGCACCTCTGTGTTTTGTCAGATCTGGAGCGCGGCCAGGAGAGGATTGTTTGCCGTGGCTCCGCTCCAAGCCAGAGGCACTACAATTGTTAACTCCCCCGGCCCACGCAATTCAGAGCTGGGGCAGTCCAGGGGAAGGAAAAAACCCAACATTTTCCCACAAACCCACGGACTCTCCCTTCCCCAGGCAGGGACAGGGCAGATCCTGCATCTGCTCGGCGCTGCCCTGGCAGGGCTGGCTGTGTCCTCACACCTATTGCCCCACGGCGGCCGGGAATGCCACTCGGTTTGGGCAGCCCTGCAAACCCCGTGGGGTGCGGCACCATGAGGATGCACCGGCTGCGACACCATGGAGATGCTGCTCTCCCTTCTGCCCTGTGAGACAGCGCTTGTCCCCGCAGCCCGCGAACGCCGGGGGTGAGGCGGATCCGTCACCGCGTCCCCAGGTCAGCCAGGGACAGGGTTGCCTTGCAGCTCCAGAATCAGCAGTGCATCCCGACAGTTAGTGCCAGACGACGCCAGCATTTCAGTCCTGCCTGCCCTTGATATGCCTCGGTTTCCCCACCCATCGTGATGCTAATGCATCGGGCACTCGCTTTGCAGAGAAGTGTAATTAATATTGCGCCAGCCCTGCTCACAGCCAGGGTTACCGGCTCCTCCGGGAGCCCAAACCGAGGTCAGAAACTTACTGTGGGTGGGCACGGCTCTTATGTTTGGGACCCGGAGAGGGTGGGACAAGGTGAGCTGCTGTGGTACGTGGCCTTACGGCTGCCCCTGTGCTAACGCAACGAGAGCAGCTGGGATGGGAAAACCCATGGTTGGGGAAGCGAGGCGCTGGCCTTGCCCCGGGGCCAGTCCCCAGGGCTGCGGGGAACACAAAGCCTTTGTTTGCCACTTGGCCTGCACCAGGAGCTCAGCCCCAAAACCCCAACCCTTCAAAAGGCCCGTTCTCCCCTCCCCTTCCCCCAGCGATGCTAATGTGCCAGGCCTCTTCTCATGAACCCTGGGAGAGACCGGGCTGGGAGACAGTTTCACTACTTGTTAAATGTGTGTTTAGCGATCTTGTGAGTAGACAAGAACAAATACAAACAAGCCGGGCTGGAGAGCCCCTGCCCCTCCGCCCTGCCTGGAACGCACCAGCCCCAAAGCCTTTCTTCTCTAACCACTTCAAACTTTCATTTCTTCTGAAGCCACAACAAGGCACACTTTGTAAAGCAAATGAGTAAACAGCAACTTTCGGCTTAAAAGGAAAACAAGGGGGAGGGACTGTTTTTAATTACTGGATTTTAAAAAGGGCTTTATTCGTTTAATTGCTTTCTGTTGTAAAACGTTCTTCTGCGCGCAGCCCTGGTTCTAGCTGCGTTGCTGCTGGCCAGATGGCATTGCAGAAGTAATGACAGCAGTTGCGTTCGCTGCTTGGGCACACAAGTGCCTTTGACATTCACAGACATCCCCCCCGAGCCCTCCCAGCCTCATGGAAATGACACGAGGCACCAAGTTCTGCTCAGACATGACCAGTGGTTTGGCACGTCCAACTCACGTCACTTCCAAAGGGCCGGAGGAAGAGCAATGGGCATGCACGGAAGAGCCTCTGCAGCATTTCAAGTCGAGTTCCCAAAAGGGCTAATTGCTGCTGATTGTCTTGGCCGCGGCGTGTTACCTTCTTAATCTGGGGTAATAACCCGCGTTCGTGCGAGGTGCTGAGCTCAGCTCGGCCCTACCCAGCGGGGTGCCCGGCTTCTCGAATGCGGGAAAGTGACAGCGAAGTCTGCACGGCAGCCGGCGTGCATGTAGGCATGTGAACGTACACGTCTGCGTGTGGCTCGGTGCAGCAACGCGAAAACGGGTTCCAACTGCGTCCCTGATGATCACAACCAGCTTGGAAGATACCCTGAGCCCCTGCGGAGACAGAGGGATTAAAAATAGAGAGCCGGCTAAGAGGTGCACAAAGGGACCTTTAAGCAAAACGCCACCAGTGCCGAGCTGTGAAGTCGTCGCTGTGCTGGGGACAGATGGCACAGGGAAGGGACGGTGAGAGGAGGCAGCGGGAGACTTTTTTCCAATTGGATCGGCCTCAGAAGGGGGAGAGCGAGGAAAGGAATTGGAGCAGGAGTGGCCTTGGGTTCCCGGGGAGCTGCCATGGAGCCCCCAAAAGCCCCGGGCCCCTCACCGCTGGGGTTTCCACAAGGCCCCGGTGAGCAGGTGGCTCCGAGTCAGTGCAGGGGAAGGTGGAAGCAGCCTCGTCACCAGACATGGAGCTCGCAGGAGTGCGCGCTCTCCCCTCCATCGCCAGCCTACAAAACACCACAAGGGAGTGCGCATGTGTGCGGGAAATAGAGACAAGGAGGCTCCTGATGCTCGTTCCATAGGGACGGGATCATCCCCTGCCCCTCCACACACCGGCTGGCATCTGCTGGCTCGGTCTAGATGAGCTTTGAGCACAGAGGAGGTGATGTGCACATCCAAAGGGCTCCCAAAGCCACCAACCCTCAGCCGTGGGGCTGGCCCGGGCGGCAGCCGCTGCGCTGCCGTTCCCTCCAGCACCGCAACCTCGCGGCTTTCCCTCCTTACCTGGCTGCTCCCCACGGAGAGTCCCCCCAAACCACACAATTACTTTGAACAGCCAACCCCCTTCCCAAAAAAATGAACCCAGGAGAGAACACGGACACGAGGGGAAGCATCCAGCCTTACCGAGGGGCTCTGGGAGCGGCGCTGGGAGCCGTGCCGTGCCGGAGCCCGCGGTGCCGCGGCAGCAGGCCCTTTCCTGCCGAAAAGAGCTTTTCCTGCACCCGCCGCGGCGGGTGGGACGGTTCCTGCCAGCAGCCAGCAGCTGGTGATGAATGCTCACTTTCTCTAATTGAATAGCAGGAAGTTAAATCTTGTTTCTTCGCCTTTCAGGCTGTCAGCTGGAACAATCGCCCACCTGTGGCACCACCCCGGGGGATATAAATAAGGAACAAAACACAGTGCTGCCGGTGGTACGGACTGCGTTCCCAGCAGGTCTGCTCAACGTTGGATGCCGTGTTGTGGGAGAGGTGTCTGTGCTGCGGGCAGGGGCTGCAGGTGACATGAGCGATGGTGCGGGGGACACACATGGGGCACGGCCATGGAGGCGTGTGCTGGAGCAAACTGGTGCTCCAAGGAGCCGTGAGTGCGTGTGCACGGGCTCGTGTGAGCATGCACAGCTGCGCAAACACTCTTGGGTGACACATACCGCCATGGGATTGAGCGCCAGGCGCTTTGCGACAGCTGGGGTGCCCAGTGCTCATGTCCCACGAGCTGGGTTTGTGCTCCGGCTGCATCTCCGGCACCCAGCACACGCAGGGATGGAGGGGAGCGCATACCAGCAGTCACCCCGCGTTCTCGCTCGCCTGCTCGCTTTCCCGCTCCGCTGAACCAGGCGGGCTGCAAAGCCCAGAGCTGCTCCCCGGAGCTGCGCCGTCCCTCCCCGCCACCCAACGCGCTTCCCCGCCACCTCTGGCACCCGCACCGTCAGCTCGCAGCCGGCCCGGCGCTCCCACCGGGATGGTCCCACGGCAGCGGCCGTCGCAGCTGGGCTGGATATGACGGATACGTGCAGCTGGAAGGAGCCCAGGACAAGGACAGAGGAACCTGCGGCGAGCAGCACGGACCCTCCGCGCACAGCAGGGACTGGGGGGGAAGCGCGGCTGGGAGGGCAGTGGGAGACACCGACACACACGCACACAGGCCAGCATTGTTGCCGCGAGAGGAAATTATTAATTTGCTGGGAATAAAGTCGGCAGCGAGTCAAAAAAACCATCCTCCCGAAGCGCCGGAGAAAAACATCCCGCCCTCCCCCTCACGCCCTCCCTGCGAGCGGCCCTGTCGCCTTTGTGCGGGGAGACGGGCCCGACACAGGGGCGTCTGTCTGGGCACCACGTCCCCACGCCAGGATGAAACGCAGCCCGGGCTTCGCCCAGACGCCAACAGCCCTCGCTCCCCCGTGGGACTCGGGGTGCCCTGACCCGGCACGGGGGGCGCCGCGGCCATGGCCCCTCCAGACAGCCCTTTGTCAGTCTCTGTGGTAACAGCCGCGGTGCAAATGCCGCTTCCCTGTTTGTTTTCCCCTTGCCTCCATGGCGGGGGCGGCCGTGGCCTCCCTCCCCGAGCGGGAGCCGGGGTATTCAGGGCTCGGCAGCCTGAATGAAGCCAGATCCCTGGACACATTCCTGTGGCTTGCTTTTTTTTTTTTTTTTCCCTTTTTTCTCTTTATTCCCCCCCGCCTCCCCTTCTCCCTCGCTTGGCACAAGCTGAAGGATTCAAAAGGAAGCCAGGCTTGGCAGACACAGGGGGAGGAGGGAGTGGGGAGATGAAAGACGGCCTCTCTCCAGCTTTCTCTTCCAGTTCCCACACTCAGCCCGGCGCGAAAACCTCCTAATGATTCCCAGCCGCACCTGGAGGAGGCCGCCCGGCCGCCGAGGAAGCGGGGGCTTGTTTATACAGCCCGCGGGAAAGCCCCCCCAGCGCCCCGGCCATGGCGTGCGGGGCGGCCCCACAGCCCCCCAGCCTGGTCACCCTGGGTGACAAGGTGCCCGAGATGGCCACCCTGTCTCAACGCCTTAGACGGCTGGCATGCCACGGTGCCCGAGATGGTCACTTTGCTGTGGCGCCTGAGACACCAGCCCTGCCTCGGCGCCCAAGATGGCGGCTCCACCTCAGCGCCATGTTGCCCACAATGGTGGCTCCATCTCGTTGCCACACTGGCAGCTATGGCCATGGTGTCCCATGCCGGAGCTGGCACTAAGGAAAACCTCTCCATTCCCAGCTTGGCAAGGCTTCAAGCCTGTAGGAGCAAGAGGTGGCACCGCAGAAGGTGGCAATGCCACTTGCAGCATGTTGGCTCATGAAGGATGCCTGCAGGGGACACAAGTGCCACCGCGGCACCCTCCCATGGCACGGCCCTTCACTCCCTCTCGTGGCACCTGCTCAGCAACACAAGTGTCCCTGTCCCTGTCCCCACAGCCGTGGTGGCTGACAAGGATTCAGCCACAACATAAGTGTGGGCTGGTTCCAGCTGTGGGGCTGCTCACGGGTACCACCAAGTAAAACTCAAAAATTCAGAGCCGATCCTGGGCTTTGCGCCCCCTTTTTGCCACAGAGACAAGTGATAATCATGCAGTTTGCCCTGCGAGAAAACAAGCAAAAGTCCCATGCCGTGCACAGGACTGCTGGGTGCTATATACCCCAGAGGATTTTATTTGTGTGTTCTTTTTATATACTAATGAATGTCTCCCCTCGAGTCATTCAATCAGGAAATGTAGCACCGGTTGTGCCAAGCTCTCAGCAGCATGGGGCTGGTGATCCCTTCGTGACGGGTGCAGCTGTACTTGCCTGGCCCTGCAGCCATCCTCGCCATCCTCCTCTCCCTCCTCCTCGGTGGGATTTCATGCACAGTCCCATCCAGCACAGCACTGCCAGCAAAGCTTCGAAGTGCAGCCCTGGAAACGAAGCTTTTCCTGCAGAAATGGAAAAACACCAGGACAGAGAGATCTCCACCTCCATCACTCACCGGTCTGGGCAGAACTCGGAAAACGAAGCCGTTTTTAAAAGCCAGGTGGGAAACAGAGCATATTTGCTCCGCAATTACAAGATTTTTTTGCCCTCTTACGTTTTGCTCCAGCCCAGTAACCAAAGGGTTATTTCCACCAGCGTGGGCAATGCACAGAGCTATTCCCACAGCTGCCTTAAGGACCAACACCAAGCTATGGAAACCACTGGCTCCCCCGGACAAGCCCCAGTTCTGGGGAGGGGGAGAAGCAAGAAGAAGGTTGGAAGGTGGATCTGCCCCACCGACTCTTCCTGGAGAGCGGCCAGGCCTCAAACACAAACCGTCTGGTGCATCTTCCAAGGAGCTGGCCCAGGCGTGGAGTTGACTCTTGGCAGAGGGAGACGGCGGCTTCCTCCGTCAGCGGGGCCACGAGCAGCTCCACACACGCTCGGTTGAGTCACCGCGTCGTTGGTGGCCTCCCCAGGACCCCGGGCGTGCACAGAGGAACCATTTTAGGCTCCGGTGACAGAGGCATCAGCGAACGCTGCTATAAATAGCGGTGTCGAAGGAACGAGATGGTCGGGCTGTCCAAATCCTGGCACGGCCCCTCTAGCGCTGATAGCAAGTGCCCTTTGCTTGTTCTCTTGCCGCCAGGTCTTCTTATCTATTCTTTCAACTCGGGGTGTTTCTGTCACCCTGTCACCAGGTCCCCTGCTCTGACATTTTAGCCTCCTGGGATGGCTGCAGGTCCTCACTCACGTTTGTTTGCCCTGTATTTCTGCACTCTCAAAAGGGCAAAAAGCGAAACGTGCAGCGGGGATGTGGTGGAGTCCCCACCAGCACAGCCTGGGACCCCTCGCAGCCAACACCGTGGGGTTGTCAGGACAGCCCTGTGTTTGCATGGCCCCGACACGCTGGGACCCACTGCTGGGCATGCAGGAATCACCACGGCAATACGGTGTTTCACTGCGCTTTAGAACAGTCCTGGATTTCTGCTTGTCTTCCCGAAGGAGCTGGAGTCAGCCTCTGGACCTGCTGCTACCTCTGGATCGCTCTGGTCTTTCTGTTATAGTGATGGGGAAACTGAGGCAGGGAGGCATCATGACGTACCCTACATACATAAGGACCAGGAGAGCAGAGTCCATGCTCTGCATGACCTCCCTGCCATGCAGCTGGTCATCAAGGGCATCGCATCCTCACCAAGAGGCCCCACAGTCCTTGGGGTTAAATCCTGGGTTAGTCGTGAAAAGCGGTTCTCACTGTTCAAAGGCCACGATTACCTTGTGAACATCTGTGCTGACAACAGCTGAGTGGCAGCATAATTCTCCGTCAGCTCTGCCTCCGCTTTCTCCTCCTCCGTGTCCTTTATTTTAAAGCACACCCATTGCAAAGCCCTTCAATGCCTGGTGAAGGAAAAAAGCTCAGAAAACAGGCAACAAAAACAAGAATTCAGGCTTGCAGCAAACCAACGACATCACAGATCCAACCACATGAACCTCCCCTCCCTGCATGGCCTTTGCCCATGTCTCTCCATGACCCGCTGGCTCCTTGGCCCCTCTGCTAACACTGGTCCCCAAGAGCGAGTCAAGGAGCTCAGGATGGTCTTCGCAGGAACATCAGAGCCAGATTGTGACTTCGGCATGGACATCCTGACCTCTCAGTCCCACCTGGACTTTCACTGGTGCAACACGGGCCTTATCAGTGCTGGAGTTTGATTTTTCGCCCCCAGGCATCTGGTGGAAGAACACACAGGATTGAGGATGGGAGTAGGGAAGGCATCCCCAGCAGGGGAGGCTGCATGAGAACACTCTCTACCAAGGACCATCCATCCCTTAAACAAACACCCATAGCAGAGATGCTGCCCTGGGGCTTATAGACATTCCTTGGCTATATTTGGTGACGGATGGAGAATTTGTTGCTTCCCCTTAACCCATCTGTTCTCCTTATTAGCAGGGAGGAGCTCCCACCAGAACTGCAGTGTCACTATTCGGACAAACCCGGTACTTCAGCAGCAATAAATCTGCTCTAAAAAGCTTTTGCTGCCTCCCACCTGTTGGCTGGGAGAAGATCGAGTTGACAAAAGTCTTGTGCCAAATTGTATTTTTATCCAGGACTTCATCACGAGCCCAGGTTACAATAAGAGCCTGTTCACGAAGCAGAGGGCGGCAGCTGTATCACAGCACATCTCTCAACACGAGAATCCCACCTCTCCCAGAAGTCTCCAGTTCCCAGGTAGTTGCTTTTACTACATCTTCTGAATTCCCTTAAATCCCAAAAGGCGCTTTTTCTTCTCATCGCCCCACCCCTTCACCGTGAACCCTGGGATGTCCCAAGTTGAGACCCCAAACCCTATTGCTGGCTGCACCAGGGAGGCAAAATAACCATTGTGAGAACAGCCAGGCTGTGACCAACACCATTTATTACAGAAAAACACCCAGAGGGATTTCATTAATGTGACAGTCCATTCACAAGGAAAAAAACACTGGAGGACAATGAAGTGAAACCCACAGCAACAACACACAGCGGGAAAGTCCAGTTGTCGGCCAGCACGGCACAAGAGGCACAACCGCACGGGCTCATCGGGACCGCAGACGTGCCCAGCCTGTCCTGGGGACCATATCGCTCCCCCTGGCCCCAGAGCACGTCACGGGTGGGCACACGAGGAAAACACACAAGCAGCAAACCCACGTCTGCCAGTCGCAGCAATGGAAGGAAAAAACCCACAAAATTTAAAAAAATAGGAAGCCACGTGGATAAAAGCAAACAGGGCAAAAGGGAAAATCCCCTCCGCGGAGGAAGGACTCGGCGCAAAGGGAGGTCTACCTCACTTGGATGAGCCCCGTGTCCCCCAGCGAGCCCCTAAGCTGCCCTGGCAGCAGAAAACCCGAAGCAGAGTCACTAAAACTGCGCCGTGCCCCCGCACCCCGCACACCTCAGCGCCTGGAAAGGCAGCGACGAAAGCTGCGGAGATCCAGCGCCATTCCCCAAAATCACATCCAGAACCACAAGCTCTACCCCACCCCAGCAGCCCTTCACCCGGCCGGGGTTCCCTAAGGGTTTGCGGACACCCCGGTTCGTCTCCCGGCGTCACCTCCCGGGCTGGCCCTGGTGCAGCCCATCTGTGAGCCCAGCTTGGCTGGGCTTCCACGACCTGATCTTCAGGAAACACCTTGGAAATGTTTGCTGGGAGGCCCGGCTCTTATCCCCCTTCCAGCTGCCAAAAAGGTCTCCGAGATACAGTTCAGATCCCAATATCTGGGGTTCACATTAAAAAGACGAGACCTTTTTATAGACCTGTATATTAATAGATGTGTTACTGAGATATTCATTTATTTCAAGACTCTTTTTTTTTTTTTTTTTCCCAATTTTAGACCTTCCTCTGTGGTGTTTGTCACCCAGATGTGACAAATAACAGTCTGTCAAAGCGAAATTGTTCGGTGGGAAAAAATGCGCAATTTGCTTTTCGCTGTTAGAGCAGGATCTAGTGCAATAAGAAAACAATCTCCCAAGCCACCAAAGGCATCACTACCTTGCTTATATATTCACCGAAAGTGCGATAACCCCTCGCTGTCAGAAAGGGCTGAGCTGTTTTAGCTGAAACCTCCCTGCAAAGTCAAGTCGGAGGCAGACACAGACCTGGGAAAACTTCAGCCCATGGAGCTGGTGTTTGCAGAAAACTATCTGAGAATACTGGGCAACCCTCGTGCCCAACCATGGGGTGTACTGCCCCCACCCCTAAAAAAAAACATAAAGGAAATAACCCACAAGAACTAAGTAATCTTCACATTTTTACCCAGAGCTCGTGCAGTAATGTCAGTGTGATTGTCACACCAATTTTGGAGGAGCTCTCCAATTGATTTGTCTTCCTGGTTTTTAATCAGAGATTTGGTTCTCTCTCACAGCATCACGAGCAGAGTTGTCTATTTTAGGAAACACCAGAGGTTTTAAGAAGCTGAGGAGAAAAAGATTATCTCATATTGGCTCAGTCTAGAAAGAGGAAAAAAAAAAATCCTTTAATTAAAACCTCCAGGCTGAAATTCTCTGCAGATTTACCTAAATGGACTTCAAATGATGTCCCTAATATATTAAGGCCTGCTTTTAACTTAATTCAAGCCCCAGGCATGTGTCTGCGGACCCTGGATGGCTCACACAAGAGCTGGGTTTTGGATGCCTCACTGAGATGATTATTTTTAAGTGCTAACTCATGCAGCTGTGAAACCCAAATTTAAAAACCTGAGCCAACAATACGCTGGCCCAAAGCTCCAAGCAGGAAATGTGATTTTTTTTTTATAAATATATATACATGTGTTTGTTTCTATTTTTCTATATTTTAGTGCATGAAGGGGAAGATGTTCAGTTGACAAAGTGTTGGTAAAAGGGCAAAGACGTGAAAGGTTTTCTGTTTTGGGGAGCAGGGGCTGGGTCTGTGAAGGAACAATATTACGGCTTAATTTTAGTTAAAAGGGAGAACATTTTGTTTAAAAGCTGTAAGAAGGGGTTTTGTGTGCTCCCAACTTTCCAGTTCAACAGTCCAGCCTGAACATTTGCTTTGTAAATCAAAGGCTTTGGGAATTACCTGGGGTTTTAAAGAAATGCCAATAGGTTAAACCTGCCTGGCACAAACAGTCCACGAGGATTTTGCCTGAAGCAAGCGCAGAAGAACGGGGAAAACACCTCGTGGGGCTGCCCAGCACCCGCGGCCCCACGAGGACAACACCATGACATCGCAACGAGTACGGAGGCGAAAGGAAGCGTTTCGTCAGCCCCCTCGTCCATCCATGCCCCCCACCAAGGCTCCCGATGGGGAACAACCTCGCGCTTTCCAGGACAAACACTCTCTGCCTTGCAGACCCCAGCCCAGGCCCGAGCGCGGCGCATGGGGCGAAGCCCGCGCCGCACGTCGGGGACTCGGGACCAGCTCTCGCTACTTGCTGTTCGGGGTTTGCTTCTCCTGCGCCGGCTTCTTGTGCTTCTGGGCGACGCCGTAGGGGACGTGAGCAGCGACGGTGCCCAGCTCCTTGGCTCCCTCCACGTGGAACATCTGGTCGTCGAAGAAGATGTGAGGACGGATCTTCTTCAGCAGCGGCCCCTTGGGAGCCCCGGCCAGGAACAAAGCTTCATCCGTCTCCAAGCCCCAGCTGCGCAGAGTCTTTAGGGCCCGGGCTCCCGAGCTGGCCGCGCTCCTGGCCGTCACCAGGTAGGTGCGAATGGGACACTCCATCCTCAGCCCCTTGGAGTAGAACTTCTTCTGCAGCTTCCCCAGGGCCTCCAGGAAGCCCTTCAGGGGTCCCTGCCAAAGCAAGAAGAAACCGTCACTCCCCAGAGCCTCGTGCTATCCCTTCCTCCAGTCTAGCGGAGCCAGACATGCTGGTTAACACCTTCTCCTCCAAAAATGACAGCAAGGGGCCATCCGCAGCCACCCCGCGGACCAAAACCAGGCTGCTGACCACATTTCACACTCCACATGCCGATGCCCAGCTTGGTCCCAAAGGCAAGAGCGCCCCTGGGTACTGTCTCTCTCCCAGAGGCTTTTTCTGGCTGCACCCCAGCACTACCTGTGCCAGGGGCTTGTTCTCGTGAGCCTTTTCATGCTCGAAGAACATGTCCAAGCCGTGAGCTTTCACGATCTGCTCCGACTCATCCGAGAAGAGCACGGCGTCGCCATCAAACGCCACCCGCAGCTGGTTCTCCGACACCTCCAGGTCTTTACTGGGGCTGAAGATGGTGGCTGCAGCGATCCCTGGAGAGGTTAAAGCACAAGGCAAGAGGTGACAGTTACCCAAGGACGTGGCCTCGTGGCTCGTCCTTTGAGGAGCACAGCAAAACACAACGGGCTGGAAGCAAACACCGCAAGGACACACATGCACCCAACAGTGCCTGCAGCTTGGCCACAAGACCTTTCACAGCAAAAGCAAGTCCCCACGCGACAAACCTCCCTTTGCATACAAGAAATAAGACGGAAAACCAGTGCCTTTGCCTTGGAAGAGCTGTGGAGGGCCAGGAAAGCCTTATTTCCATGGAAACTAGAGGCTCTTTGGAGCGCCAAGGATGGGATGTGGGACAAGGCAGGTCCCAGCAGCACATCGATGTAAGGACAGGGACATTGGAGCTATTGCTCCTGGCACTGATCCCCTGAGGGCTCCAGGCTCCCCCCGCTGTCCCCCACAAGCTGGACCCCAGACTCACCCTCTTCAATGGCCCCACTCACTTTCTCGGCGTCGGAGGAGAGGTAGAGGTTGGTGTGATAGGCCTTGAGATAACAGATGGGGCTGTTCCCTCCCGTCATGCAGAACCTCTCGATGAACAGATCTGAGGGCAGACGGACACCAGGGTGAGCCTGATCACCCCCAAACCTTCACACCGCTCCCCCATGGCCTCTCAGGAGCCGGCAGGATGGGGGTTGAATTTTGGCACTGCTGTTCAACAGCATGGCCAGAGCATCCTCACCACCAGCCAACCTCCACTCAAAGCCCAGGAAAATCACAGAATCACAGGACAGTTTGGGTTGAAGGGACCTTCCCAGCTCCCCCAGTGCCCCCCCTGCCATGACAGGGACATCTCCACCAGCTCAGGTTGCTCAGAGCCCCGTCCAGCCTGGCCTGGGATGTCTCCAGGGATGGTTCATCCACCACCTCTCTGGGAACCTGGGCCAGGCTCTCACCACCCTCAGGGCCAACAATTTAATCCTCATGTCCAGCCTGAATCTCCCCTCTTTAGTTTAAAACCATCACCCCTTGTCCTATCACAACAGGCTCTGCTCAAAAGTCTGTCCCTATCTTTCTTATCGGCCCCTTTTAAGTACAGAAAGGGCACAATAAGGTCTCCCTGTAGCCTTCTCCAGGCTGAACACCCCAACTCTCTCAGCCAAATCGGGAGAATCAGGCTCAGTGCGTGGTTTGGAGGAAGAGACAAGAGAACGCATCTCCTATTTTGCTGCGTAGCGCTAACACCCTGCCCAAAACTCAGCAGCACCCACGCGAGGGGTCACTTTGAGCTCACCGTAGTGGTTGATGCTGTTGATCAGGCGAACCCCGACCTGGGCATGGTTGTTGGTCATGAGGACGATGTCGAAGAGCTCCTCGCTGTCCGGGTAGAGCTCGCGCAGCTGCGTGTTCACGGCTTCCAGCGCCTGCAGCACCCCAGGGTGCAGGGGGGTGGGTGTCAGTGACCCTCACCCCCTCCTCACCCAGCAAAACCCAACTGTGCACCAAAACCTGGGATCTGGCCCCACCCCAGCTCCACTCTGAGCCAAGCTGACATCAGCAAGCAGCTTTAACTGGGGAAAACAAACATAAAGACTGATTTGGGGAAAAAAAAAAAAATCACATAGGCACTCATCTATTTTCAAACACAGAAGGTTTCGATTTTTCATTCGGAGATGAGAATAAAGGAGCTCAAAGTCACAGATAAGTGGTTTTCAAGCAATCAGGAATGGAACAAGTCCCTCCCCGCTGGGAATGGGCAAGAGATCGCTCCAGTGAGGGCCAGCACACAAAACTGGAATATAGTTTTGAAGTTTGAAATGCCTCATTTCAACACGTCAAAATTAGAAATTGGCTGGCTCTGTAGCAAGGCTAAATTCAGGCGATTTAAAATAATAAAAAAATTGGAATTTAAAAAAAAAAAAAAAAAAGAAGATAATTCCTTAAATGGAAACTTTAAATATGATCCAAAGAGATTATTTCTTCAAATCTTGGTCTCTGTTGCCAGGTTGGAAAATCGAGCGTTTTCTCAGTCCTGGAAGAAGCGCATCACTTGCCAGGAGGTTTATTTGACCTCTGTTTGCTCTGTGGCTACATCTCTTCCACCATGCTGCTCATTCCCCAGCCCTTCCCCACACAAGCACCCCATAGCACTCCCTTTTCCCCCAATCTTTTGGGTCAGGACCACAGTGAAGATGCAGCTCGGGCAGGTAGATGCTCACCTTGACAAAGGGGAAGGCAGCCCCGGGGAGGAAGGGCTCATTTTCATGGTCCAGCTGGTATTTCACGTAGGCCTCCACCCCTTGCTCGTTGTAAATCTTCTGCTCCTCCTCCATGCGGAAAAGCGCCCGCGACGACACTGCAATGGTGATGGCGTTTTCGGGCTTCGGCTGTATGGGAAAGGAGAAAACGGGGATGCAGCCCCTGCACCCAGCTTGCTGCCCGAGGAGGATCTGTGAACCTTCAACAGCAAAAGCCACGAGCTGGATGACACTTCCGTAACGATTTGGAGGACAATGGGGCAGCTGCAACCCTGATCTTCCAACGCTCCAACATTTGAAGCCCTGATGCGCCATCCACACACATCCAGGATGCCTGAAGGTTTATTTTTTGCTCTTCACACCATGCCCAAGCCCTCCCACTGCAAACAGGCTCCCAGGACCCATCCAGACCCAACGTGGTACCCCAGGAGAACCACTCGACCCCGCGCAGGAGGAATTTCGGTGGCTTTTCCACCCCCCAGCCAGGAAAAAACCACACGCAGCAGCTCGGCCAGATCCACACTCCCACGATGCTGTCCAGATGTGACAAACAACCCGTGCCAGCTCAGCTTATAAAAACACTTGATATAGTTATTGTGGGCGGAAACATGACAAACAGGTGGTGCAAGCGATGATTTATGAGTCATTATTATTAATGTTCGAGGGCTTGATCCAAACCGCACTGAAGTCAACAAGGGGGCCTCTCGTGGGACTTGGCAGCCAGAGAGGGGACACCAGGAAAGTCAATCTCGTCTTGACCCCTACTCATCCTCCCAATTCCCCTTGGAGGGCAGGAGGGTGTTAATCCCCGTCACTCACTTGCAAACATGAAAACAAATTCATTACTGATGGCCAACAAGGAATCCTCGCTCCCAGAACAGCAAATCCTGAGGAGGGACGGTGGCACTGGCAGCCCTGTCCCCAGCAGACTCTGCCTGTCCCAAGAGCAGGACAGGGCTTGGGGGGGTCACACAGGGGATGCTCCCCAAGGGCCATCCCAGCCCTTGTGCTCTCCAGCTGCGTTTGGGGACGTATGTCTGCAGGGAGCCTGTGAAATCCAGGCGGTCAGCACTTCAGGAACACCTCGCCCGCAGCTCCGCTGTGACGCCCAGCACCCTGCTGCCCCCTCATAAGCAACGCCCCACAGCGCGGTCAGTCCCAGACACCCCTCCAAATCCACAGCAGTACCCAAAACCCCCAGCAAGTGGGGCGACTATGACTGGACACAGCTTCGCTCAGGCTGAGAACATCACTGTGGCCAGAGGGATCCCTTTCCCATGGTGCCTGCAGAGTAATAAGGTTGCGTTCAGAAGCAGCTCCTTTAATTAAGCAGATAACCCCCAGGACATGCAGGACCACCCGTGTCCACGCAGAAGCCGAACAGCAACACCAGCATCGCTCCCACGAGTGAACCGCAGCCCGTTCCCCATCTCACGTTCAGCTACCTGGTGGGTGTTAGCTATTAACTTGCCACAGGCCACGTCTTGGCACTCCAGCTTATTAATTAACGACTCTGGTGTCATGGGCCATTTATTAGCTGAAAATATTAATAACTATTAAAGGTCTTGGGACATCCGGTCATTAGCCTTCAGCAAGGAGTCCTGCTGCTCTGTGCTGCTCCCAAGTCTCTGGTTATTTATCTGGGTATGTAGAAGAGCTGGTGGGTGCTGACGGGTGTTTGCTCCTCACTCCTGGTCCCTGATGGATCACAGGGTACAGCATCCTCCACAGCCTGCAGGATCCCCAGCAGAAAAAGTAAGCCAGCAGCACACACAGAAGCACGTTCAAGGGGGTGATATGCATGTGAGGGGCCATAAGCCAAGCCTAACCGGGTCCCCAACCTGAATTTGCATCTCTATCTCCCCACGGCACACACCTTGCACCCGGCGGGTGCCCAGAGCACAGGCACCTTGCGCAACGGCAACAGGCTGCTCAAGGTCCCTTCCTTTGCCATTTAAAGGCACCAGCCTCCAGGAGGTTAATTTAAGAGGTAATAAACACAGCAATAAAAATAACCTTAAGCTTGAGGCCCTAACTCTGCCCCAGCGTGGGCTGCCGGAGCGGCCTCCAGCAACGGGACCTGCCAGATCCTGTTTGCTCCTGCCAAGGAAGATTTGCACCTTTGGAGCATTTTCTGCAGCAAAGTCTCACCCGGGCGCTAACGCGGCTCCCAGCTCCGGCTGGGCTGGAACAGCCCTGCTGTTCTCTGGGAAACGCTGACATTTTAAAATTAAGGCAATTCTGCTCTGCGAGGAGGGAGCTGCATTTTGACATTGCTTTGAAGTGGAGGTTTCACTTGGAAGCGTTCCCTCCTCAAGGTTGTTTGGATGCTCCTGCATCCCCACTGGTACTGCAGATGATCATTACCACACTCAAAAATGGGCTTTTAAAAAGTCACAGCACTACAGGAACCACAGCGCCTCAAATCCTCCATCAGAGAGCTGTGAACAGCCCAACAAACCCCACTTTGCCCTGAAACATCACCATTTTGGGGGGAAAACACCCTTCATTTTTAATAGAAAGCATGTGCATGGGAGGAGTCCCACTCACAATCCTCACTGGGATGCACTCAGTCTCATGATTAAAGCTCATCATCCAACGCAAGCCCAGGATGCAGCTGCAGGGCTCTGCTTGGCTCAATCTAACTGAATTTGCTGCCCGGGGATTGATGGTGAGCTCCTCTCCCTTCCCACGGGTGAGTCAGATCCAGCCCCATCCTGAGCATCAAGCAAGAGGTTCACGATGTGTTCAACAGAAATGCGAGCAGGGCAGCGCAGGGGAAGGTCCCATCCCAGCCCTGGGTCCATCCCCGGGCTCAGGCGCACAGGAGGGACAAACAGGGACACATCGTGACAGCCCAGCCCTTTGCAGAGGAACATCAGCCCAGCTCCAGGAGGTCCAAACCCCATTCAGAAGCAGAAGCGACTTTTCCGTCAAGCGCAAAACCCATCCCAGACCCAAAACACCCCAGCTTTGGGGTAAAAGCAGATTCCAGTAGTGACTGGAAATGGCACGTTTTCCTCTGCAGAGCCAACAGCTGGCAGGCCTTTAAATCGCCCTTCTAATCGCACGTAAATCCTCAGCACCCCCCCCCCAAGGATTAGAGGCAGACATTTGGAAATCTCGCACGCTCAGGGATGCTCAGGGGGGGCCGTGTCCTCCCACCCACGGCAGCCACAGGTGCCCCCAGTGACACCCAACACCAGTGGCTTCCCTGCCACCCTGGCTGGCTCTGAGACAAGGGCCACAGTGGGGACCCCATCCTGCACCCCCTGATGCAGCAGATCCTTTTGCATCGCCCAGGGCTCAACCTGCTGGACACACCTTGATCCTTAAAAACCTGGAGGAACTCTGGCAGCGCCAGAGACTTCCCTGGACACTGCAGATTGAATCCTTGTGGCTGTATTCCAGATTTGGAGGTGAATTTCGGTGTGAGAATTGGACACAGAAAGGGGAGAGGAAGGGCTCGCTCCATGGTCAAGAATGGTCCCCACCCCAGCTAAAGCATCCCAAAAATGAGGCACCCTGGTGACCCGAACGGGTCCCCGTGGGTGCAGGGGACAAGCAGGGTCCCCAGAGGAGGGGGCCAGCAGAAGGGCAGCTCCCACCGACCTGGCCTCTTCTCCCTGTGTGGTGTCACTGGGGAGGCAGGGGGACATTTTCTACATTGCTGAAGAGTGACAAGTCTCATCACTGACCTCCCCAGCTGGCAGGAGCGAGCACAGAGCAGATGTGGGAGCCAGGGCATGGGAAAAATGGAGACCCCTGCAAAACAGAGAGCCCTGTGGGCTGGGGGGACATCCTGCGAATGCAGCCAGCAATGGGCTCCCCAAAAATGCTTCCCCAAATCACCCTGCGTCCTGGAATCTCACAGCCCAGCTCCAGGACAGAGAAGTCCCCACAGCTCACGCCTGCTCCCAAACAAGTACCTGCTCCCAAACAAGTACCTGCTCCCAAACAAGTACCTGCTCCGGCTGGCAAAGACATTCCGCTGAGAGGATGGACAGACCCGACACCCATAAGGGCAGAGACGAACGATAACAGACTCCGCTTCCCACGTGCATGAGGGAGCTCTGCGCGGCTCGGGATCAGATTAAAGTTCAGGGCAACGGCCGAGATGTTTTTGAGTTTTCCAAAGGTATTATTTATAATGCAGAAAAGCACCCTGCAGCCGTCCATCACGGGGCACGACAGCTGCCTGGCGGGGCTGCCGAGCTGCCCGGCCGCGGGCACAGGGCGCCCAGTCTGTCCCAGCAGAGCGGCCGGGGCTGGGCAGACACCACGGGCACCAACCCCAGCCCCACACGGGGGAACGGCACAGCCTGACCTACGATCCGAGTGCCTGAGCTCAGCTCTGCCGCTGGTTTGCTGTGCGAGCAAATCATACTACTGCCCGTGCCTCGGTTTCCCCAGCAGAGATGGGCACGCTGATCACCAGGCTCACCGCAAGGAGAGGAAGAGGAGGAGCCTGGGTTGACATCCGCAGGAGGCTGAAAACACGGCGTGAAAGACAACCAGCCGCGTCTCGCTACCGAGCCGGGCTGTCCCTCTCCTGCGGGAAGGACGAAGGCAGCGGTGGTGCCAGCTGGCAGCGGGCACAGGAGCGGGGGAAGCACGGGGGCTGCTCCAAATCGGGGTCCGCAGAGCAGGGCTTGGCTGGCTGCCCTCACCAGAGAGGTCACATCAGAGCTTTGTCGCAAAAGGTGCCGGCTGCCATCCCGCCCTCACCGTGGGCAGCGCCTCTGCCACAACCCCACATTGTGGGGGGACCCAGAGAGCCACAGCTACAGCTGGGTGGGCTCGCAGGCTGGGGTGGACAAGGCCGGCATGTCCCGGGGTGCGTCCCCCAGCCCCCCGCAGCTGTTCTGAGATACAGCAGCACTTCCAGGCGCTCCTGCGTTGAAAGCCGGCCGGCTCAGCCCTGGTTAGATAACACAGGCTTTCCCTCTAATCTCCCGGAGCGGGCAAGCCTGGCTGGGGGGGCTACACCCCTGCGACGCCCCAATGCCCCAGGTAGGGATTCCGCCCCCGGGCTGTCCCCTGCTCCGCCGCTGCCACCCCACCTGCCCCTGGCAGGGCCTCCGGGTCTTGGCACAGGGGACGGGTGGCTCACGGGGCACAGAGCTGCTCCGCAAGGACGTGTCAGCCCAGGAGGGACCCGGGAGCACCCCGGGGGCTGCAGGAACCCAGCAACACCCAGAGGGACTGGGGGGGGGTTCTGGAGAGGACCCAGGCAACCAAAGGATGCCATGGAGGAGTGGGGGCACCTGGAGCGACCCAGCACTTCGCCAAGGACCTGGATGGAGACACGGGTCAAAGACAAACCAGAGACAACCAGGGGGACCCTGGGGCACCTGGAGGAGATGGGGCACCCAGAGGGTTCCACAGGGGAACCCAGAGAAGACGAGGCACCCAGGAAGACCCCAAAGAACCTGCAGGAGATGTAGCACCCAGAGACCCCCAGGGGCACCCGGAGGAGATGAGACATGCAGGGGGAGGCACCCGGAGAGGATGGGGCACCCGGGGGGGGCCGCTTCCCGTCCGGGGTGGGCAGCGCTACCCGGTTCGGCATTTCGGGGACTCTCACCGATTTGGGCTTCTTCTTGGGGGCGAGGTTGTCGTAGAAAGCCTTGGCCTCCTCCCAGGGCCGCCCCGCCGCGCCCGGCGCCCCGGCCGTGCCCGGCGGCTCCATAGCGCGGCGGCTCCGGGGCACCGGCGGCTCCGCACGTTACCGGGAGCTCCCGGAACGCCAGTGCAGGCCGGCGGAACGCGCTTTATAAGGCATCCCATGAAGCTCCGGGGTTTCAGCCCACCGGGACTCGGCTTAACCTCTTCGGGACCGAGCCCGTCCCGCCGCAGCTCTCCCGACATCCCCGTAAATCCCGGGTGCGGGGGGATGGAGGCGGGAGCGCTCCGGGGCACAGTCAGCAAAGGGAAGGGGCTGGGGGGGGAAAGGTGGCACCAGCAGAGAGTCCGAGGAGCAGGAGGTGACAGGGCACCCATGGGGGACACCAGCGCACGAGCATCGGGGGTGACCGGGGTTCACCCATCCTTGCAAAGGGCAGGCTGGTCACCGCAGGGAAGGAGCGGCCGTGGTAGCAGCTGGGTAGCAGGTTACTGGCGTGCTCAGGGTCTGCTCTGTGCCAGGGGAACCTGTGCTGTGTGCTAGTTAATGGAGTGATCATGGATATTAATTACGGCTCTTCACTAAATGTTCTCCCGGAGTGCTGGTGGGATGGAGTGCAGCCAGAGCTGTGCGCAGAGCCCAGCTCTCAGCTCAGGCTGCAAACTGCACCGTGACCAGCCAGCCCCTGCCAGCCCAGAGGCCCTTGGGGAGCAGCAAATATGCCCCAGAGACCAAAACTCAGCAGCTAGGAATGGCCAAAGGATGGAGGATCCCCCCTTGCCTCACCTGGCCCAGCGCAGTGCCCAGGAGGAGGCTGCAGACCCCAGCACCAAGACCAGCAGAAGGGTTTTGCTCAAAGCTTTGTGCCAGCAACTTAACACCAACCATCCCTGCAGAACACAGCGCTGGGGACCCCCGTGCCCCTCCCCATGGGACTGATCAAACAGAACCTCGCTTGCTCTGAGGTTCAGCCAGGCGAGCAGAGCCAGGGAAGGCAGGTGCTGCTGAACAGGGCTCATCCAGCTGCCTGGATCCCAAACTCTTTGGGATGCCCTTCTGGGAGTTTACCATCATTTCAGCCCCATCAGAGCCTCCCTTTCCCCAGGGCTTTTGCAGCTCTCCAAGAAATACCTGAGCTTCCTCTGGGGTGGCCCCAAGGGAAGCAGGAGCTTTGAGGGCCCTGGGGTCACCAAGGGTATTCTCAGAGTCCCCTCTTGAGCTTGAGTTCCTGCCTTGACATACAGCAGCTCTGGTATGCCCTCAGGCTCCCACACTGTGGGGACAACCTGCCCCACACGTCCCTCCTTCCCCAGGCACAGCTGAGCTGCAAACACACATTCCCAGGCAGCCAAACCCAAGGTGCACGGAGCTCTCCCTCTGCAGCACCCCTAAAAACACACACACTGCCATGGCTCTGGCACCGTCCCATCTCTGTGCTCAGGTGCTGGCTGCTGCAGGACAGATGAGATGCTGGTGATTTGCGGGGTGGAAGCCGAACCACGCACCTCCCCACACGCAGAGAAGTATTTAAAATTGGTGAGAGCTCCTTAGCAACAGGCACTGTCTCTGCCGGCTGCTGATGGAGAAGAAAGGCCAGAGGAAAACACATGTCGGGAAGATGAGGGTGGAGAAGATGAGGCTGAGAAGAAGGACAAAGGTACAGCAATAGCAGGTCCCGGTTGCTGTTGGTGCTGGGACTGGGCCCAGGGCAAAACCACCAGCTCATCCCCTAAAAACAAATGCTCAGGAGTGCGGTGTTGTCACCTCACCTGCCCCACAACTGCAGCAGCCAGCTGCCCCCCCACTAAGCCATTCAGCGGAAACACCACACATGGGGGACAGTTTATTTTTCCATTAAAAAAATAGATAACAACTTCACTATCTCCTAACAGATATCACAGTCATCAACACCACAACGTGCAGGCTAAATACCGATCCGTGACAATATTCCTGTCCTGGGGCAGGAGGGATGGAGGCAGCAGGCTGGGATGGTGGGGTAGGAAGGAAACAAACGTGTTTCTTGTGGCCTCAGCGCCTTGCCAGGAGGCTCAGCAGGTACAGGGCCCATCCACACCTCTCCACAGCCCAAACCAGGACCCACCAGGCCCCACAGTAGCACCACAACACTCCTGACCTTACCCCAGGGCAGCATCGAGCAGCCCCTGCCCTCAATTTGGGACCCCAGGTGTCACTTCAATATCCAGGAAGACCAGAAACTCCACAAAGCATCCAAGATGCTGCGGGGGCAGTTGTGGATGTCACCAGCTCGTGGATGTCACCAGCTCGTGGAGGTCACCCGCTTGCTCTGCCAGCTCACACAGATGGTGGGGTAGAAGGGGGCTTCTGGGTCAGACCCTGGCCACACATCCAGGGGTGGCCTTGGGCACTTCTGCTGTCCCCTACAGTCCCCTGACTGACTCTGGCCACTCTCCAGTGAAGGAGAGACCAGGGCCAGGGCTTGGGACTTTTCAGCCTCCCTGGAGGCATCACAAGCAATGAGGGGGAATAAGGGAATGGGCCAGGTGGAGCAGTGGGGGAAAGCAAGGAGAAAGCAGCAGGGATGTGGGGACAGTTGGTCCTGGGGAGGCAGGACACTCGCCATCGGCTGCAGGGAGTCCAGCTCCAGGATGGGAGAGGGTTGATTTGGGGGTGACCTCAAGCCGGCAATATCCAGAACAGGCTCTACCCATCAAGGGAGAGCTACAGCCCATGGGCTGCCCAGGGCACAGCCAGGAGCGGAGGCAGATGGGTGGCAGGAGGGACGGAATGTGGCTCACACCAAGTGGGAACAGGGAGACTCAGCAGAAAATGAGGATGAAACCACCGTGGGGGGCAGAGGCTGGTGCAGCCAGTCCAGCAATGAGCCCCAGGGCTTTATTTCTGCATGTCGCACTGCAGGAGGAGGACGATGGAGGGGTCGCTCTTCGCTGCCTCCTTGAACTCCTCCAGGGTGATCTGGTCATCCTTGTCCTTGTCCATCTTTGCGAAGATCTTGTCAACACGCTCCTGAGGTGTCAGCCCGTCTTGGTTCATCCTCATCATGATCACAGTCCCCACCATCTTGTAAATGGCCTGGAGCAAGAAGAGGAGCAAAGGAGCAGAGTGGGAATGTTGGATGGGCAGGAGGTCCCAGGACAAGGCAGGGGACAGGATTACTGCTCTGCTGGCACCCAGTCAGCTGCTGGCACAAGCTGTGCTGCTGCACAGCTACAACCAGGTACATACAGGGTACCTTTTGGACAAGGCTCTGGGCAGGAAAACTCATTATTTTGTGCCAAAAGGGACCCAATAGTTGTGAAAAGTCTGGAAAAAGCAAGCTATCCCTGCTGATTTTAAGCACCGATACCTCAATGATCTCCAGCATCTCTAAGCGTGTGATCTTGCCGTCCCCATCCAGGTCGTACATCTCAAAGGCCCAGTTGAGTTTCTGCTCGAAGGTGCCCCTGGAGGTGACAGACAGGGCACAGATGAACTCCCTGAAGTCGATGGTCCCATCACCGTTCTTGTCAAAGGTGCGGAAAGCATGCTGAGCAAACTTAGAGGCATCTCCGTAAGGGAAAAACTGCAGGGTGGATAAAAGAGAGAGATCAAAACAGGGAGGAGGAGCTCAGTGCAGAGGCTGCATCCAAAGCAGCACCCTTGCCCTGGCAGGAGCAGGGTGCTCCAGCCCCGTAGGCATCGCTCAGCGCCCCATCCAGAGCCCACCTTGATGTAGAGCTGCTGGAACTCCTCCAGGTTGAGGATACCGGAGGGACAGTCCTTGAGGAAGCCCTTGTACCACTGCTTCAGCTCCTGCTCGCTGAACTCCGTGTTCCTCACCAAGTCGTCCAGCATCTCCGGGGCCAGCTTGCTGTTCTGCTTGCCCATGGCTGCCCCTGGGAGGGAAAATGCCACACGGCTCCTTTGCATCAGATGCAGGGAGGGCTGGTGCTCCCAGGCCCTGCTCCATCATTGATATTGAGTCCAACC
>VWYH01007287.1:9319-22913 GCA_013399365.1 Pampusana beccarii
CGCGCCCTCACCCCCGGCACTGCGCATGCGCGGGAAGGCGCGCCCGCGCGCCCCGGGCTGGGCCAGCGAGAGCGTGACGGGCGCTGAACAGCGCCCCCTGGCGGGCGGGCGGGGAACCGCGGCACCCCCCGCGCTCCCTGTGCGATCCCATTGTCCTCGTTTGTCCCCAGTGCCCCCAGTTACCCCCAGCTTCCTCCCGGCACCTATATAGCACCCATCACACCTCCTATATGTCGCAGCCCCTGTATAGCCCACCCCTATATATCACACCCCCTATAAATCACACCCCCTATATATTAACAGCACAGCCCCTATATAGCCTGATATACACACAGGACCCTATAGCAGAGCCCTGCTCTCCATGTCGCATCCTCCCTATATACATATACCCCCCCATCCCAGTCCCTCCCCACAGGCAGCATCCCCTATATGGGAGCTGGTCCTATACGTCGGCAGCACCCCCTATAAGGACCCTTGTCACCCTGGCATCCTCAGGGCTGTGACACCGTGGCACAGCATGGGGTGGCACGGCGCACCGCGGCACAAGGCACCACGGCACCGTGCAGCATGTAGGGTGTGTACGGCATGGCACAGTATGGCATGGCACAGTATGGCACAGCACAGTATGGCACAGCACAACATGGCACAGAACAGTGCAGTATAGCATGGAATGGCACAGTATGGCACAGCACAGCACAGTATGGCATGGCACGGTGCACCACGGCACGGTGCAGTACACACAGTGTGACACACCACAGTGCACCATAGCCCGGGGCAGTATGTATGGCATGGTATAGCACGGTGCACAACGGCACAGTGCTGTATATACGGCGCAGCTCAGGATGGTGCAGAACGGCACAGAGCCGTGCGAATGGCACAGCACGGTACAGATGGCACGGAGCAGAACGGTGCACTGCAGCGTGGTGCTGTATATACGGCACAGCGCATATGGCACAGCATGGTGCACCATGGCACAGTGCAGAATGCATGGTGTGGCACATCATGGTGCAGCACAGGACGGTGCAGAACGCATGGCATGGTGCAGTATATATAGTGTGGCTCACCACGATGCGGTATGTATGGCACAGCACATATGGCACAGCACAGTATGCATGGTGTGGCACACCACAGTGCGGTATGTACGGCACACAACGGTGCAGGGCGTATGGTGTGGCACACCACGGCACCACATGGCACGGCACAGCACGTATGGCTCACGAGGGTGCAGTATGTACGACACGGCACACCCCAGCGCCATATGGCATGGTGCAGTACATCTGGCACGGCACAGTGCGGTACGTACGGCACACAATGGTGCAGGATGTATGGCGCGGCACACCACAGCGCCATATAGCACAGCACGTATGGCTCACGAGGGTGCAGCATGTACAACACGGCACCGCACGGCACCTCCCGGCGCAGCCCCCGGGGCTCTCACCACCCGGCCCCTTCTCTCCAAATCCTTTTATTGCAGCAGCCCGGCCCCCCAAGCCCCCCTGGAAGCACAGCCCAGCGACGGCGGGGCCACAACGGCCACATCCTGCCCCACACCGGGGCCAGTTCCTGGGGCAGGATCAGCCCAAACCTCCCCCAAAACACCGGCGGGGAGGGGGGGCCGCCCCCAAGCCCCGTCAGATGCGCACGGTGTTGATGCGCAGCGGCTGCACGTTCTTGCCGTTGGCGTGGCTCTGCCCGGGGCTGAAGTAGGAGCAGAGCTTGCCGGGGAAGCGCTCGCGGAAGGTGTAGAGCCAGGACATGTCGTCGGCGTTGTAGAAGATGAGGAGCCCCTTGTCGTAGTCCAGGAACACCCCCACCTTCTCCAGCTTGCCCTTGACATTGAGCCGCGTCCAGGGCTCGGTGCAGGCGCTGTACTGGTTCCCGTCGTGCATGACGATGCAGTAGAAGCCCCGGCTGGGCTGGATTTGGATGCTGCCCTTGCGGGTGACGGCTTCGTGGGCCAAACCGATCATCCACTGGGTCTTCTCGGAAACCACCACCTCCCAGTAGTGCACCCCCCCGCCGAACGCCTGCGCCCCCAGCACCGACACCTCCACATCGAAGCGTTTGGGGGAGTCCTGCAGCGGTTGGGGGTGCAGGTTGCCGTACGCCACGATGGTGCAGTCGTCGGAGAGGATCAGGCGGTGGTGGGCAGTGCCGGGGTCCAGCGTCAGGGCTGCTGGCACTGGGGAGGGAGCAGGGACACACGGGGACATGGGGGGACACAGGGACAATGGGGGACACAGGGACAATGGGGGACACAGGGGGACAAGGGGGGATGAGTGTCAATGCAGCCCCCTGGACCGGGTGCAGGTGGCTCTGCCCCACCAGTTTGCAAAGCACCGCGGTGCCGAGGTCACTGGTGTGTCCCCACTCTTCACCAGTGATGTTCTTGTCCCCATCTCTGTCCGGTGCGTCCCTTGTCCTTCACCAGTGTGACTTAGCATGTCCCCATACCTCACCAGTGATGTTTCTGTCCCCATCTCTCACTGGGGCTGTCCCTGTCCTCATCCCTCACTGGGGTGTCCCCTGTTCCTTGTTGGTGCGTCCCCACCCCTCATAAGCGATGTCCCTGTCCCCATCTCTTGACGGCGTGCCCTCATCCCTCACTGGCATGTCCCCGTCCCTCACCAGTGGTGTCCCTGCCCCCATCCTTTGTCAGTGCATCCTCGTCCCTCAACAGTGATGTCCCCACCCCTGTCCCTCACTGGTGTATCCCCATCCCTCCCTGGTGATGTCCCTGTCTCCACCTCTTGCCAGTGACATCCCCATCCCTCACCTGAATGTCCCTGTCCCTCACTGGTGATGTCCCTGTCCCTTGCTGGTGCATCTTCATCCCTTCCTGGGGACATCTCTGTCCCCATCTTTCACAGGTGATGTCCCCATCCCTCACCAGTGCATCTGCATCACTCACCAGTGATGTCCCTGTCTCCATCCCTCACCGGCATGTCCCCATCCTTCACTGGTGATGTCCCTGTCCCCATCTCTCACCGGTCCATCCCTGTCCCTCACTTGTGATGTCCCAGTCCCCTTCCTTCACCAGCGATGTCCCCGTCCCTCCCCGGTGCTGTCCCCATCCCATCCCTCCCCAGGAAGCCTCCGTCCCCGCACCCTCACCGGGGTGGATGTCCTGGAACAGGGATTTCCAGATGGTGAACTGCAGCGGCCCCATGTACTTGGAGGTGGGGAAATCCTCGTAGGTCAGGTTGGTCTCGTGGATCTTCCCCTTCAGCCTGCGAAGGAGAGATGGTGAAAAAGGGGGAACAATATGGGGGACCCCAGTGTCATAGAATTATTTTGGTTGGGAGGGACCCTCAAGATCAAGTCCAACCGTTACCTCAATCCCTGTCCCTGAGAACCTCATCTCCGTCCGTCCAACCCCTCCAGGGATGGTGACTCCAGCACTGCCCTGGGCAGCCTGTTCCAATGCCCCACAGCCCTTTGGGGAAGAAATTGTTCCCAGATCCAACCTCAACCTCCCCTGGTGCAACTTGAGGCCGTTTCCTCTGCTCCTGGCGCTTGTTCCTGGGGAGCAGAGCCCGACCCCCCTGGCTCCAAGCTCCTTTCAGGCAGTTCAGAGATCAGAAGGTCTCCCCTCAGCTCCTGTTCTCCAGCTGAACCCCCAGCTCCCTCAGCCGCTCCCATCACACTTGTGCTCCAGCCCCTTCCCCAGCTCCGTTCCCTTCTCTCAACTCGCTCCAGCACCTCAAGGCCTTTCTTGCCCCAAACCTCCCCCGGTATCCCCCCGGTGTCACCCACCTCTCGGAAAGGGACGCCACGCCGGCCAAGAAGACGTGTTTGTCGGCCTCGGCCAGGCGTTCCTGCAGGATCTGGCTGCCCTCCTGCACCTTGCGCAGCTGCTGGCTGTAGCGCTGGATCTTCTGCTCGATGTCCGTCAGCGTCCGCGCCGTGTCGGCCTCCAGCTCCTCCAGCATCGCCTTCTGCCGCTCCCGCAGCAGCCGGTGCAGCCGCTCGAAAGCCTCCCCAATGGTCACCCGCAGGCTCTTGGCTGAGGACTTTTTGGGGTGCAGATGGGTGTTAAGATTCCCCCAATCCTGCCCCAACCCTTCCACAAATCCATAATTCCCAAAATAAACCCCATGAACCAAAATTACTCTGAATGCCCCAAGCACCCAAGGATGGATATTTGACCCAATATTCCTACAGAAAAGCTAAAAAAACCCCATAGCTGGAGAGAAAATTGAACCTCACTGAAAGCTGAACCCCTGAGCAAGGAGGACATAAATATAAAATAAAAATTAACTTAAAATATAAATAAAAGCAGCCCCCAAAGGAGTAAAAGACAGTGTGACAGGGAGCTTCATCAGCCTGCTAGTGGGTTTCAGGGTATCAAGGAAGGAGAAAATGGGGCAGAACCACAAAACTGTGGGGTTTGGGGTATCTGGAGGTCCCAAAATCAGGTCGGTGAGGGTGGGGGACGGGGGTTTTTGGGGGAACAGCCCATCCCCACTCGTACCTTGGTCTCGGCCAGTTGCCGTTTGAGGAGCTGCAGGGCTTCGGTGTGGCCGCGCTCGCTCTCCTGCAGCCCCTGGAGCTGCTCCCTCAGCTCCCGCTGGAGAAAAATACAGAAAATAAGGGATTTGGGGAAAAAAGGGATCTCAGCAGGCGGCTGTCCCGACAAACCCAGCGGGGTCCTGGGAAAAGGGGGTGCAGGAGGTGGCGGGGCATGGTCAGTGTGAGGATGGACAGACAGATGGGAAGAAGCCACAGAGCTCACCCTGATGGGGCCAGAAATGCGCATGGACAGACGGACAGCAGCTGGCACTGAGAGGGGACAGAGGGACAGAGGAGCTCAGAGGAGCAGCTCAAGGTAGGGATGATGCTCCAGGGACAGGGACGATGCTCCAGGGACAGGGATGGATGGAGGGATGGATGGAAGGATGGAGGGAAGAATGGAAGGAAGGGATGGATGGAGGGATGGAGGGAGGGAAGGATGGAGAGATGGAGGGAGGGATGGATGGAGGGATGGAGGGAGGGATGGATGGAGGGATGGATAGAGGGGTGGAAGGATGGAAGGTTGGAAGGATGGATGGATGGATGGAGGGATGGAAGGATGGAGAGATGGATGGAGGGATGGATGGAGGGATAGATGGACGGAAGGATGGATGGAGGGATAGAGGGAGGGATGGATGGATGGATGGACAGATAGAGGGATGGATGGAGGGATGGATGGAGGGATAGAGGGAGAGATGGATGGTTGGAGGATGGAGGGATGGATGAAGGATGGAGGGATGGATGGATAGAGGGATGGATGGAGGGATGGATAGAGGGGTGCACCCACCTGCAGCTCCTCGAAGGCATCATCCACGTTGGTGACCTGGTGCTGCTCGTGCACGGCGGGCTCGTCGCAGAAGAAGCAGACGACGGCGCGGTCGGTGAGGCAGAACAGCTTGACCTTCTCATGGTCTTTGCAGGGGAAGGGGCTGCGCTGGGCACCCAGGATGGCGTCCAGGGGGAAGGCGCTGTACCGCTCCACGATGTTGGCCAGTTTGAGGCTGGGGGCCAGGGTGGGCTCGGCGAAGGTTCGGCGACACTCGGGGCAGTCGCGGGTGCCCTGGGGCTCCTGGCGCACCCAGTGCTCGGTGATGCAGCGGCGGCAGAAGTAATGTTCGCAGCCGAAGCTCACCGGGTCCTGGTAGATGCTCAGGCAGATGGAGCAGAGCAGCTCGTCCTTCAGGCTGCAGGCCATGGCACGGGGCTGGGGGGGTCTGGAGGGGAGAGAGATGGTAAAGGGGGGGCCTGGGGTGTGGGGAGGGGGAAAGGGGGGCCTGNGGGATTTGGGGGGTCTGGATACAATGGGGAGACTGGGGGGATTGTGATGGGGGAGGGATTATGGGGTCTGTATGCAATGGGGGGATGGGCGTTGCAATGGGGGGAATTGAAGGGTCAGGCTGCAATGGGGGGTGCAATGGTGGGGAATTGGGGGATCTGGATGCAATGGGGGAACTAGGGGGTTGTAAAGGGGTGAACTGGGGGTCTGGATGCAATGGAGGGAGGGGAAGTTGCAATGGGAGGGTCTGGATGCAATGGGGGAATTGTGGGGGATTGCAATAGGGGAGGATCGTGGGGTCAGGCTGCAATGGGGGGTGCAATGGCAGGGAATTGGGGGGTCTGGATGCAATGAGGGGACTGGGGGGATTGTGATGGTGGAGGGATTATGGGGTCTGGATGCAATGGGGGGTCTGGATGCAATGAGTGGACTGAGAGCGATTGCAGCGGGGGGGAATTGAAGGGTCAGGCTGCAATGGGGGGGTTTCAATGGTGAGGAATTGGGGGGTCTGGATGTAATTGGGGGACTGGGGGGGTTGCAATGAGGAGGGATTGGGGGTCTGGATGCAATGTGGGGGTGAAATGCCGGGGAATTGGGGGGGCTGGATGCAATGAGGGGACTGGGGGGGCTGTAATGGGAGAATGGAGGGAATTGGATACAATGGGGGGACTGGGGGTGAAGCTGATATGCGGGGACCCGTGGGGGATGGATGCAATGGGGCTGCAATCAGGGGGTGCGGGGATGAAGCTGCCGGGAGGCCGCACCGGAGGGACCCGGGTTCGAGACCGCTCCCCGCTCCGCGCCCCGCCAAGGCCCCAGGTTCGAGACCGGCCCCCGCCTGTTCCGGCCGCCGGTGCCCGCTGCCCTCACCCAGCCGCAGCGGTGCCGGTGCCCGGTTCCCGGTGCCGGTTCCCGGTGCCCGGGGAGGGGGGAGCGATCCCGCCGCTTCACAGCGCGCCCCGCCGCGACGGGCGGGGGGTGGCTGAGCAGGAGGGGGCGGGGCCGCGCGGCACTTCCTGCCCGCCCCCCCCCGCAGCCACAGTGGTACCGCCCCCGCCCCATTGTCCCCCGCGCGGCGCGGCCCACCGGCGCGTACCACCGCCCTCTCGCGGGGGGGGACCTTAAAGGGGCCGCGGCGACGTTTTGGGGGGAGGGAGTGCTTAAAGGGGCCGCGGCAACATTTAGGGGGTGCTTAGAGGCGCCGCGGCGTGCCCGACCCTCAGCCCGGCAGCCCCCGCCTCCCACGGCATCTCCACCCATGTTCTGTCCATCTGTCTGTCCTGCCAGCCACTACCCGTTCACCCAGCCTGCCCTGGGTCCGTTCTTCTGTCTGTCCATCTGTCCCTCAGGCCCCATCTAGCCATGTCCCCGTCTGTCCCTTATTCCATCCATTTGTCCATCTGTCCTTCCGTCCCTCTGTCCCCACCCTGTCCCTCCATCTGTCCGTCCTGCCACTCCTCCACCCACCCTTTTGTCTGTCTGTCCGTCCGTGCCTCGGTCCACCCCCCAGCCCATCAGTGTCACCCCATCCCACCCCCACCCAGAGCAACAGGCAACCCGTGGGGACAAGCGACAGGGGACACTGGCACAGGTACCACTGAGAAAACACCCAGGTTTCCCAAAATTTTACCAAGTTGGCCAAAAATCACGTTGAGATGAGTTTTGGGTGACGAGCTCCCACTGTCCCCTCCTGTGTCACCGTGATGCTTGGCCATGGTGGGACCTTTGGGGACCTTTGGGACCTGTGGGACAGATGGGGAGCTATGGGAACCTTCGGCAGCGCCGGTTGCCCCACGGCAACACTTTTCCGCCCCCCAAAAGCCCCCGGGGAGCCCTGGGGACCCGTCTGGTCCCCCCTCAAGGACCAACCAAACGCGAGGACGGGTCCCCCCAACCCCAGGACCAGATGGGGACAGCGGGCAGCGGTTGGATGGGGACGATAGAGGCGGAGCAGGGTGGGGGGGACACAATTCCCCAGGGGGTTCAAGCTGCATATTTTGGAGGCGACGTGAATGCCTGGCCGGGAGCCAAAGGGAACAAACTCCTCAGTTTTCGCCCCAAACTTGCCCCGCTCTGGCTGCTGGCGCCCCCCCTTTCCACCACCCCGCCTGGGTACCCCCCAAATCCCTTCCCCTCCTTTTGGGGAATAACCACCCGCTTGGTTCCTCTTCCCGCCAGGCCCGAAAAGCTTGGAAAAAGCCAAAAAAAAATAATATATATATATAAATAAACCCACATGGGTTTATTATTTCTTTTTCTGCTTGTTTTTCTGCATTAGGAATTCAGGTCTTGTCTCCCCGCCGGGACCCACCGGGGACCGAGGAGTGGCTGAAATTATCTCATCAAAGAGCCGGGGATGGGGCCGGCTCTACTAGAGGAAAGGAAAAAAAAACACCTTTTTTTGCCCCAAATTCAGCCTGGCTCAGATTCAGGCCTGCAGGGTCCCAACATGGGTTGTTAATGGTTTATTATTTAATTTGTACCCCAAAATACCCGGGAAATTTGGGTGTCGGGGAGCGTCGTCCCGCCGGACCGCGTGGCGGGCAGCTGGGATTGCCCACGAAGGGAAACGGTGTGTTTGGGCAAACAGGGAAATTAATCCCAGTTAATTAGTAAATTGGCTTCATTACCTCCCAGTAACCCCAGCGTGAGCTGGGGGGGGCTCCGCCGTGCCTCAATTCCTATTTTTTTGGGGGTGGTACGCAGCCGCTTTTCAGCTCCGGTGTGCCGGAGGACGCCAAGACGGGGCGAGGGTTTTGGCCGATCCGGCGATGCGCCCGCCGGGCAGGGAAAACCCGGTCGCTTCCCACGTGTGCCGCGTGTGCCGGCTGTGCCCGCGGGACGCTGCCGGGGAGGGAGGGAGGCCCCTGAGCCACGGTGCTGGAATTTNCTTGCCCCGCTCTGGCTGCTGGCGCCCCCCCTTTCCACCACCCCGCCTGGGTACCCCCCAAATCCCTTCCCCTCCTTTTGGGGAATAACCACCCGCTTGGTTCCTCTTCCCGCCAGGCCCGAAAAGCTTGGAAAAAGCCAAAAAAAAATAATATATATATATAAATAAACCCACATGGGTTTATTATTTCTTTTTCTGCTTGTTTTTCTGCATTAGGAATTCAGGTCTTGTCTCCCCGCCGGGACCCACCGGGGACCGAGGAGTGGCTGAAATTATCTCATCAAAGAGCCGGGGATGGGGCCGGCTCTACTAGAGGAAAGGAAAAAAAAACACCTTTTTTTGCCCCAAATTCAGCCTGGCTCAGATTCAGGCCTGCAGGGTCCCAACACGGGTTGTTAATGGTTTATTATTTAATTTGTACCCCAAAATACCCGGGAAATTTGGGTGTCGGGGAGCGTCGTCCCGCCGGACCGCGTGGCGGGCAGCTGGGATTGCCCACGAAGGGAAACGGTGTGTTTGGGCAAACAGGGAAATTAATCCCAGTTAATTAGTAAATTGGCTTCATTACCTCCCAGTAACCCCAGCGTGAGCTGGGGGGGGCTCCGCCGTGCCTCAATTCCTATTTTTTTGGGGGTGGTACGCAGCCGCTTTTCAGCTCCGGTGTGCCGGAGGACGCCAAGACGGGGCGAGGGTTTTGGCCGATCCGGCGATGCGCCCGCCGGGCAGGGAAAACCCGGTCGCTTCCCACGTGTGCCGCGTGTGCCGGCTGTGCCCGCGGGACGCTGCCGGGGAGGGAGGGAGGCCCCTGAGCCACGGTGCTGGAATTTCACCCCCACCGCCAAAGAAACCGGTGCTGCCGGCACCATGGGCACGCCGGGACGTGCTCGCTTGGCTTGTGGCGCACGCGCCATCCCGGCATGGCTTTTCGCCACGGCAGAGCACCGGGAGCGGCCCTCGCCATTCCAAACCTGCTGTTATGGCAGCCCACCTTCTTGCTGGGTTTTAAGCCTGGCCTGGCTAGGCTTGGCTTAAGGAGTCCCTCTCCTAAGGGCGTCGCAGTGATTTTAGCCAAACCCCCCCGCACCCGTCCACAGAGAGCACCAGGATGCACGAAGCCACCCCACGCCGCTGCTTTTCATCTCCTAAGTGCTTTACAAACATTAACTAATTAATCCTAATTAACTCATTACCTAATTAGAACTAAACGGCCCGCCCTTTCACAGGGAGAAGGGAAGCTGGTGCACCCTCGCTCTTTTAATTCTCTGCCCCCACCCAACACCCCCAAATCTCTGCTGGCTTTGCTCCAGCATTGGTGAGGACCTCGGCACCTCTCTGTCACCACGATTCTGGGGTGAAAAACGCACTTTATGGGTTTGTTGACCCCGAGAAGCTGGGAATGTGGATTTTCACCCATCCGGCCCAAGCAGCACCGGGAACGCCGGCTTCACCGATGCCCGGCACAGCCAACTGCCGTGGGGAAACCTCCTCTGGGGCAGACGGTGGGTGCTTCCACCAGCTTTTTACAGAAAACAAGGGATTTTGCGTGAAAGAAACAAGCGGGAGGGGGGGATGGAAGAGTTTCGAGAGGCATTTCCCAAAGGAATTCCTTCCCGGTGTCCCCAAGACGCAGACAAAGGCTTTGGGGACACCAAAAAAGCCAGAGGGGAGCCCCGTGTCACCCCTCGGTGACCAGGTTTTCCCACGGGGACACCCCACTTGGCCCTCCACAAACACCTCCCCTTCTCCACCCCGGCACCCTCTGGGCTTTTACCGAGCGCCGGCGGTGCCGGACGGGTCCGGCGTGACGGTGACACCGCGATGGGACGAGGCCGCCGTCCCCGGGGCAGTGTGCAGGTGTAGCGGCTCCACCGAAAACCCCGCGGCGCTGATTTGCGGCTGCGATTTACCTGCACTCCCACCTTCCCCTCCTTTTAATCGCGGTCGGATCTATCCCGGGGGCAAAACCAGCCTTGGAACCGTGTTTTTTTTTCGGAAGGCGAGAGCTTATTTCCTCCATTTTGCAACCTGGGATGGAGACGGGCAGGGTTTTATTATTCTTATTTATTTTTTTTTAATCTCTGCATACCAACCACCTCCCCAGGAAAGGGGCCCCTTTCCCACACCCAAGATTAAATCCACCCAATGTAGGGTCAGAAAAAAGCCCGCAGCGTTGCTTATCTCGGCCAGTCTCAACACGGATGGTCCCAGGAGATGTTCACCAACCCTTGATGGACCCCAAAGCTCAGTGGTGATCCACACTGTGTCCTCCCACTGCAGATTGGGTGTCAGACACCGCAAAAGTCAAGAATCACCGAAAATGGTGCAGAGGTTTAAAGCCACCGGTTTCATAATCACGGCAAAAAAATAAAAAAATCCCAGCAGCCGAAAGCCCCGACGCTGCGAGAGGAAGAAAAAGCACCATGAAAATAAACCCAACGAGGGGGAACTCGGTGGCATCAGGGGTGGATGTCGGTGCTTAAGGGACATCCGGGAAGCTCTGCGATGTTCCAGTCCCTCCTGTGTCCCGTTTTGGGGTGACACCAGCACCAAGCGCAACTGCTAGGTGTCAACATCTGAAAATCAGATTAAAAGGGGGTTTTCGAGCTGCTGGCTCAGGTTCTCAGTTGAGTCACGGATAATTAATGGATTTGGGGACCTTCCAAGGCAGGGAAATGTTGGGCAACGGGGAGGTCCCATGCCAGTGGTGCCAAAGAAGTGGTGGAGATGTGGGTAGGGGACACGGCCAGACCTGGGAGGGCACTGGGGAGGTGACAGCACCTTTCCCCAGTGCCACCGCCTTGGCCAGGACTTTCCCTGGGGTCTTCATGTCCAGGGCAAGTGCAAATGGACCCCACACCTCGGTGAAGACCCCCTGGAAGCTCATCCATCCCATCCCCATCCCATCCCTTCCTATACTTTCCCATCCCATCCCATCCATCCCCATCCCATAATCTCCATCCCATCCATCCCATCCATCCCCATCCCCATCCTCATCCCATCCCATCTGCATCCCATCCCTTCCCATACTTTCCCATCCCATCCATCCCCATCCCATCATCCCCATCCCATCCCATCCCATCCCATCCCATCCCTTCCCATCCCTGTCCCCACCTTNCCATCCCATCCATCCCCATCCCCATCCCACCCCATCCCATCCCATCCCATCCCATCCCATCCCATCATTCCCATCCCATCCCATCCCATCCTTGCTCCTCACCACTCAGGCGCATCGTTTGGGTTTGCTAATTACAGTTCCATCCACTCAGAGCATCCCTCCCCTCTCCATCGTCCTCCACGATACAGTGTTTTGGGGAAGCATAAAAAAAAATCCCCAATTCTGGAGTTTTAATATCATTTTTAGTTTGGAAACTCAGAAGCAGCATCATCCCCTAGACCCTGGGGAAGAAGAAGGAGAAGCAGGTGGGTTTTGCCTCCGCTTTTGCTTCCCTTATGGGCTGTATCTGTTGATTTGGGGCATGGGGGAACATATGGATAAAACGATTTAAAAAAATGGTAAATATATATATTTTTTTTTTTTAAATGGGTGCTCCCTGAAAAGGATGTGGGGAGGAGAAAATAAACGGGGAGGCCCAAGGGGCTGCCAAATCTGGGGGGTCTGGGGAGACCCCGGGGGTCTGCAGAGGGGATGGGGAGACCCTGAGATGGGGGGAGACCCTGAGAGGGGTTGGGGAGCCCCCAGGGAAATGGGGTCTGAGGACACCTGGGGGTGCTGAGGAGAACTGGGGGGCTGAGGAGACCCAGGGGTTGCTGAGGAGGATTGAGGGGCTGAAGAGAACTGGGGGGACTGAGGGGGATTGAGGGGGCTGAAGAGAATTATGGGGTGCTGAGGAAACCCAGGGGTGCTGAGGAGGTTGGGGGAGGCTGAGGAGACCAGTGGGGGCTGAAGGAACCTGGGGGGTTCTGAGGAGATTTGAGGGGTCTGACAAGATTTGGGGGGGCTGAGGAGATTTGAGGGGACCTGGGGAGCTGAGGGAACCTGGGATCTGAGGAGAACTTGGGGGGGCTGAGGGAGATCTGGGAGTGTTGAGAACTGGGGTGGGCTGAGGAGATCCTGGGGGGCTGAGGAGACCTGGGAGGGCTGAAAGAACCCGATGGGGTCTGAGGAGATTTGGGGGGGCTGAGATCTGAGGGGACTTGGGGAGCTGAGGGGAACTGGGATCTGAGGAGAACCTTGGGGAGACTGAGGGGATCCAGGGGGATTGAGGAGATCCAGGGGCACTGAGGAGACCCAGGAGCGCTGGGGGAACCCAGTGGGGTCTGAGGAGATTTGGGGGGGCTGAGGAGATCTGAGGGGACCTGGGGAACTGAGTGCAACTGTCAGCTGAGGAGAACTGGGGGGATCTGAGGGAGCTCTGACAGTGCTGAGAACCGGGGTGGGCTGAGGAGATGCTGGGGAGACTGAGGGGATCCAGGGGACTGGGGAGACCCAGGAACGCTGGGGGAACCCGGGGGGGTTCTGGCGAGATTTGGGGGGGCTGAGGAGATTTGAGGGGCTGAGGGGACCTGGAGAGCTGAGGGGAACCGGGGTCTGAGGAGAACTTGGGGGGGCTGAGGGAGATCTGGGAGTGTTGAGGAGACTGAGGGGGACTGAGGGGATCCAGAGGGACTGAGGAGACCTGGGAGCACTGAGGGAACCCGGGGGGTTCTGAGGAGATTTAGGGGTTCTGAGGGGATTTGGGGGAGCTGAGGAGATTCGAGGGGCTGAGGGGACCTGGAGAGCTGAGGGGAACCAGAGTATGAGGAGAACTTTGGGGGGGCTGAGGAGATTTGGGGTTCTGAGGAGACCTGGGGAGCTGAGGGGACCCGGGGTCTGAGGAGAACTTGGGTTGGACTGAGGCAGATCCGGGAGCGCTGAAGAGACTGAGGGGGGCTGAGGGGATCCAGAGGGGCTGAGG
>VWYH01007287.1:57441-73491 GCA_013399365.1 Pampusana beccarii
GGCTTGCAAGAGGATTCGTGGGTTTGCAATGGGGTTTGTGGGTTTGCAAGGGGATTTGTGAACTTGCAAAGGGGACTGTAGGTTTGCAGTGGGGCTTCCGAATTTGCAATGGGGCTTGTGGGTTTGCAACAGGGACTTGTGGGTTTGCAATGCGGTTTGGGGATTTGCAATGGGGCTCATGGGTTTGCAACGGGGGTTGTGGGTTTGCAGCAGGGACTTGTGGGTTTGCGAAGGGGACCCATGGGTTTCCCCATGTAACTCAAGGATTTGTAAAAAGGACTCAAGTATTTGCGCATAGGGCTTGAGGATTTGCAAACCAGGACCCAAAGGTTTGCAAAAGGGACGTGAGGACTTGCGAAGGGGACTAGTGGGTTTGCAAAGGGGACTATGTGGGTTTGCAAAGGGGACTATGTGGGTTTGCACACAGGAACTTGAGGGTTGCAAATGGGACTTATGGGTTTGCAGCCAGCCTCAAGAATCTGCACGCGGGGGCTCGTGGATTTGCAAAGGGGACTCGAGGATTTGCATGTGGGCCATGAGGATTTGCAGAGGGGACTCGTGGGTCTGCACATGGGACTCAAGAGTTTGCAGAGGGACTTGTGGGTTTGCAAAGGGGCCGGTGGGTTTGCAAAAGGGCCAGTAGGTTTGCAAAGGGGGCTTCTGCGTTTACAAGGAGTCTGTGGGTTTGCAAAGGGGCTTTTGGGTTTGCAAAGGGGCCCATGGGCTTGCAAAGGGGCCAGTGGTTTGCAAAGGGGGCTTTTGGGTTTAAAGGGGTCTGTGGGTTTGCAAAGGGGCCAGTGGGTTTGCTTGGTTTGTAGGGTGGGTGCTGCCCACTCCTGCCTGCACTGGGGGTACTGGGGGACACTGGAGGTGCTGTGAAGGCTATGGGGGGCTACTGGGGGTACTGGGAGAGCTATGGGCGGTACTGGGCGTGCTGTGAGGGCTATGGGGGTACTGGGAGGCACTGGTGAGGGGTCTAGGGGATACTGGGGGGCTATAAGGGCTATTGGGCGGTGCTGGGGGGGCTGTGAGGGCACTGGGGGTACGGGGGGGCGATGGGACACCCGACGCTGCTCCCGTTCCGTGGGCCCCGTGGCTGCTGCCGCGAGGGGGCGATGCCGCCCCTCCCACGGGACCGGCCTCACCGCCCGGGATTTCTCCCTTTTTTTCCCCTTTTCCCCCCTTTTTCCCCCCCTTTCTCACCTTTTATTTCCCTTTTCCCCCTTTTTCTCTTCCCCCCTTTATTGTCTTTTTTTTATTCCCCGCTTCCCCTCATTTTTTTTTCATTTATTTCACCCCACAATTCCAGCTACTCTGCCGGGCATCCCTGCCCACACCAAACCCACTTTAGAGCAGCGCCCGACCCAAATCTTGCCCTTTTCAGCCCCAAAAAAGCCACACCGGGTGACGACACCACCAACCGCAGCAGAGATGGGGCAGCGGGGTTCCCCATCGGGTACCACCGCGGGGCACAAATGATGCTCATCCAGCAAATCTCCAGCATCCCAGAGATGCGGTTTATTTTGGGGTATCCCATCCCGCATCCCACCCCGTCTCGGGCTCTGGATCTTCACATTAAACCCCCCCGCAGAAAAAAAAATAGAGAAATCCAAGCGATGCCAAATTCCCGATGCTCCCCGTGCATCCCGCGGGCGATGCCGATGGGATGCGATTCCGGAGCGCTCCGGGGAACCGGGCGGGAAAAGCTTTTAAGCAAAAATCCACATTGTTTCCACCCAGCGGGGCGACCATTCAACCTCCAAAACACGCTCAGGGTTGGGTTTCCAGCCGGAAATTTCCCTCCGAAGGTACAAAAAAGCCATATTTGCTTCTTCCCCCCACCCCTGAAAAAAAAAATAAAGGGGGGGGGTGTGTGTGTGTGCAGGAAAAAAAAAAAAAAATTCCTCCTTCTCCTTGCAGGCTCTGCAAATATTTATGCGGTTCAAAAAGGTCCCGAGGGAACAAAGCACGGACACGGCGCGTCCCCCCCCGAACAATGGAGCCGGATATTTTCTGATGTGAGCGGAGCCGAGGCCGGAGCCGGTTCATATCCGCCTACCTGCGGCCTCCAGCTGCTCTAAATCCCTGCAAAAAAAGGCAAAATGTTTTATTTTTGGGGGGGAAGGGGAAGGCTTTTATTTTGAAAAAAAAAAATTAAAAANGGGGGAAGGGGAAGGCTTTTATTTTGAAAAAAAAAATGGGGGAAAAAGGGGCTTTTTTGGGGGGGGGAAGGCTTTTTTTGGGGGAAAAAATGGCTTTTTTGGGGGTAAAAATGGATTTTTTGGGGGTAAAAAAAGGCGCTTTTTTGGGAAAAATTAGGCATTGCGTGAGTGCCAGGTTCCCACCTCCCTGTGAGCACCACGGGGGGGTCACACCACGGTGGTCCCCAAGTCGCCAATGCACAGCATCACCGCATCCCTTTCTTAGCATCACCGCATCCCTTTCTTAACGAAGGCGGGTGGTTTAATGAAGCTGGGAGCTCGTTATCCCCCAGGGACCCCAGCCCATCCCTTGGTCCCCTGCACGAGCATCCAGGATGCAAAGGTCACTGTCACCCCTCCACCTTCGACCCCCCTGGCCTCGAGCATCCCCCCATTATGGGGTAGGAAAGCGAGGAAAAGGGAATGACCGAGGTTATGTAAATATTTTGAGTCAGCTTTGGGGGTTTATTTAATTTATTTGCAGTGGATTCAGGTATTTTTCCAAAGGAAATCGCCGGCTGACGTGTTCTCTCCTCCCCCCACCTTCTTCTGGATGCTCCAAATTGGGTTTTTTTTTTTCACCATTTTGCCTCATTGCAGGGTCATTTTTTTTTTACAGTTCCCCCCATTTTTTCCCCAAATTCTCATTTTTTTGCTCACGGAGCAGAAACTGTAATTTCCATCCACTTGGTGTCAGCTCCAGCCCCATCTCCGTTCCCACCGTCCGTCTGTCCGTCCATCCCAAACCCCCCCAAACCCATCAGCATTGGCTTATTGGGGGGATCCATTCACCTCCCTGCCATTAAAGCCTTGATGTACCAGCGTTAACAATTACCAGGTTATCAATATCCTATAGGATCCATACGGGAAGGATTCAGCCCCTATTTTGGGGCTGGAAATCCCACTGGGCACCAAATCAGCACTGGGAACTGATCACGTTTTAGAGCTTTAAATCTGCTCCTGTCTCCCGTCCATCATCTCCTTTGGGTTAATTAAATTACGCCAATTATTTCAGAAATGGCTTAAACTCTGGGATGGGGGGAGTCTCCCCAAACAGAGCTGCTGCTCTTGGTCCCAAACGTGAATTTGTTTTTCCTGCGGCGTTTAGTTCTGGTGTATTTAGCTCCAGGGGTATTTGGCATCTGGGCACCGGGGAATTTATTGCTGGTGCATTTAGCTCTGGTGCATTTAGCAAAAGGACATTTAGCCCTGGGGCATTTCGCATCGATGCATTTGGCATCTGGGGAATTTAGCATTAGTGCATTTAGCAAAAGAGCATTTAGCATCGGTGCATTTAAACTCCAGGGCATTAGCGTTGGTGCATTTAGCATCGGGGTGTTTAGCACGAGGGAATTAAGCACCGTGGCATCTGGCACTGGTGTGTTTAGTGTCAGGGCATAAAAAGTTGGTGCACTGAGCACCAGGGCGTTAAGCGGTGGTGCATTTAGCACTGGGGCATTTAGTAAAGAGGCCTTTAGCTCTGGGGCATTAAGCATCAGGATGTTTTGCACTGATGCATAAAGCATTGCTGAATTTAGCACCAGGGCATTTAGCTTGGGTGCATTTAGTGTCGGTGCATTTAACTCTGGTGCATTTATTTATTGTTGGTGCATTTAGCATTGGTACATTTAACTCTGGTGCATTTTGCACCGGTGCATTTATTGTTGGTGCATTTATTGTTGGTGCATTTAACTCTGGTGCATTTAACTCTGGTTCATTTGGTGTTGGTGCATTTAGTCCTGGTGCATTTATTGTAGGTGCATTAGGTGTTGCTGCATTTGGTGTTGCTCCTGGGGAGCTGCATTGTACAACACCCCTTGCTGAGGCCCCAGGCACGAAGGATTTTCATTTTTCCTACCCAGACCCAAGGGCAAACCCAGCACTGGGACTGAGCCTGGGGTTTGTCACCCCATGAAACTGGTGCCCCCAGTGCTCCCAGTGCCCTCGTGGGGAGAAGCGGCTCCAGCTGAGGCTGCAGCCGGCTCCGGTTTTCTAAATAAACCTTCCCCAGTGGAGTCTGAACGCGGCCACACGCGGGACACCGACCTGCAAACGTGTGAACAAGAGCCCTTGTGCATCGCAAGGCTGGGGAGGGGGTGGAAACCCCGAGGAGGGGGTTGTAATGGTGAAAGGAGGGTTGCAACAGTGGGGAGAGGGTTGCAGTGTTGGGGAGAGGGTGGTAAAATTGAAAAGAGGGTTGCAGTGCTGGGGAGAGGGTTGTAATGCTGGGGGGGAGGTTGCAGTGTTGGGGGGAAGGTTGCAATTCTGAGGAGAGTGTTGCAAAGCTGGGGAGAGGGTTGTAATGCTGGGGAGGGTCTGCAGTTCTGGGGAGGTTCTCAGTGCTGGGGGGAAGGCTGCAACACCGGGGAGAGGGTGGCAATGCTGGGAGAGAGTTGCCGTGTTGTAAAGAGGGTTGCAACACTGGGGGGAAGATTGCAATGCTGGGGAGAGGGTTGCAATGTTGAAAAGAGGGTTGCAGTGGTGGGGAGGGGGTTACAACACTGGGGAGAGGGTTGCAAGGCTGAAAGGAGTGTTGCAGTTTTGGGGAGAGGGTTGCAATGCTGGAGGGAATATGGCAGTGGTGGGGAGAGGGTGGCAATGTCGACAACGGGGTTGCAATGCTGCAGAGAGGATTGCAGTGGTGGGGAGAGGGTTGCAACACTGGGGAGAGGGTTGCAAGGCTGAAAGGAGTGTTGCAGTGTTGGGGAGAGGGTTGCAATGCTGGAGGGAATATGGCAGTGGTGGGGAGAGGGTGGCAATGTCGACAACGGGGTTGCAATGCTGCAGAGAGGATTGCAGTGGTGGGGAGAGGGTTGCAACACTGGGGAGAGGGTTGCAAGGCTGAAAGGAGTGTTGCAGTGTTGGGGAGAGGGTTGCAATGCTGGAGGGAATATGGCAGTGGTGGGGAGAGGGTGGCAATGTCGACAACGGGGTTGCAATGCTGCAGAGAGGATTGCAGTGGTGGGGAGAGGGTTGCAACACTGGGGAGAGGGTTGCAAGGCTGAAAGGAGTGTTGCAGTGTTGGGGAGAGGGTTGCAATGCTGGAGGGAATATGGCAGTGGTGGGGAGAGGGTGGCAATGTCGACAACGGGGTTGCAATGCTGCAGAGAGGATTGCAGTGGTGGGGAGAGGGTTGCAACACTGGGGAGAGGGTTGCAAGGCTGAAAGGAGTGTTGCAGTGTTGGGGAGAGGGTTGCAATGCTGGAGGGAATATGGCAGTGGTGGGGAGAGGGTGGCAATGTCGACAACGGGGTTGCAATGCTGCAGAGAGGATTGCAGTGGTGGGGAGAGGGTTGCAACACTGGGGAGAGGGTTGCAAGGCTGAAAGGAGTGTTGCAGTGTTGGGGAGAGGGTTGCAATGCTGGAGGGAATATGGCAGTGGTGGGGAGAGGGTGGCAATGTCGACAACGGGGTTGCAATGCTGCAGAGAGGATTGCAGTGGTGGGGAGAGGGTTGCAACACTGGGGAGAGGGTTGCAAGGCTGAAAGGAGTGTTGCAGTGTTGGGGAGAGGGTTGCAATGCTGGAGGGAATATGGCAGTGGTGGGGAGAGGGTGGCAATGTCGACAACGGGGTTGCAATGCTGCAGAGAGGATTGCAGTGGTGGGGAGAGGGTTGCAACACTGGGGAGAGGGTTGCAAGGCTGAAAGGAGTGTTGCAGTGTTGGGGAGAGGGTTGCAATGCTGGGGAGAGGGTCGCAATTTTGGGGGAAAGTTGCAACGCTGGGGAGAGGGTTACAGTACTTGGGAAAAGGTTGCAATGCTGGGGAGAGGGTTGCAATGCTGGAGGGAATATTGCAGTGCTGGGGAGAGGGTGGCAATGTCGAAAAGAGGGTTGCAATGCTGTGGAGAGGATTGCAGTGCTGGGGAGGAGGTTGCAACACTGGGGAGAGGGTTGCAATTTTTGGGGAAAGTTGCAACGCTGGGGAGAGGGTCGCAATTTTGGGGGAAAGTTGCAACGCTGGGGAGAGGGTCGCAGTTTTGGGAGAAGGTTGCAATGCTGGGGAGAGGGTCGCAATTTTGGGGGAAGGTTGCAGCATTGGGGAGAGGGTTACAGTGCTGGGGAGAGGGTTGCAACGCTGGAGGGAATATTGCAGTGCTGGGGAGAGGGTGGCAATGTTGAAAAGAGGGTTGCAATGCTGCAGAGAGGATTGCAGTGGTGGGGAGGAGGTTGCAACACTGGGGAGAGGGTTGCAATTTTGGGGGACGGTTGCAACGCTGGGGAGAGGGTCACAGTGCTGGGGAGAGGGTTGCAACACTGGACACGGCACTGGGATCCCCACCACCGCCTGCTTTTCCCCGGCTGGGGATGCTCAAGACGGGATTTCACCAGCACCATCTATCTTCCTCCTCTTCCTCCTCTTCCTCCTCTTCCTCCTCCTCCTCCTCCCTCCTCTCCCTGTGTCTGGCTCTGGTGGGTCCGGCAGAGAACACTGGGAACCCGCCGGCATCCCGCGGCTCCCCCGCGCCCGGCCCGGCCTTTCCAGCAAATCCGAATTTCCCTGGAAAGAGACAAGCAGGATTTGCCAAAAATTTTGAGCTTAATTAAAGAAAAAAAAAAAAAAAAACACCCAATTTTTTCCTGGTGGTGGAGGTGGAATGGGAGCAGACGGAGCTGGCAGCAGAGATTTACGGGCTGAATCGAGACTGGTAATAGCAAAGAAAATAAAAACCCCCTGGTAATAGCAAAAAAAAACAACCTGTAAAAATAAATTATAAGCTTCTCTATTAAATTATTCCGCCCCACTGGAGCTGGACACCCGTTGGCTTTGATCATCCCGCTCCCGTCCCGTTCCCAGCCCGTGGGATGGGGTGAAGGAGTCCCGGATGGTAATGGGCACTGACGGCTTGGAAAAGCAAGACAGACGCTTCATTAATGAGCCCTAACGAGGCCGAGGGGCCCGACGAGGCCGTCGGCGGGTTCTGCTGAGCCGGCGGGGTTGGGAGCAGCGGGTGATGCCCCGGCGGGCCCTGCGAGGGGGAGGCGACAAGAGCAGATTTGATTTCTTTCTCTTTTGGCTTCCCTGCATCCCTCGTTTTTTCCAACAGGAAAGATTTAATTAAAGAAAATATAACGGGAGACACAGATCGGGGAGCTTGGGGCTTGGGTGGCTTCTGCAATAGTGTGTGACGGGGAGCTGAGAGCAGCCCCAGCTTACAATGAGCTTGCAACAAGCTTGCAACAGGTTTGCAATGGGCGTGCAACAGGTTTGCAGTAGGTTTGCAAGAAGTTTGCACAAGGAGGTTGCAACAGGCTTCAAAGGGTTGCAATGGGCTTGAAAGAGGCTTGCAATGGATTTGCAGTGGGTTTGAGAGGGTTTTGCAACAGGTTCTGAAGGGACTTGCAACGGGTTTGCAATGAGTTTGCATTGGGCTTGCAATGGGTTTGCTATGGGTTTGAGAGGGGCTTGCAATGTGTTTCAAATAGGCTTGCAACAGGTTTGCAATGAGTTCGAATTGGGCTTCCAGTGGGTTTGTTATGGGTTTGAGAGGGGCTTGTAAAGGATTTGCAAGAGATTTGCATTGGGCTTGCAATAGACTCGGAATGAATTTGCAATGGGTTTGCAAAGGGTTTGCAACGGGCTTGCCACAGGTTTGCAAGCAATGAGTTTCTGCAAACACATTTCGATGAGTTTGCAATGAGCTCGCGAAGGGTTTGCAGTGACCCTCCAAGGTTTGCAATGGGTTTGCAACAAGATCGCAATGGGCTTGGAAAGGGCTTGCAAGGGGTTTGCAAGGGTTTACAATGGGCTTGCAGTGGGTGTGCTACCGGCTTGCAAGGGGTTTGCAATAGGCTTGCAACGGATTTGCAAAAGGCTTGCAGTGGGTGTGCAATGTATTTGAAACGGGCTTACAATGAGCTTGCAATGGGCTTTGCAATCTCCTCTCTCCGTACAGACCAACCCACCAACACATCTCGGGGATCCAAACCCCAGCTCCTGCTTTTTCCCCCATCCCCATACCCAGACAGTTTCCCAACGCCCGGGCGATGCCTCCAGCGTTCCCAGCACCAGCTCCGGTTTCCCACCATCCCGGGAGAGCTTTTATTTCACCCCCCCGCCCCCCTTTGCTTTTCTTCCCGCGATTTAAGGAAAAGCAGCTGCCAAAGGGGGGGATGAAAGAGTCAGCGGAACCGAGGGGGGCGGAAAAACCCCGCGGTGCCGCAGAAACGGACCCCGAAGGTGCGAGGGCTGCGTGGGGCTGCGGCCGGTGACGCGCGGGAAGGGGCACAGCCGAGGGGACGGAAGCCCCGGAGCCTGCGAGTAACTGGAACCAGAAGGGAGGGGGGTCCCGGCTGGGAAATGCAGCTCGGAGCAGCCGGGTCGCTTTGATCCGGGCGTCAGTTCTTGGCTTCTTCCTTCCCGCGGCGCTCGGATGCGATGGGATCGCCAGGGGCTTGCAAAAGGCTTACAACAGGCTTGCAACGGGCTTGCAAGGGCCTTACAGGGGGCTTACAACAGGCTTGCAACGGGCTTGTAATAGGTTTACAGTGGGTTTGCAATATGCTTGCAACAGGCTTTTAAAGGTTTACAATTAGCTTGCAACGAGCTTGTACAGTGCACAGTGGGCATATAATAAGCTTGCAATGAGCTTGCAAGGGCCTTACAATGGGTTTACAACAGGCTTGTATTAGGTTTCCAGTGGGCTTGCAAGAAGCATGCAACAGGCTTGCAAGGGGCCTGTGATAGGTTTACAATGAGCTTGCAATGGGCTTGCAATGAGTTTGCAAGGGCTTGCAAGCAGGCTCGTAGTAGTTTTACAATAAGCTTGCAACAGGCTTGCAATGAGCTTGTAACAGGTGTGTAGTGGGCATATAATAAGCTTGCGATGGGCTTGCAAGGGCCTTACAATGGGTTTACAACAGGCTTGTATTAGGTTTCCAGTGGGCTTGCAAGAAGCATGCAACAGGCTTGCAAGGGGCCTGTGATAGGTTTACAACGAGCTTGCAATGAGTTTGAAGGGGCCTTACAACAGGCTTGTAGTAGGTTTACACTGGGCTTGCAGTGGGCTTGTAATATGCTTGCAACAAGCATGCAACAGGCTTGCAAGAGGCTTGTAATAGGTTTACAATATCGTTGCAACGAGCTTGTAACAGGTGTGCAGTGGGCTTATAATAGGCTTGCAATGGGCTTGCAACAGGCTTGCAATGAGCTTGCAAGGGTCTTACAATGGGCTTACAACAGGCTTGCAGCAGCCTTGTATTAGGTTTACAGTGGGCTTGCAATGGGCTTGCAAGGGACTTGTAATAGGTTTACAATAAGCTTGCAACAGGCTTGCAACAAGCTTCTAACAGGTGTGCAGTGGGCATATAATAGGCTTGCAGTGGGCTTGCCAGTGGCTTGCAATGAGCTTGCAAGGGTCTTGCAATGGGCTTACAACAGGCTTGCAATGGGCTTTACTAGGTTTACAGCGGGCTTGCAGTAGACTTGCAATGGATGTGTAATATGCTTGCTACAGGCTTGTAAAGGGTTTGTAGTAGGTTTACAATAAGCTTGCAACAGGCTTGTAAGTGATTTGTAGTAGGGTTACAACAGGCTTGCAATGAACTTGCAACGAGCTTGTAACAGGCATGCAGTGTGCCTATATTAGTCTTGCAATGGGTTTGCAATGAGCTTGCGCGTGGCTTGCAAGGGGCTTGTAATAGGCTTACAATGGGCTTACAAATGGCTTGCAATGGACTTGCAGCAAACTTGCAAGCGGTTTACAATGGGATTGCAACAGTATTGCAATAGACGTGCAACGGGCTTGTAACAGACTTGCAACGCACTTACAACGGGTTTACACTGGGCTGCTCTTCTCACACCGTTTCTCCCGCTGTTCCCCACCCTGTCTTACATTTAAGCCAAGTATTTGGTGGCTTAATGAGCAGATCCCAGCTTTCCCACTTAATGAGGGTCCTTCTTGCTCTGTGCTGTTTGCCACTCCGAGGGAGACCAAAAATCTAATTTCTGGTGGGAAACGCTTGGATTTCCCCTGGAAAACGCGAGCGGAGGGGCTAAAAAAGCCCCAAAATTGCGTTTACGGATTGACAAGAGCTGCCAGAACCTCCAGTTCTCCCACAGCATCATCAGGGACAGGGATTTTTTGGGGAAAAGCTGGAAAACGACATTTTTGTCATCGCTGGGCATTGCTTTGCCTCATTCTGCCTTCTTTTTAACCAGAAAATGGTAATCATCAAATTACTAAGAACATATTTTATCTTTAATTTTGAAAGGAGACCTAAACGCCCATAAATTGGGGGAATTCTTTGTGGTTTTTACCATTTCGGAAGGAATTTGATGCGACTTTCAGCCTCTGTTGTCGATTTGTGTTGCAGACAGAGGAAACCACCCCCGCTAATTGCAAAATTTCCTTCACTCCAGGCATTTACTTCCATGCAAAGGGCTTTGCCTTGGGAAAAGGGAAAAAAATAACCTGTTTTTCCTTAAATAAGGATTTATCGTCTCATTTCCAACCCTAATTTATGGCTCTACCACCTCTCGATACCATATCGTGTTGGGTAGCGCCAACCTGCCCGTGATGCTGAACCTCCGTTCCCCATCATTTTGTCCCAAATTGAGGACAAAACGCAACTTATTTTATAATAAATCCTGCATTTATCACTCTATATTGTGTATTTCTGATTTTTTTTTAACAGAGCTCCTCTACCAGTGGGATTCCACTTCGCTTTCAAGATTTTCCGTATTTCCAGTGGCATCTGATGGTGGTTTTGGTCCCAAAAACTCTTCTCCATCACCCTCCAAAAAATTACATATATCAAGGTCCGAATCAAGGATGAAAACGCCTTTTGCTGGAAATTTCCCCAGCAATCCCCGATCCCAATCACTGGGGCGAGATGCGGAGATGAAAGCGCCCAGGAAGGGTCATTTTGGGGTGGAGCTGGAGAAGACAACTGGTCTGAGAGGTTCCCGGCCCATCCCAACCACTTGTTCTCATCCCGATATCCAAAATAAAAGCAGAAAATCATTTTGGCCGATGAATCACCCAGCCCCACAACCGGTCGCGTGGGTACAGTCACCCGTGGGAGCCTCCCTGGGGATTTTTATCCTTCAAGAAACCTCCTGGAGAACCTTCAAGAACCTCCTGGTTTGGGGATTTTTTCCTTGGAGGAGCAAAGACGTGATCGCCGGGAGAGCCTGGTGAATCCATCCAGGTTTGGTTCCCCCAAGTGAAAAACACCCAATAGAGCAGGCAAAGGAGATAACACAGGAAAAATAGACCCCTCTGCAACAAAGTACTCCTCAATTTATTTACACCGCTGTAGAAAAGCCCATGTTGATGCCAAACTTGCATCATGACGTGGGTATAAACCTAAAATCCCCTCGACTGCTCGGTGGAGCACATGGAAATGTGATTTTTCCTGCAGACACGGGGTGTTTACTCCTCCGTGTATGCAGGGAGCAGCAATTCGAGATCTTCCCCGTGCTCCTCACCGCAGCCGGGGATGTGCAACGATGCTCCGGCGCTGCTAGAGATGCTTCACAACCACTCGCTCACCTCCCAGGGAGACATTTTGCTGGAAAAACCACCCGAATTTGCCAAAAAGCGCCATTTTCTAGAGCAGGGATGAAATATTGCTGCTAATGAATAGATGATCGGGGCACATTTTGAAAGACTCCATGACTTTGCTTGGCCATCCCGCTCTTGGATGGCATTGGGGAGCTGCCAAAACCCCATCCCGGGAGTGTGACCATCCAGAATTTGGGTGCAGTCACCTCCAAAACCTTGGCATGCCAAGAGCCCGGCTGGAAGAAAGACGCTACAAGCCTGGTGTAGTTACTCATCACTGGGAATTTCCGCTCCAACCACCTCCTGGATGCTCCCACCACCCATTGGAAAGGATCTGCTTGGATCTTGGGGGTGCTGGTGAGGAAAAATAAGCCCGGTGAGTTCTTCCCGGGTTGTTTAAGGTGGCAGCGAGCTGGGGTTCCTGTCACCTGGGCTGGTGGGGACAGGGACGGATTTGGGCGCTTATATCCAACTATAGAAGGTAAACAGTGGTACTGGGACATAAGCCAGGCTTAGGTGGGCTGGGCTTGGTTGTTAAGACTGGTATTGGCACTGTGAGGGTGGAATTAGCTGGAAATATGTCTCTTGTCTGCCATGTAGAAATACTGAGTATATGAACCTGTGCGCGGGTGACCATATCCCATAGCCACATCCAGCTAGATTTCCCGGTGCTTCTGGGGCACATAATGGCATTTTAGGGCAAAATAAGCGTGGTGTCACCTCCAGCTGCTTTACCCAGACACACCGCACACATCTGACCCCAAAACAGTGCAAGGTCTAAGCTCCAAGACCTTCATGGATGATGCTCCAATGTTCTTCCTGTATCTCCTCCAGCGTGGGATGGAGCTGGGACACAGCAGGACCCATATGGCTCCATCCCATCTATCTCCAACCAGACGGTTTTTAGACACCTTGAGGACATCGACACTAAGTCTTTTACCAGCTCAAGTCCACCTTGTTGCTCTGTTAACAGATTTGGGGGCCCAAAGCTGCCTTGGTCATCTCTGGGAGCAACAGGGAGCGCTTGGGCGTGCAGCACTTCTGCGCATCACCTGGTGCCGAACTGTTGCTGGTTGAGTTTCTCCTCCAGCTTCATGTTTCACCCGGTATTAAAACTGCGTGGGCCACAAAGCCTCATTGTCCTGCTTCGAGTCACATGCAAACGAGCACCGGGGGCATGCAAAGTTGTGGAGCTCCCAGTGCAAAGTTCCTGTTGGCTTTGCGCGCAGCTGGGTCCACCCAAAGGAATCAAGATCTCCAACATGGTCATATCTCCAACATTAGTTCCAGCTCCTCCTTTTCACTGCTCTGGTTCTCCAGCTCAGCCTCATTGCATCTCTTGCTCACGCCAAGACCTTCATCACTTGCTCACACCAAGACCATGATATCTTCTTTATACCAAGAGCTTCATCTCTTGCTCATGCCAAGACTTTCATCTCTTGTTTACATCAAGAACTTAATCACCTGCTCATATCAAGACCTTCATCACTCGTTTACATCAAGAGCTTCATCTTTTGCTCACACCAAGAACTTCATCTCTTCTTTATACAAAGAGCTTAATCTCCTGTTTACATCAAGGACTTAATCACTTGCTCACACCAAGAGCTTCATCTCTTGCTCATGCCATGACCTTCAACTCTGGTTTACATCAAGAGCTTCATCTCTTGCTCACACCAAGAGTGCCGTGGGTTGGATACACAGGTGAGACTCAGCCCCATTCCCACCACTGTTTCCACAGGGTCACATCCTCCTGCTTTGCTCTTTTGACCGTGATTATTTGTCTACCACTTGGCTTCTTCCTTTTCCTACCCTTTGAAACAGAGATTTTGCTTCCTTTGGAGGGAGCCTGCACTCTCCCGGAAAAGATGTGAATAACGTAGGGTTGGATGAGCTGCTCTGGGGAGAAGGATGGGAGAGAAGAGGTTGAGATATCAACCAGACTTTCTACTCAGCCCAGGAGAACTCACAGTCCCGTGACCAGGGGAGGTCTCAGCTCTCTCTTGAGGAGCAAGATGATATTTCCAATGTGCTCTTGATGTTGAGAGCATGGCCAGTCAAGACATTTACCCCTTGGGTTGGTGCCACCTTCTTGGGACGATGTGAGCGATTTGGGGACCTCTAGGTCAAGGGAAAGCAGGGAACGACCAACGCGGGATCACGAAGACGCCCAGGTCAACACACATTGGGAGATCTGGGGGAGCTGGGCCGGGGATGTTGATGAAGAAGAAGGTGAGGGGAGGATGTAACCACAACCATAGTGACGTGAAGGGTGTTCCCAAAGAGGACAACACCAAACCTACCTAAAAATCCAAATTTACCATAAAATAACCTCAATTCCAACGTTCTCCACCTCCATTAACGTGGGGCAACACAAGCCCTGGAGATGCAGAAACCCCCTCAGTTCCAGCCCTCCCTCCCTTTCACATTCTATAACCCACGACAAAACCAGCGTAACCTCGAACAAAAAACCCCATAAATTATTGTAGCTCAACACATTGGGAGGAGGCCGAGCTGCTGCTTTCTATTCTCCAGCCCTTTGCACCAGCGGGAGAAATTTAATATACATTAAAAAAAACCCCAAAACGTCCCCGCTGCTGTCGAACAATCACAACATGGGTCGTGGCAAAGCCCATTGCCCGGTGCTGAGTCCACCCGGCTCCAATGAAACCCTTGGAATGAAAATCCAGAGCAAACATCACACCCGAGGGATTTTTTTTCCCCAAAAAAAATCCTTCCCGGCATCCCACATTACGCAGGGGGAAGACGCCTGACGTGTCAGGTCCACCCCGTAATTAAAGCGAAGAAAAAGAAGGGATTTAAACTGTATTTATGATTTTTGCTGCCCTGGGCGGGGGGAGATTTTAAATCCCCCAGCCTGAGCTATCCTAGGGATTATAAACTTTTTAATATATATACAAACATATAAGTGACGTTTTTAATATATATATTGATACATAAAATAGGAAGTTATACATTTATAACCCCTTTTCCCTGCGAAAGGGGCTGGCTTGGAAAAGGAGAACCCAACCTCAAGCTCAGCTGCCTCCAGCCTAATCCCCGCCAGCTCCTAACGAAGAATAGACCCGTTATTCATTAAACAGCGAAATCGAACTACAGATGCTCAAAAATATTTCCTGCTGGGGCACGTGCCCCTAAATCCCAGGGCCAGGTTTGCTGCTTAGCCCAGGTTTATCTTAATCTCGATCCGTAACGCTACCCTCAAATATCCTCCTGCAGCTTTTAGGCTCAGTTTTATGGTTTTTAAGGTGAAATAAAGGTGGTTTGGTTTTTTTTTCCTGCCTGGAAATGGGAAAGAGTGTTCGGGAATGGCAGTGGGTGCAAGAAATCCAGCAAAATTTTAATTTTTAAGCTAAACGAGAGTTTATAGAGCTAAAGAACGAGAAGTGCTGTTTTATTTTTAAGCAATGTTTTATACATAAATTAATGACTGGTTTTTGCTTTCAAGATGCCCAAAACTCCCTTTATTTTATGGCCAGGAAGGTGTGGGAGATACGAGGATCCCTCTCCGGGGTTGGATGCGACCCTGGGAAGAATGATATTTGGTGCTGAAGCCGATAAGACTCAGAAGCAAAAAATTTTGCAGCACAAGAGAAGCAAAAGCTCTTTGCAAAATGATGCTTGGACAAAGGGGAAGAGGCAACAGAGCTGCAAATTGGTGAAAAAGGGCTTGATGTTTGGAAAAAGGCACCTCAGGATTGCAAAACGGGGCCGTAAATCTGCAAAACGAGGTCCTAGGATTTACAAAAGGGCACCTCAGGTTTGCAAAATGGGGCTCAATTTTTGCAAATGGGGCCTCAGGTTTGCAAAAGGGGTCCCCAGATTTGCAAAAAGGCAGCCCAAATTTAAGAAAAAGCACCTTAGGTTTGCAAAACAGGGCTCAAGGTTTGCACAAAGGGGCTTCGGTTTGCAAAACGGGACCGCGGGTGTAAGAAAAGGGACCCCAAGTTTGCAAAAAGGGGTCTCGGGTTTAAGAAAAGTCCCCCCAGGTTTAAGAAAAGGAGCCCTAATTCGCAAAAAAAGGCATCCCAGGTTTAAGAAAAGTCACCCCAGATTTACAAAGTGAGGTCCCAGGTTTAAGAAAAGGAGCCCAGATTTAAGGTCAGACCAGGTTTGCAAAATGAGGTGCCAGGTTTAAGAAGATTCACCCCAAATTTTAAAAAAGGAGCCCACATTTGCAAAAAATCACCCCAGATTTGCAAAATACAGGTCCTAGAATTTGCAAAATGGGGATCCAGGGAGGATTTCCCATCCCATCCTGTGCAGGAAATATCCTCAATCCCCCCAAAAATAGGAATTAAAAATTAAAAAAAAATCCCGATTT
>VWYH01007287.1:73842-93327 GCA_013399365.1 Pampusana beccarii
AGGTTTGCAAAATGAGGTGCCAGGTTTAAGAAGATTCACCCCAAATTTTAAAAAAGGAGCCCACATTTGCAAAAAATCACCCCAGATTTGCAAAATACAGGTCCTAGGATTTGCAAAATGGGGATCCAGGGAGGATTTCCCATCCCATCCTGTGCAGGAAATATCCTCAATCCCCCCAAAAATAGGAATTAAAAATAAAAAAAAAAATCCCGATTTTGGGAAATGACTGAGTTGGCAGCAGCCCCCGGGTCAGTGGTTGGGTTTATGGTTTTATCCTCGTGTGATTTTTCCTGGCTAATCTGCTAATTACTTGAGCCCCTGCTGGTATTTCAGAAAAAAAAAAAAAAAAGGAGAAAAAAACACCAAAAAAAATCCCATTTTGCAGCAGAAAAGTTATCGCAAGGGCTGGTTGCACTTGAGTGATCCCCAAAATTGGGATCGGGGGCTGGAGCATCTTCCTTGGACGTGGGAAGGGGCTCGATGGCAGGTGGGGGACACTTGGGGACAAAGGGACATGTGGTATCTCCAGCCTGAACCCCATTTTTTTGCCATACCCCAACCCCCCATTTTTGTGCCATTGGGGTCTGTCAAAAATCCAATTTTTGCACTATGGGATTCCCCAAAAAACCCCATTTTTGCAACACAGGGTCCTCCCAGAAACGTATTTTTCCTATGTGGGGTCCCACCCAAGAGCTGGGTTTTTTTTTTCAGGGTGGGGGTCCCCCAAAAAACTCATTTTGCAGCACAAGATCCCCCAATAAACCTATTTTTGCATCATGGGATCCCCCAAAAGACCCATTTTTGCAGTGCTGGGTCCTCAAAAAACCCCAATTTTGCACCATGGGGTCCCCCAATAATCCTATTTTTGCACCATGGGGTCCCTAAAGAGACCCTTTTTTTTTTTGCAGCATGGGGGTCCCCCAAAAACCTCATTTTTTCAGCGCACCACCCCAAACAAACCTGTTTGGGATCCCCAAAAGACCCATTTTTGCAGTGCTGGATCCTTCAAAAACCCCAAATTTTACACCACAGGGTCCCTCAATACATTTTTGCACTTTAGGGTGTCCCCCCCCCCCGCCTGGAGCTGCATTTCTGCAGCCCAGGTCCAAAATAATGCAAAAATCAACTATTTTTTGCAGCCCAGAGCCTCCCTGAAAGGGCTATTTTTGCATCAAGTGCTGGCCTAAAGATAAGCCCAGCCTAGAGTGTGCAGCCCCTTCATGTGCCCCAGAACCTCTTGTCTTTCCATCCCCCATCGCCCTGGACCTGTTGCAATAACCAAAATAAAATTAAAAATAAAAAAATTTCAAAAATCAGAATAAGGGTAAAACTAAGAACAAAAATAAAAATAATAATAAAAAATAGAAATAGGAATAGAAGTAGAAATATAAATAATAAAAAGATTAAAATTAATTTTTGCATTTGAGAAATGAACTATATCATTGAAATGGTTTTAAATAGAGTTTTGAATGGAAATTAATCAAATACGGAATGTGAAAATTAAATAATGGAAAAATAAAAAGAATAAAATAACAACAGCAAAAGTAAACAAATGCAAAAATAAGAAAGTAAATAGTCATTCATAATAATAACACAAACCCAAAATAATGCAAAAATAAAGTAATATATAAATAAAAAATGCAAAAATAAAAGCATAAAAGAATACAAAAAATAAAAGAATGCAAGAATCAAAATAATGCAGAAATCAGAATAACACAAAAATCAAAATAATGAAAAAATATCCAAATAATTATGCAAAAATAAAATAATGCTAAAGTGAAAATAATGAAAACATTAAAATAATTCAAAAACTACGCAAAAATCAAAATAATGGGAAAATAAAAATAATGGGAGAATGAAAATAATGCAAAAATCTAACCAATGCAAGAAATATGGAAAGTATGCTAAAATCAAAATAATGCAAAAATCTAACCAATGCAAGGAATATGGAAAGTATGCAAAAATCAAAATAATGCAAGAAATATGCAAAAGCATGCTAAAATCAAAATAATGCAAAAATGCAAAAAAACAATGCAAAAATAAAAACAACGCCAAAAAATAAAGATAATGCAAAAATAAAAATAACACCAACAATAAAAAATACTGGGAAAATAAAATAATGCAAATTTTTTTAAAACCCTGCAAAATTAAAAATAACGCAAAAATCAAAATAATGCAAAAATTAATAATACTGCAAAAATTAAAATAACCTCAAAATTAAAAATACTGCAAAAATGAAAAATACCGCAAAAAAAATTAAAATACTGCAAAAAAATAAGAGCGCAAAAATAAAAATACTGCAAAAGTAACAATACTGCAAAAAATAACAATGTGAAAATAAGAATGCAAAAATAAAAATATTGCAAAAATAACAATACTCAAAAAAAAAGCAAAAAAACCCTGCAAAAATAACAATGCAAAAAAATTAACAATAATGCAAAAAAAATAACAATAACGCAAAAAAAACCCCCAATAATGCAAAAACCACAAATACTGCAAAAATACCAATAATGCAAACAAATAAAAATAAGGAACAAAATAAAAATACTGCAAAACCAACAACACCGCGGGGCCGCAGCCGATGGTGTCGCGGTTGTTCCCGCTGCACGTGGCGCTGCCGCCGCCGGACCCCGCGCAACCCCTGTTCCTGTTCCGGTTCCTCTTCCTGTTCCTCTTCCTGTTTCCGTTCCCGTTCCCGTTCCCGCTCCGGCTCTTTCCCCCCCGCGGTTCTGCCCTTTGTTCCGCACACAAAGCACATCCCGCCCTCAGAGCCCAGTTCGAGCCCATTTCCTACATTAAATAAACATTTTCCCCCCCCTCCCACCTTTCTGGAATTTTCCTCACCCCGCCAGTGCCCTCGGTTGTGCTTTATTTTATTATTTTTAATTTCTTTAAAAAAATTCTGTTCTCCGGCTATTCCAGGAAGAGGAAAACAAACCACGCAGGCAGAAAAAACAAAATGAAAATAAAATAAAATGAAAATAAAATAAAATGAAAATAAAATAACATAAAATAACATAAAATAACATAAAATAACATAAAATAAAATAAAATAAAATAAAATAAAATAAAATAAAAATAAGCCCAAACCTTCTGGGACGTCAGGTGATAGAGGAGAAAAAGAACAAAAAAAAATGTTAATGCCTGGAAAAGGTTGAAGTGTCCGGTTAGTTATTAATAGTATGTATTTAGTGTATTTATTAATTATATTTATTGCAGTCGTAGTTATATAGTAATGTCTTAATATGTGAATATGTATGATCATTATATTCTATTATACTGTATGATGTCATATTACACTATATTCTATTATGCTATATTCTATTCTATTCTATTATACCATATTATTATAGTGTAGCATTGTGTATGATAGTATATTTATTACATAATATGTATAATTGTGTATATATTATTATTATATATAATTATGCTAATATTTTAGTATTATATTATGTATTAAGAATATGTATATTTGCTTTCTAGTGAAAAAAAGACACCTCAACACCCCCAAATATGTCCTTATATATTTATTTTCGCAGCTTTTTGGTACAAATAAAGACCTCGACCCACCTCGATATATCTCCATATATATAATTTCGCAGTTTCCTAGTGAAAAGAAGACCATGAAGTCGCTCTCTATATATTTATACATCATTTTGCAGCTTTCTGGTCCCCCAAGTACCTGAAGTGTTCATTTATACATACATATAAAAAATTTTACAGTTTTCTAATGCAAAAAAGACCCTCAACTCCAAATATATATGTATAATTTTGCAGCTTCCTAGTGCAAAACGGACCCCAAAGCCTCCATATATATTTTTTAATATATAATTTTGCAGCTTCCTGGTGCAAAAAAGGCCCCATAGCCTCCATATATATCTTTAATATATAATTTTGCGGCTTCCTGGTGCAAAAAAGGCCCTGAAATCCCATATATATATATACACACATATATTTTTATATATATAAAATCCATGGGGAATTTGGGAATTTTCTGCATCTCAAACCCACATCCCCCGAGCACTGATACCCACGAATCAAACTCTTCCAGATGTTCCCGCCACTCGCGCTCCAGATGTTCATTCCCACCTGCTGGACTCTACGCTACCATTTTTCCAAAATTTCGGAAAATTCACTACACCGGGCAAAACCTTCCGCGCGGAATCGCGTTTATTCTCATTCTTTCGTCGCTTCTTTCTCCCCCAATTTTAGTTTCGACACCTTTCCGACCTCCTTTGGAAATCAACTTTTGGGACTTAGTGGGTGAGCAAATGAGTAAGAAAAATCTCTAAAAAAATTGGGAAGAATCATAAATATGATTTTTTTGAGGGGTGAGAGGTTACTTTTTCGAGCCGGTGGTGCAGGAATCGGCTGCGGAGCCTGGATGGAAAATTCCCGTCGGGCGAACAAAGCGCTGGGGGGTTCGGGAACAAAGGGGCGTCGGGAGGAAACGGGAGGGGAAGGGCAGAGCTCGCGGCGGGGGGCGCGAAAATAACGCCCGGGGGGGCCGTGGGAAAGGGGGCGAGCGGCTCCTGAACCCCCCCCCAAAATTTGGATTGTACGGATGGGGTGTGATGGGGTCGACATGGGTTTGGGGAGGGCGGAGAACAGGTGTAAAGGGAGCAAGCGTGCGAAGCGAGCAAATGTGGAAGGGGAGCAAGCGTGCAAGGGGAGCAAGAGTGCAGAAGGAGCGAGTGTGCAAGGGAACGAGAGCGCAAGGGGAGCACAGGTGCAAAGGGAGTGAGTGTGCAAATGGAGCAAGTGTACAAGGGGAGCAAGCGTGCAAAAGGAGCATGCGTGGCAGAGGAACAACTCTGCAAAAGGAGCAAGTGTGCGAGGGGAACAGGATACAAAGGAGCAAGTGTGCAAAGGGAGGAAGTGTGCATGGGAGCAAGTGTGCAAGTGGAGCAAGCAAGTAAAGGGAACGAGTGTGCAAGGGGAGCACAGCTGCAAATGGAGTGTGCAAATGGAGCAATCGTACAAGGGGAGCATGTGTGGAACAGGCTGCAAAGAGAGAGTGTGTAAGAGGAGTGGGTGTGCGACGGGACCAAATCGCAAAGGAGCAAGCATGCAAAGGGAGGAAGCGTGCAAGGGGAGCAAGAGTGCAAAGCATTTAAGGGGAACAAGTGTGCGAGGGGAGTACAGGTGCAAAGAGAGCAAGTGTGCAAGGGGAACAAGCGTGGAAGGGCAACAAGCCTGAAAAGGGAACAAGTGTGCAAAGAGAGCAAGTGTGCAAGGGGAGCACGAGTGCAAAGCATGCAAGGGAGCAAGTGTGCCAAGGGAGCAAGTATGCAAGGGGAACAAGCATGGAAGGGGAACAAGCGTGCAAAGGGAGCAAAAGTGCAAAGCATGCAAGTGGAGCAAGCATTGAAAGCATGTAAGGGGAGCAAGCGTGCAAGGGGAGCAAGTGTGCAAAAGGGAGCAAGCGTGCAAAAGGGAGCAAGCGTGCAAGGGGATCAAGCAGGCAAAGTGTGCGAGAGGAGCAAACGTGCAAAGGGACGAGAGTGCGAGTGCAGTGAGCGTGCAAGCGCAGCGAGAGTGCAAGGGCAGTGGCCCCCGGCCGTGCTCTCGGGCGCTCCCGCGGGCTTTGCTGCGCAGCCGAGCGAGCGTGAGCCGGGCTTTGCAAAGCCAACACGGCGTGAGCCGGGCTTTGCAAAGCCAACAGGGCCCGAGCCTGCAGACGCAGCACAACGGCCGCCAGCAGCTGTCACCGCTGTCCCCGGGCAAAAAGTCACCAGGGCTGGGGGGGCGTTGTATTGAATTTTTCTTTATTTTCCCCTTGCATTTGAGAAAATAAACTTTAGAACAGAGATATTGAAAATAAAGCTGCTTGCAAGCTGGACGAGCACCCAGCGTTAACACCCACGTCCCCAAGGCTGGAAATGGTCGTTTTTAGGTGTATTTTGGATGCAAATTGCCTCAATTTGGCTCATGAACAAGCAGGTGGGAAGTGGGTGACACAGGGGGACACACGGGCCCCCCCAGCCATGGGTTTTGCTGCCAGCGGAGCCGGAGGTGGCCGTGACCTTGGAAAGGGTTTGACCGCGGCACTAGGCCCGTCCCGGGGGAATTCGTCCATCCAGGAGGATGAATCCTGAAAAATGGGGGAAAAAATGGGGAATTTGGCCCAGGGCGGGCAAGGCCGGGCAGGGCCGGGCAGGAACAGGCCGCAGCGTGCGCCGGGCAGGACGGTGCCATCACCGCGGCGTCAGGCCGCCGCACGCCCAGCCCGCTGCCCTCCGCCCTCGGGCAAGAGCTTGGTATGAGGAAGAAACTCATCGGCCTCCTCCTCCTCCTCCTCCGGCCCGCACCCTGGAGGGGGTGGCAGTGCCTGGCCAGGGTGTCACCCCAAATCCAGCCCCGGCCCCACAGTGGCCTGACCCCGGTGTCCCCAGCACGGTGACTTTGTGTGGGGGTCCCTGCTCAAGGGAACATCTGCTGGTGGTCACTCTGTGGGTGTCCTTCACCCCACAGATGTTGGAATTGATGTTCTTAATGGTGTTTTCCAACTAAAATGATTCTAAGACTCTATGTCCTTCACCCCACAAATTTTCTTCACCCCATGGATGTCCTCCACCCCACAGATGATGAACTCGATGATCTTAAGGGTCTTCTCTCATCAAAAGGGTTCTATGATTGTATGTTCTTTACTCTGCAGATGTCCTTCACCCCACAGATGTCCTTCATCTCATCGATGTCCTTCACCCCACAGATTTTCTTCACCTGATGGATGTCCCTCACCTCACAGATGTTGGACTAAATGTTCTTAAAGGTCTTTTCCAACCAAAATGGTTCTAAGATTGAATGTCCTTCACCCCACAGATGTCCTTCACTTCATTGATGTCCTTCACCCCACGGCTTTTCTTCACCCCATGGATGTCCTTCACGCCACAGATGTTGGACTTGATGTTCTTAAAGGTCTTTTCCAACCAAAATGATTCTAAGATTTTACGTCCTTCACCCCACAAATTTTATTCACTCCATGGATGTCTTTCACCTCATGCATGTTCTTCACTCCATGCATATTCTTCACCCCACAGATGTCCTTCACCCCATGGATGTCCTTCACCTCATTGATGTCCTTCACCCCATGGATGTCCTTCACCTCATTGATGTTCTTCACCCCACAGATGTTCTCCACACCGCGAATTTTTATTACCCCACAGATGTTCTTCATCCCATGGATGTCCTCGCCCCACAGACACCTTTCAGCCCCCCAACATCCCTCATCCCCCCATGGGCCCCACCAATCCCCCCAGGAAAGGCTCCTGTCGATGCCACGAGCTGCCCAGACCTCAGCCCCACGTCCAGCCCAACGTGCCAGAGCAAATCCCCACATGCAACCGGCAACGGGCCCTGCGATTGCAGCAGGAGCCAACAAGCCTTGGCCTGACACCCTCACCCCAAAAATTTTGGGGCTCCCGTGGACGGGCAGGTCCCTGCAGCTCTGGGACGCATCATTTTGGGTGGGCGTTGCCAGGATTTGACCTCGTTTTGGGGATATTTTGCTCCATCATGAAAGCCAAGCGTCATTTTTTTGGGGTGCCTGGGCAATGGGGAGATGTGGGGGGGAACCCTTAAAATCTTGACCACCCCCCCCTTGCCCCAAGGAGCTGGGGAATGTAGAAAGGAGGTAAAAATAAATCAGCGATCCAGGGCAGGGGAGCGTGGGGTGTAATCCAAAAGCCGCAAGAATTTTGGAGGCTAAAACTCGAGGGAGGGATCAAAGCGGGTGCGTGGGAACAGCGCAGGCCCCGGCAGGATCCGCGGGTGACCTCGCTCTGACATCCCCAAAAATCCAGTTTCGTCCGACTGGCCTCGCTCCCTGTCCCGGCTTGTTTGCCTGACCCCACGCCACCAAAACCGGGGCTTGAAGCACCTGCTGGACCCCGATTTGGGGCATTTTTGCACACCCGGCTTTTTCGGGATGCNGCTCGTTTGCCTGACCCCACGCCACCAAAACCGGGGCTTGAAGCACCCCGATTTGGGGCATTTTTGCACACCCGGCTTTTTTGGGATGCTCTGAGCATCCCCCGAGCCCCCCAGGATGTTTGCAGCCCAGCCGGTTTTCCAGCATGCCGGGACGTGGCGGGAAGCGCTCGCTTTTCCTGCGTTTTCCTATCTCGCGTGCTTCTTATGCAAAGAATTCGGTGCTCAGAAAATAAACGGCGCCGGGGGCTTTGCTGCGATTCGATCCCCCCACACTTCCCTGCGGGATGCGGCGGCGATGCTGCCCGGGGGGGCTGGCTTTTGGGATTGCAGGGGAATTGCATGGGATTGCACGGGATTGCACAGGATTGCACAGGATTGCATGGGATTGCACGGGATTTGCATATGGTTGTGTAGGAATTGCATGGGAGTTGCATAGGATTGCACGGAATTGCATGGGATTGTATGAGATTCTATGGGAGTGCACAAGATTCTATGGGATTTCATGAGAATTTCATGGGATAATTGCATGGCATTGCATGAGATTCTATAGGATTCCATAGGATTGCATGGGAATTACATTGGCTTGCACAGGAATGCATGGAACTCCATGGAGATTGCATGGGAATTGCATGGGATTGCACGGGATTGCGTGGGATTGCATGGGATGTTTGCGTGGGATTGCATGGTATTCTATGGGATTGCACGGGAATTGCATGGGAATTGCATGAGTTTTGCATGGGATTGCATGGGATTGCATGGTATTCTATGGGATTGCAGAGGGAATTGCACAGTACTGCACGGGATGATTGCAAGAGATTGCACTGAATTGCATGGGAATTGCATGGGATTACATAGAATTGCACGGGAGGTGCACAGGATTGCAGGGGAATTGCGCAAGAAGTGCATGGGGTTGCACAGGATTGCATGGGAATTGCATGGGAATGGCATGGGATTGCGCGGGATTGCATGAGATTCTATGGGATTGCATGGGAACTGCATGGGATAATTGCATGGTATTGCACGAGATTCTACAGGATTCCATAGGATTGCATGGGAATTACATTGGCTTGCACAGGAATGCATGGAACTCCATGGAGATTGCATGGGAATTGCATGGGATTGCACAGAATTGCATGGGATTGCATGATATTCCACGGGATTACATGGAAATTTCACAGGATTCCGTGGGATTTCACGGGAAGCAAAGGCTGAAAGTGAGGACAGAGCCACTGCTGCAGGTGTACGAAGGATTTGGGGTGAAGCCAAAGGGGGATATTTTGCACCCCTGCGCATCGGGAGGGCCTCAGCCCCTGGTTACAGCCCTGGGGCGAATATTCGGGGCTTTGGGCTGATCCTGGCACATTTACAGCCCTAGGGAAGGAACATCCAACCCAGGAGATACCGGAGCCGGTTTGGCTGTCGGGGACTTTCAGGAGCTTTGAAATTGGATTTTAAAGCATGAAACCTTGCAAAGTGCCCAGATAAGGTGCAAAAAGCCGCTTGGCATCCCCCTCCGGCCAAATTCAGCCAGGAACCTCCTTAAGAATTTGGGATTTTCGGTGAAAACGGCACCGATTCCCCTTCCCCACGGCCGCAGCGAGACCCTACACGTCACCCCACATTATCGGGGGGTCCGAGCCCCCCGCTCCGTCACCTCCACTTTCTTCTAACGAGCTGAGAATTTCTCTTTCCTTCTGCTTTTGTATTTAATCAGCCGCTCATTAAAACCTTGGGCTTTAATTACTCCAGACGAGGTGCAGCGGGGGCCGCATTTCCAATTTCCTTCCTTTAATTCTTTTAATTGGGAGAAGCGAGGGGCTGGTGAACACGGGACCGCAAGAAAACCCACCGAGGGGTTTCATTTTAGGGCCGTTTTCCACCCATTTTAGCCAACCCCCCAAAATAGGAAGAACATCCCCAAATCCGTGAGCAAAGGGGTTGCAAACTCCGCTTTATCTCCCCCATCGATGCTCAGGGCGCGCGTTTGCTGACTCTTCACCTCTCCCAACCTGACGCAGCTCATAATAATAAGATAATTTCGAGCCAACCTTTTTATTCTCCATCATTTAGAAACCCTAAATAAAAATTTGAATAAATCCCAAAGCTGACGGAGACTTTTTTTTGGGGATTTTTTTTTTAGTTTTGGAGGCGAGCCGGCTTTTCTTCTCCTCCGGCTTGGAAAGGAACGGGTCAAGTCATGAGTTTTGCAATCCACCTCCTGAATTTTTGGGAGGTGCTGAGTCATGAGTTTGGGGAACAGGATTATCAAGAGGGCGGAGGAGTCGTTGTGGGACGCAGGGATGTTGGGAGCACCCCCCAAAAATCGAATTGCATCATCCCGCCAGGGTAATGGTCCCCAAAAAATCAAATTGCATCATCCCAGGAGGATGCTGACCCCTCAAAAACTCAAATTGCATAATTCTGGGAGGATAATGCTCCCCAAAAAATCAAATTTCATCATTCTGGCGGGATAATGCTCCTCAAAAAATCAAATTGTATCATCCTAGGAGGATGATGACCCCCAAAAAATCAAGTTACATCATCTAGGAGGGTGATGGCCACCCCCAAAATCAAACTGCAATATCCTTGGAGGATGCTGGGCCTCCAAAAACTCAAATTGCATTATCCTGGGAGGACGATGATCCCCAAAAAATCAAACTACATCATCCTAGGAGGATGACAACCCTCCCAAAAATCAAATTGCATCATCTTAGGAGGACACTGGCCTCCCAAAAAATCATATTGTGTCATTCTGGGAGGATGATGGTCCCCAAAAAATCAAATTGTACTATCCTTGGAGAACGCTGGGCCCCCCAAAACTCAAATTGCATCATCCCGGAAGGGTGATGACCCCCCAAAAAATCAAGTTGCATCATCCTGGGAGGCTGCTGCCCCCCCCCAAATCATACTGTATCATTCTGGGAGGAGGACGATCTCCCCAGAAATCAAATTGCATCATCCTAGGAGGATGCTCACCCCTCAAAAACTCAAATTGCATAATTCTGGGAGGATAATGCTCCCCAAAAAATCAAATTCCATCATTCTGGCAGGATAATGCTCCCCAAAAAATCAAATTGTATCATCCTAGGAGGATGATGTCCCCCCAAAAAATCAAATTGCATCATCCCGGAGGGTGCTGACCCCCCGAAACCGCTCGCGATGCCGCTCGCCGCCCCGGGCTCAGGGCGATGATTATTTTTGCTTCTGCATTTGCAGAAACGCGTTTGATGTCCGGGCCCGGCTTTCAAACATGCCCCTGCAAAAGAGTTTTTATGACTGAAGAGCAAAGAAATACCTGCCTAATTATTATTCAGCGAGTTAATTAGGTAATGGGGATTAATCCGTCTTCCTGCGGCGCGGTAATTGCCGCTGTGAACTTGCTCCGACGGATTCCCAGTCCAGAAACTGGGCACTTCCCAGTCCGGTAAGGGAATGGAGGAGCAAAACTCATCCTGCCCGTAGCTGGAGGGATTTTTAATGCAAGATATGAGGATTTTGGAGCTTTTTCTTTCCTTTTCTGGCGTTTCACAGCTTGGGATACCAACGTGCTCCCCGTGGGCGCGGGGGAAAAAACCCGCCGGGCTCCGGCCTTGTGCGGAGGGGGGAAAGTTAGTAATTAAAGTCATTAATTAAAAATGGAATGGCGTCCCGTGGAGCGTCCCTGAAGCTCTTTAGATTTTTCTCTGTCTGAAGCATCCCGCCCTGCATCCCCCGGAGATGCTCGGCAGCACCCAGCCCACCCTCGCATTCAATATTGCAACAGCGTTGGCGCTCCTGGCCTCTAAAACTGGGTTTATGCGACTCTCCTGTCGCCCAAAAAACCCCAAATCGGCCCCAAAAATCCTCCTCTAGCCCCTTTCCAAGCTCCTCACAAGCTACTGGCTGCAGAAATTCCATTTTGGGGACGCTCCCTCCGTACCAGCAGCCGCCTCTCATCCACTTTGCTTGCTCTCAGGATGCTGTAGATTAGCAAAATGGGGCTATTTTGAGTGAAAAATCAGTATTTTTGGCTTTCCCAAGCGTGGTGGGGAACGTGGGATAGGCAGAAGAAAATATGCTTGCAACGAAAGCCATCGCTCCGGGTTTTCCCTTGCATTTAATATTGCAACAGCGATGATGTTCCTGACCTCTAAAATCGCATTTATGCAGCTCCCTGCCCCAAAACCCCATCAAATGAAGCAAAAAAATACTTCTCCAGCCCCTTTCTGGGCTCTCCACAAGTAACCGGTCACAAAAATCCCATTTTAGGGATGCTGATGGGGATGCTTCATCTGTACCACCAGCCTGCAGGCTGTCGGGGTGCCTTAAATTCGGAAAATTGGGTTATTTGGGGTGAAAAATCAGCTTTTTTTGGCTTTGCCGAGCCCGGCAGGGAACGCGGGATGGGCAGAACAAAATCTACCGAGAGAAAATCCATCGCTCCGAGAGCAAACCCACAATTTCTCCGGGTGCCGTGGGATGCTCGGCTTCAGGAAGGATGCGGCTGCTGCAAAATCCACCCCAGAAAACTGGAGAATTCCTAAATCCGGAGGAATTTTGGGTGGATTCCCGCTGGGACGGTGATGCCGGGGAGGGGAGGATGCTCTTCGCAGGTTGATGGGGTGCGGGGTTTGTTTTGGGGGCACCGTGGATGTGACTTTTGCTCACACATCCCTTATCGCGGCCTTGAGCCGAGGCCGGTGGCCTTGGGGACGCGCCGGCCGCTCGGCCTCGGGGCAGCAAACAGCCAAAAAATGTCCTTATTCCGCCCTTTTTCTCCCCAGAGGAGAGAAAATCCCGCTACTTAAACCCTCGAAACCCTCCAGTTCCGCAAATTCCCCTGTAGCGTTGTCCACGCCATGGGAACGGGAGGGAAAAAATCAACAAATTAATCAAAAATTAAACAAGAAAAGGAGCATCCCTGCAAATTAAGGCAAGGGAGTGGCTGTTATCTGCTCGTTATCATTAATGATTAATTATTATCCTCAACAGCCACTCTTCTTCTGCTCCAGAAATAGCTCCCGAAGAAGGAAACGCGGGCAAATGGGAATTATTTAATTGGAATGGGATGGGAAAAAGGGGAAAAAAAAAATCCCCTTTTTCTGCAATTTTGGCCGGGTGAGGGTAGTGGGTGAAGTGAAGGAGTTTTTAAGGGCAGGAAAAAGCAGCATTTTATATATATATATATGTATTTTTATATATGTGTATATATATATATATATATGCCTTTTTCTTTCTGCTTGGAGGAGGAAGAGGAATCCGCTCGCATGAACATGCGAAGCCGAAGGGAAAATGGATTTTCCCCCCTCTTTCCCATGGTTTTCGGCTCCGGCTCTGCTGCCACGACACCTCCCAGCGCCGCGCCGTGACTCACCGGTTATTTTTAGCCCCGGCCTCTTTTCTCCCCACATTTCCATGCGTGTCGGGTCGTCGTAAAAATGCAAAATACGGGCTGAAATGCAAAATCGACCTTTGCAAAAACCCGGGACTAGGGGATGATTTCCCCCCTTTAATGGATAAACCAGAAATTCGCTTTATTTTCCAGTCCTTTCCATCTTTAAAGGATGAAAAGCTCCGCAAACCAGCCCTGTTTAGGACTAGGAAGTCGCTGCTTTGCCTGGAAAACTTGAAACGAGGCTCGCTGCTTGTTAATTGGGATAAATTAAATGACAATAGTTGCTTTTATTGGGGTCAACGTTCCTGCTTTCTTGGACACAGAGCATCTGTTTGTCTTACTCTAACCCAAGAACTGGAGGGTTTAATGCACTGTAATCCCGGCCTAACAGGGAGATGGGTTTTACTAGTCCAGGTTTAAGGATAAAGAGTGAAATCCAGGAGATTACGGCTGTTAAATCCAAACCTGAGGGATGTCAAAGCGCTTTGGTGGCTCCAAGATGGGGGCGATGGGGCTGATGTTTTGTCGCATCGCTTGAGCTGGACCAGCCCCGGGATAAAGACAGAGCCAAAAATCCCCCCCACAAATCCCGGTGGCCAAGTCAACCCCAAATATTTCAGCGCTGAAATCCCTGGGGGAGGTTGTGCCACCGTTGCCCAACCCCGTTTTTATTACAAATTCTAATTTCCTTCTGGACTTTGCCCCAAATTTCGTCACCTGGGCTGATGTTTTCCAGCTCCAGCCGCTTCCTGGCCTGACCCCGAACTCAACCCGCACCTTTAAAGAGCCTCATGGACACAAAACCGCCGCGGTTTGACCCAATTCGCTGAACACAATGGGGTCACTGGGGTGCGGTGCCAGCCAGATGTTGACAGCTGCTCCCAGCTGTTCAGGGGCTGTTGTGCAAGCAGGAATTGGAATTATAAGCTCCGGCGGGTATTTTTCTGCGATTTTTTTTGCAACAGGGACAAATTGGGATGGTGCGTCTCTAGAAAAACAGTTTTTGGGAATTTTGGCCTGAATTTTAAAAGAGGGAAAAAACCCTTTTGGCTCAGGGACTTATTTTAAGGCTCCTTGAGGCTCGAAGGACACTGAAAATGTTAAAACAAATTCCCCCCTGAAGTGGATTGATTCTGTCCTAAGGATGCTCGGTGTTGGAGGTCAAGTGCTGAAGTTTTCCCTTATTTTTTTAGGGTTAATCCAGGGTTTTCGACTGTGGAGACGCCAACGGCATCAAGTCCCGGCAGAGCCGAATTCCCTCCCTGTTGCTGTCTGGTAATGCTGATTTTATTACCTGAAAGCCATCCCTGTCAATAATGTCCCAGCTTGGACTTTGCCCAAAAAGCAGAAGCTTCTGCCCCAAAACCCCCTTCAAATCCCATGCGTGACTGGGACGCCTGTGTCCCCGGTGTCCCTAAGGCTGGTGACACAGGTGGGGATGGGAGAGGCTGAGATAACGAGTTTGTTAGACGACAATGGAAGGTGAGACGGCGCAGGGATATAAAAGACACCGGATTTCCTTATCTGTCAGCAATTGCGTTTTTCAGCCGAAATCCTGCTGGCCGCGTGGCAGGGGGTGTGTCTGTGTGACAACGGTGACTCGCGGCTGAAATCTGCGGAGGGGAGGAGGACGAGGACAGAGGCTGAGCCCATCACCACGGCCTCTGGCCTTAACATGAAATCCCTTGGAGAAGCTGAGCCCATCACCACGGCCTCTGGCCTTAACATGAAATCCCTTGGAGAGGCTGAGCCCATCACCGCAGCCTCCAGCCTCGACATAACTCCAATCCCTGAGGCCATCGCTGTGGCCTCGGGCCTTGACGCAACTTGAGTCCCATGGAGACATGGAGCCCATCACTGCGGCCTCGGTGTCTCCGCCATTACTTGAGTCCATGGGCTCATCACTGTAGCCTCCGGCCTTGACACAAAATCCTTTGGAGAGGCTGAGCCCACCACCATGGCCTCTGGTCTCCACTACCACTTGACTCCATGAGCCCATCGCTGTGGCCTCTAGCCCTGGCACAACTTGAGTCCCATGGAGACATGGAGCCCATCACCATAGCCTTGGTCTCCCTGCTACGACTTGAATCCCTGAGCCCATCACCGTGGCTTCCAGCCTTGACATAACTCAAGTCCCTGAGCCCATCACTGTGGCCTTGGTCTCTCCACCACCACCTGAATCCATGAGCCCATCACTGTGGCCTCTGACCTTGGCACAACTTGAATCCCACCAAGAGGCTGAGCCCAACACCGTGGCCTCAGTCTCCCCACCATCACTTGAATCCCTGAGCCCATCACCATGGCCTCTGACCTTGACAGAAGTTGAGTCCCGTGGCGAGGCTGAGCCCATCACCATGGTCTTGGTCTCTCCACCACCACTTGAATCCCTGAGCCCATCACCGTGACCTTGGTCTCTTCACCATCGCTTGAATCCCTGAACTCATCGCCGTGGCCTCTGACCTTGACAGAAGTTGAGTCCCGTGGCGAGGCTGAGCCCATCACCATGACCTTGGTCCCTTCACCATTGCTTGATTCCCTGAACCCATCACCATGACCTTGGTCCCTTCACCATTGCTTGATTCCCTGAACCCATCACCGTGACCTTGGTCTCTTCACCATCACTTGGATTCCCTGAACCCATCACCATGGCCTTGGTCTCTTCACCATCGCTTGAATCCCTGAACTCATCACCGTGGCCTCTGACCTTGACATAAATCCAGTCCCTGAGCCCATCGCCCTGGCCTCTGGCCTTGACACAAGTTGAGTCCCATGGCGAGGCTGAGCCCATCACTGTGGCCTTGACCTCTTCACCATCGATTGAATCCATGAGCCGTGGCCTCCAGCCTCGACATAACTCAAATCCCTGAGCCCATCAGCGTGGCCTCCATTTCTCTACCACCGCTTGAACCCCTCAGCCCATCGTCGTGGCCTCTGGCCTTAACACAAAACCCCTTGGAGAGGCTGAGCCCATCACCGTGGCCTCAGCCTTGACCCAACTCCAATCCCTGAGCCCATCCCCGTGGCCTTTGCCCTTCACCACAACTTGAACCCCTGAGCCCATCGTTGTGGCCTCTGGCCTTGACACAACCCGAGTCCAGCGGCGACGCTGAGCCCATCACCGTGGCCTTGGTCTCTTCACAACCCCCTCTTGACCCTTTAAAAAAACTAAATCCTAATTTCCCCTTTTCTTCCCTCAATCCCATTCCCTCCCGCCCCCACCCCAGGATATTATTTTAACCCTTTTATTCCCCGATTCAAAGGGCCCGGACTGACCAAATCTCCCCTAAATCCCCCTCAGCGCGTCGGCACCAGCCGGATTATCCTCCTCCGGCCCTTTCCCTGCGTCAGCATTCCCGCCCGACACCCTTTTTTTTTTTTAAATCCCATCATAAAAATGCCAAATCAGCAAAAAAATTCCCCGTTTCCCATTTGGGATGAGCAAAAAAAAAGGGAAAGGAAAAAATCAGGATTGATAAAATTCAGATTTGTTGGAGTTTAGAGGTGAAGATTTACCCGAAATGGATGAATTCGGGGCAAAATTTTGTGGCTTTAGGAAAAGAAAATTTAATCGTTGACTTTGATATTTTGGAATTTTTGCCCAGTCTTTGCTTTTGCATTTTTTTCCTTTTAATTTTTTCCCCCCGCTTTTCTTTTTCTTTTTTATTAGCATTTTTTGCTTTTTTTTTTTTTTTAATACTGTGGGAAACGGAATTTTAAAAATCATTTTAGTGATTTTCCCTATTTTTTTCACGACTTTAACTATTTTTCATGATTTTTTAGAACGGTTTTCGGGGGGTAAAGGCGAGTTTTTGAGGCCCGAGGGTGGACAAAGAGCTGCAGACGTGTCCCCGTGCGGGACCCCCGGCGTCACCTTTGGTGGCCTGGCGGTGGGAGCCGGGGTGGGAGGAGCTGGCGGACGTGCACACCCGCACATCCACCCAGAACCCCCTGCCCGGAGCGTTTGTCCTCTGTATTTTCAGCCATTTGCACCCTAAAAATTCCTTGCACCCTGGAAAAGGGGGAAAAAGGGTGAGGGGCTTGGTCCGACCCAACCCTGCGCTTCGGGGGGGTTTGCAGGGTTTTGCACCATGTGCGGGGTTTTGCACCATTTGCAGGGTTTTGCACTGCTTGTAGGGTTTTGCACCAGCGCAGGGTTTCGCAGCACGTGTGGGATTTTGCACCACTTGCAGGGTTTTGCACCAGACCTGGGGTTTTATGCTGGCTGCGGGGTTTTGCACCATTTGCGGGGTTTTGCACCATTTGCGGGGTTTTGCACTAGTGCAGGGTTTTGCACTATGTGTGGGGTTTTGCACTACGTGTGGGGTTTTGCACGATTTGCAGGGTTTTGCACTGGGCCCGGGGTATTGCACAGGGCGTGGAGTTTTCCACCACATGTGTGGTTTTGCACCACTTGCAGGGTTTTGCACCATTCGCAGGGTTTTGCACCAGTGCAGGTTTTTGCACCATATGCGGGGTTTTGCACCAGGTGCAGGTTTTGCACCACGTGTGGGCCTTTGCCCCAAACCTGGGGTATTACACTGCCTGCAGGACTTCGCACCGGTGCAGGGTTTTGCACCACATGCAGGAATTTGCACCATTTGCAGAGTTTTGCACTGTGTGTAGGGTTTTGCACCGGGCCTGGGGTATTGCACTGGTTGCAGGGTTTTGCATTGGGCTCTGTTTTTTCCACCAGCTGCGGGGTTTTGCACCAGGTGCAGGTTTTTGCACCACGTGCAAGTGGTTGCTTACACACGCGCAAGCATGCACAGATGCATTCACCTGCACGAATGCACATGCACCCCGATGTGTTGCACACACGCACACGCATGCAGGTGCATGCACTCATTTACACACACACACATATGCACATGCTTACAGGTGCATGCACACGTGCACAAAAGGACATGGGTGAGTGCGCACACATGCACACAGGTACACAGACATGTGTGCACACACATAGCTCAGAGGCTTGCAGCAAAGTGCATGAGTGCACACACATGTACAGGTGTGCACACACACTTGCTCACATGTGCATGTACACACATGCACATATATGCACACACATGTAAGCACATACGCTTGCACACTCACATGTGCACATAGAGGCATGCAGACATATAGGCATGCACACGCTTGCACACTCACATGTGCACAAACCCACAGGCGTACACCTATGCACTCGCAGATCTGCACACTCACACACGTGAAAACACATGCACAAACTTGCACACGCACAGGTGCTCACGCATACATTTGCACACTCAAATGTGCACATGCACTTGTGCACTCATGTGCAGTCACAAGTGCACACACACTTGCATGCTTATGCACATATGTACACACACATGTGCACACACACCTGCATGCTCACACATGTGCACACACACACTTGCACACACACATCTGCACTCTCAGTTACACACACTCACACATGCGCACACACACAGATTCACACATGTTCACACACAAACTCACACATACTTGCACACCCACACGTACGCACATACTCACACACACACTTGCACACATACGTGCATGTGTGTATGCACATGTGTATGTATGTATGCACACACGTGCACATATATGCACACACACCTGCAAGCACACACTCTTGCATGCTCACATGTGCACAGAGACATGCAGATAGGCATGCACATGCTTGCACACTCACATGTGCACACCCCCTCACACACTCACACTCACATTTACACACACACATGCACACACATTCAAACTCACGCTCACTCGCACACACACATTTACACACTCACATGCGCACACACACTCTCACACACTCATTTACACTCTCACACGCACACACATCCACACTCACACGTGCACACACACAGCTTCATGCTCACACATGTGCACACACACACCTGTACTGTTACACACATGTGCACACACACATTTACACACACACACACATTTACACACACACACACACACACACTTAGATGAACACTGTCACACTCATACTCTCACATTTACACACTCACACTCTCACACGCACATTTACACACACACTCTCACACACACATCTACACACACTCTCACACACACATCTACACACACTCTCACACACACATTTACACACACTCGCACACACACTCACATCCACACACACGATCACATTTACACACTCACACTCTTACACATTTACACACACTCTCACACGC
>VWYH01007288.1:0-91925 GCA_013399365.1 Pampusana beccarii
CATTTTCAAATTAAATATTTACTATATAAAATATCTATACAATAAATAACTTAATTTAAATGGCCTTTTCACAATATTTTTGGAACAGATGGTGAGGAAGTATTATTACCCAATGGAATAAATGCAAAATGACTACTTGTTCAAAAGCTTTAAAATTAATTACCTTCCTTCATTGATGAGCTCAATAAATGCAAGTCCTGCATTCTTCTGAATAGAATTTTGCCATTCCTAAGAAAATAAAATATAACATGATCAAAACCCAAGGATTTTAAACCACATTTCTGAAGCTGATCCTGATGACTTCCTAAGGAGCTTGAATTTAGGCTGAACTTCTTAACAGTGTTGTTGTTGTTGTTTTTATTTTTATTTCTTATTTTATTTTCAAAGAAGAATGACCTAATGACTTAAAAACTGTAGTTCATTCTGGTTTTCAAATAAATTTTAGGTGGTCATGCTTTGTGTTTCAACCTTAAGCAAGCTTTAGTTTTCCTTGTCTAGAGAACATGAAAACACATCTTGTTTCTCCAAATCATACAGTTGCCCGATGAACATACTAAGTGAAACAAAGTCTGGAAGCAGTAGTTTCTTCACTTTCTTCACTGTTAAACCTTGCGCATTTTATCATGCAGGGCAGACAATAATCTGTGTACCATCCACCTCTCTTTGTTTCTTCTCCATAAGTGAAAACAAAACAGTCTCTAATAACAGAGTTTTTAAAATTCTTTTACTATCAAAATGAATTTCCAAAATTTAAACCACCTAATAGATATCAAGAGATAACTTTTACTTCATATACCACTAAGTTAAAGAGAAAATTGTCAGTGCATCACAGCTTTTTGCTGTGCAACCCACTGCCTCTATCACACCAACAGACTTTTGATACTTGAGATGAAATAAGGTCAAGATATCTCTCTAGTAAGTAAAGATTACTTTCTTTTGAAATAATTCCTTGAAATTTTTCTTACAGAGTAATAAACATACAGAAAAAAAAATCAAAATACATTAGCTGGATTACAATTCAGAGAGAAATTTTCCAGTCTGAGACTTCGTGTTATAACAAAAATGAGTAGAGAGCAATACAGTTACAGAACTATTCCGCTTTACATTTCCATTTTTGCAGGACTAAAAAAAAATCAGGCAGAAATCCAAGATGCTTATTTCCTGATATGGGCAAAAAAAGATAGCTTTGCACAGACAAGGAAATTTTCTCAAAGAATAGCTGTGAAAACTATTTGCTAATGAGTCAGGCGCTTCTTGCTGATCCTATGAAAATTCACAGATTTTACCAAGTCATATGTCTTAAAAAAAACCCCAACAACAATAATCTTGTACTCATCATAGGTTTTGTAAGAGGCAAGCTACTAAAATACCCAAATAATGAACTTATTATTTACCCATTATGGAGCATGTAAGTCCTGATTAGGGAAGACAGAGTATCAGCACTCAAGCCTCTAGCTTGTGCGCTAGAAAGCCATTGTAACAGATCCTTTTTTCTATGCTATTGATTATGTTCTTTTCCAAATCCACTAACTGATCAAGCCTAATGACCTAATTTTTTGAATCAATTAAATCACCTTGGTATAGTACAAAGTCACTCAAACTAAGAAGGAAAGGATTCAGTTGCCTAAACATAGGCACCGAGTGCCATTTTAGGAAACAATAGTCTGGGTTAGAGGTAGTACTTGAGCCGTAGGATTATTTTTTTCTTTAATCAGAGTCTTTTACTGTACACTATAAAAACCCCTATTAGTATTTTCTTTCGAGCTGCTTTTCTGCACCACAGCTGATATGACTCTGGAGTCAGGAAAGCAGAACTGGTATGACTAGAATTCAGGAAAGAAGAAGAAAGAATTAAAATAAAAACTTCCTAAGATGGCTAGAAGAAAGCACACTATTTTAAAGAGAGACAGACATTTTATCTGTGTCTGCAAAAGACCAAGAGATTCCTGCAAGTCTTTTGTCAGATCTTCCTGCTCAATGCAAATTGTCTCTCAAATGCAAACACCCAAAATGCTTAACTGTTTTTTAGGTGAGATATCTTAAGGTACCTAAAAAGCCATTAGATACCTATGTGGAATCAAACAAATCTGTTCTTATGTTTACATAGGTGCAAAATCTCATCAATTTACAAAAAATTCATTATTCATGACAAAAGTGTGTGAAACCTGCCCAAATACCTACTGAAAACTAGTGGAAAACATAATCATGCAGAACCAGAAAGAAACTAGGATTCATGGTTTGTGCATTGCTTCACTACAAACTCATTACTGGAAACTTCACTACAAACTCCCAACTCTCCACTAATCCACAAATAAGGGAATAATTGCCACTACCACAATCTCCTCTCAGTTTTAGGCATAATTTAGTATAATAGATTCCTGATACTGGGAGGTGAACTGTATTTGTAAAGAGGCACCTGGTTTTCTCTTTTCCACTTTCTTTTTAAAAGACACAAACAATGAACTGAAATACTTAGAAATGTCAGCATTACAGTTGCCTTTGCAACTGGCCATTTGGATCACTGCATGCACCTTAAGAACTGGATCAAAATGTGGCATTATATGCCCAAAGAATGTGCAGCAATTTTTTTATACTATCTTCGGTTCCACAGAAAATCTTTCTTACCCCCAAGACACAAGAAACAGAAAGACAGACACCAGATGTAAAGGACACAGTGATAATAGTTGGAAAATTTATGCTACAGGTAAGTAGAATCATAGCCTAGACTTTTGGTTATTAGCAAGTAAGTGCTTGAATGACCGCACTACATCTCAGGCGGTTTTGGTTCAGCTTCGTATCCTGAATCTTCTGTGCCTTAAAAGAAAAGCTGGGTGACTTTTCTGCACCTTAAAAATGCTGATGTCAATTACATGCTGAAGTAATGGAAGACTTTGACGAAATCATGTACCATAAAATTTCTTCTATACAAGGAGAATGTGTTGACCTTTCTTTGCCTGGAGCTCCTGCTTGATAGGGCAGTGGGAAAAACTACTACTGCCAGCAGTGCACCTCTTGGAACAAGGTAGGGTGTAGAAGACTCGAGGATAGAGGCATATTTAAAGATTAACACACACAGTATTCAAGAATGATGACACATCGCTTCTTTGAAAGGGCTAAAACCAGAATGAAGATATCAATTAAAAAGAAAAAAAATTCACATTGAAACAAATTAAAGAATTGTCTTCATACACAATAATTAAACATCATAACTTTAGACATTCAGTTCAATTATTGGCCAGTATGGCTATGTTCTAAATATTTTATATTATGCAAAATTCCATTGAATACATAAAAAATGTAATAAATAATCAGGATACTGGCAATTGCCACCTCTCTGCCCCCACCTAACTTTTCCTCCTCCTCTATTCTGTCATTGCTTGAAAAGCATCACTGCATCCAGAAAGCATCAGCACATGTTCCCTGGCAGAAGGTTCAGCCTGAATCCTGTTATGAAACTGTCCATGCAGAGGAGGACAAGAGGTGAATAAAATCAAGACAAGAGTAAAAGGCTAAAACTTCTAAATCATGAACCATAACACAGTGCAGATATTACTTAAATTCAGTTTTTTTTTCTTTCAAATCATGATGAACATTTTCTTACTCTCTCATATTCTTACAATTTTGACTTGTGAGTGTATTTTCTTAGTCCAATAAAATTCTCGAGGTTTTCATAATTTACATGAGAGCTCTCAATCTTTCCAATATCTGCAAGGAAGTTTAAAGTTGTATCACAAATTTCAAGTTTCTCAAAAAACTGCAGTTACTGAGTGGTGTAGTAATCACCATACAATTCTCCTTCCACTACAGTCGCCACTGTCTCAATCAATTGTATCTTCTTTGGAATTCTCTGTTCTCCATATCTTAAACTAATCTATTTTTTTTTCTTTTTTGCCATTTTGAATATTTATTTAATTTTCTAGTGTAAGATATTAATAACTCAGTTGATACCTCAATTCTTCAATCACTGTATTTCAATCATAACTTTTTGAGGCAGAGGAAATTCAATTATATTGACTCTTTTCTTTCTGGACCCCTGAATATGTTTGGAGAAAAGTCTTATATACAGCTGAACAGGTGCTACCTTTTATCAGGGTAAGGAAGAGGAAATTTTAGAAAAATGTGTTTGCAATCCACAACATGCATGTAATTTAGCTTGGGTTTGAAGTCCATGTTGTGAAGTTACCTTCTAAAATCACCAATAACTTGCTTTACTTCATTTAAGAGGAAAGATTCAAAGGGAATGTTATAAGATTGAAGGAAAACCATGTCCATTAAAAACAGAAAACCATGTCCATTAAAAATAGGTAAAACCAGAAAAAAACAGCTGATTTCAAGATACAGCCTCATAAATTTCTGAGAAGATTATACAGTTTTTAAGATCAAAGGATTGTCGCTACCATTCCTAGAAGAACTGAACTAAAGATACTGGAGTCTTAAAACCTTCCACTATTGTTTGGAATGAGAATCACATCTAAGAAGTACAATTTTACTGCCTTTAACTTTCTATCACACTCACATGTATACTGCTGATAGATGATAAATAAAATGTATTTTTGGTCTACTCTTTCAAGAAAACTTGGGATCAATTTTAGGATTTTATGATAGGTCATCCATTCTAAAAGTGACTATTTCCCACAATAAGGAAGTTGCAGAATGACTGACGACATCCTCCTGGAAGGTAAACTGGAGTACACGGGCTTATAGCCAAATCGCAGAAAGCAAAAGAATGTGAAACTTTCACAACACTATTTATATGAATATGACTTTAACAATGCAGCAAATGTAACAGGAAGTTTTAGATTTCACTTTCACGAGACTAAAGCCTAATTTTTTCTCTGTTTTCTTGACCTAGAGTAATGTTCATTTTTGCTTTTTTGAAAACGCACAGAGCATTGCCCTTCTGATCACCTGTGGTAATTGCCCAATTTATCCTGGAAATGAAGTCAAACGTTCCCAGAGGAACATTTCATTGTTATCTTAACAGAGAAAAAAAAATCCACAATTGCAAAAACACATTATCCAAACAACACAAGGGAAATGCCCGAATTTATTTTGATAATACAATATTAACCTTAATCACCTCATAGACCTTCTGCATATCTTTTAATGCAGACAGAAGATATGTGCTAGGAGTTATACACATCTCCATAACTTCTTGAGCTTCCTTTCTATCTGGAAAAATAGTTCGCCATTCAAGAGATACTAAAATTATTATTAACAACATATGTTGTTACACACAGTTATTAATCCCAAAAGCCAGGCCACTTATTGCTCAACCAATCTCTCATGTTAAAGGTAGATAACTAATTTGAAGTCTTCCAAAATGCACCACTAAAGATGAGACTTTTTGAAGTAAAGAAAACTACTCCTCATATTGTCTCCATTAGGTATATAATGAAGCCCCCCAAACTATGGTATATTTATTAACAGTGATGGCCTCCAATAATGAGATTTTTCACCTTTTCTCAGCCCTTTAAGAAATACCAGTTGACTCTTTCTGACTGTCTAGGTGTTTTTCTCTAAGATCCTCCTCAATTACAGGCCACTTAATAGAGAAGTCAGGGGAAGACGCTTTGCCATCTTAGGAAAGCATGAGGAAAGCAATTCTTTCAGTTTTCTGATTCTGCCTGTTTTGCCAGGAATCTAGAAGACATTTAGATCAGCATCTCACTGATGTGTAATAAATATACTCTTTGGCACTTTTTAAAGAAAATTAGTCTGACAGGCAAGAGGAAGGACCAGAAGCTCCATGGTGACTCCGGTGTAGGTAAGATATTGAAGAAGAAAACCTGCTTATTACTAAAGGCACCTGCAGAAGTAATTTTCTGAGTATACGAGGATCTGGAAGGACACCTCACAGAGTAACCAAGAAAGTAAACTGTCCAACAAGTAGTAAAGAATACAGTGACGGTTTCCATTTGAAAGTTAGATTATCAGAACCAGAAGGCCAACAGATAAAGATTGAGAAAAGGCTGGAAGATATTCCATACATGGACAAGAAATCAATGCAAGAAAATCTCTGATACCCCTTTAGTGTAAAAAGAAAGAATGCAAAATTATCACATTTTGGAACACTTCCAGAATTCTATAAGGCAAGTGAGAAACACAGTGGGGGAAATAAAACAAACAACATTCCCCTCTCCCAACAAACCACTTAATTTCTAGATCAAAAAGAAATATAAAGGAAAATATTTTCTTCTTTCCCTGTACCTTGTACTCGAGCTTATTTCTGGTTTCGGAAATTACACTAAGTGTGTATAACAACTTATTTGTCTATAAGCTGTGCTCTGGACTGTGGAGAGCCCCAAACCAACATCAGAACATAAGTACATGTTTAAGCTGTACCATATTTGATAATGGATAAGGACAGAGTAGAAATGTTGTTTCTCTCTTGCTGAACCTTTATATAGTCCAGATAGGATGACAATATTAGAGGAAGTACTTGCTTCAACTACAAAGACTATTTAGTGAAATTAAATTTGAATCTGTAACAAAATGTGAAGCTACAGACCCTCAATTTGGAGCTACATTACTGGCATTTTCATATACCTTTCCAGTGCTTTGTCCCATGTATAACAATCTGTGGGATTTCTTTTGGTTTTAATTTATTTCTCTCCCATCAAATGCCAAGATTCATTTCTTCTTTTTTATTTTTTTTCTTCACTGCCATGGGGCAGTCTTTTCTTCCTCCAGCCTGGGCCATTCCACCTGCTACCTGCATTGAGCTATTGCTTTCGTGGCTAATCTGGAAGTATAATCAGTTAAGAGTCACTATTTAATCCAGAGTTTTTATTTTCATGCGACTGTTTCCACCATTGCATGTAATGGTGAAAGGGAGTGAGCAGGAATATGGAGCTAGGCATGGAGAAGACATGATACCTCTGCCAGTGTTATTTGGGCCAGAAGAAGCCTAAGCTGAACATTGAAACTCAAGCCTAAGAGTATTCTGATGCAGAGATCTGAATTAACAGCTTGCTGCTACAAAAACATGAGATAAGTTTTCTTTCTTCTCCTCTGTGCTCCCAGGTTTTTAATCCTGAATCCTTCTCTTTGAGTAGCTCTGGTGGTTTTCAAACTAGGATCTCAGCCAGCTTAACCCACTAACTCAGGAAACAAATGTCTGAACAGTTTTCAGATGTGTTTCTGTCTTACGAATATCAGCACTGGTACAAAAGTGGGATAAAGCAGAGAAGAAGCTTCAGGACAGAAGCAGTGTAGCAGATTGAGAACTTCGTTAGGATAACTGTTTTTAAGATCCGCTGGAAAAACACATTCTTGAAAAAATAAGTTTCTGTATGTTTGCATGTGTGCTTCTATCTATCCTACATAAAATTTTAATTTAGACTTTTGCACTGACATGATCTGCAGCATTGTCTCCTCCTGGTCACATTAGTAGAAATACAGAGACAATGGATAATCCAACAGGACAAATGGGAAAACATGGCCAAAGGTAAAACATCCAACTTGCTTTCTGGTTAGGAAAAAGAAAGAGTAAAAAAATACACCTCCATAGGAATTTGCATAACCAACCTTATTTCACGACTGAAGTTATATCAGTTTCCTAAGTAGATTAGTTCCAGGTTCATTTTTCTTTAGATTTAAGAGAAGTCATTATGACATACAGAATCACACAGAATGGTTGGGTTTGGAAAGGACCTCTGGAGATCACCTAGTCCAACCCACCTGCTAAAGCAGGTTCACCTAGAGTAGACTGCACAGTAATGTGTCCAGGCAGGTCATGAATGTCTCCAGAGAAGGAGACTCCACAACCTCTCTGGGCAGCCTGTTCCAGTGCTCTGGCACCCTCAAAGTAAAGAACTTTCTCCTCATACTCAGATGGAACCTCCTGTGCTTCAGTCTTTGCCCANGGGAGCCCAGAACTGGACACAGTAATCCAAATCACTTCTCTTCAGCCTTCCTACTGCAGTTGGTGTCAAAAAGACAAATAGCAAACACTTCTGTCAGTGTGCTGCTATCACAGTTACTCTGAAAGAGTTATAACTTACCAAACGAAAACTAAGGAGTATGAGAAGTCTAGGAATACCTTTGGAGGGAATAAATAAGGGCCACTTAGCATAATTAAAATTGAGTCTAATACTGGCAACAGGAGCAAATACATACAAAATAGTTATAAATAAATCTATAATGATAATCAAGAGTGTTCTAATAATGTATAATATCAAAATGTAAAGTAGACATACAAATCGTGTAGTACAGAAATAAAGGTAACTGTCTAAAGATGGAGACAGGCAAAATACCTGTGAGGATGGTGCTTGATAAGAAGCAGAGCGGAGAATTCCTACCTAAACTTTTCTAGAAAGCTTTCAATAGAGTATGTTTAGTATCAAGAAGCATGGATTGTGTTTCTGTTCTACGAAGCCTACATTTTGGGGCTGTTTCTGGTGAGCTGTAGGGAGCAGAAAAAGATTTCTAAGTGGATTTCTTCTGCTGCTTGGTTTCTGTGTTGGGCAGCTGGCAGTTTCTGAAGCCCAAGGCCTATCCCATACTTTGAGGCAGAATGCGCATCTAGATGTGCTAGTGTGTACTGAAATCTCTCTAGAACCTGGTTGATAGGTCTGTGTATATTCTTAGAACTAAACCTATCATCAATTTATTCAGTGAGAATTTGCTTCAAATTTGCACTGGCAAGGCACTTTTTTTTTTTTTTTAACTCCTCCTTGGAGCGGGATTAATTTCTTCATATTGTTTCAAATTTTTTCTTGCCACTTAGGACAACAGACAATGCACTCACCCAGCTTACCCTCTGCCCCCTTCTGCCACTTTATAGTTTTGATTGCTGCAGTATATATAGTAGTATACAACTGTTAGCTTTTACATGCGTCAAACTGCCGGAAAGTGTTTTATGGACTCTGCTGCATGGGAGCAGATCCTTCACAGATCTTTTTTGATTAAGTATGTACTGAATGGCTGCCTGTGATATAGAGCAACAGACTAAACTCAGCCCAAGCAGCTTCTAAGTTTCTCCGGTAATAGATAAGACAATGTGGACAGACACAACTCAGTTATGAGGCTCACACTGTTAACCAACATCTGAAAGCCTTAGCTGAAGCTCAGCTTACCCATTAATTACATATTAGGGTTTGTCAAGTTATGAATAAACTCCTGGTGTAGTTTGTTTTATTTAAGGCATTTTAAGTTCTATAATTTTTCACAAAAGTAAATAATTTACAGAATCTACCTACAGTTCAGTTATAAGAGGGACCATATGTTATCTTTTAGATGAGAATCTCGTAACAGGTTTTAATTGCCAGTTTTAAGTAAAACATTTATTGGTTATGTATATCCTTTTCCTCACTCCTCATGAAGTTTTTCTGATGAAAACCTATTTACAAGAGATGGGATCTAAAGCAAATATTTTTCCTCAACACAGTGATTCAGAAGTGGATTATTTTCATTCCAGTTTTGATACTTCCTTTGGAGGCTTCCAAATTACAATCTTGATCAAACTTCCAACATGGTGGGAGGAAAATCAACAGAATGAATGATGTATTGACAACTACAAAATCTGAAAATTTGCCTGGTACTCTGCAATCTCAAATGACAGTATTTTTTTTCCTAAAGTAACCATTTATCCATTCTAATAGTTATATTTTTAAACAGGTCAAATAGCAAGATGTCTTAAATACTAAGACAGTATTTTCTGTTTAAGAAAATTAATTTCCCCTGTTAATAGATAAGATACAGAAAAATGCAAATGGCATGAGGTAAAACACCTTTGGGATAACATCATTCACTCTCTGCAGAAGCTGTATCCCCAAAGAGAAAAAAATTGCAAAAGGTCTGGAAGTAATTAGAAGCTATTGTAGCGCTTCGGCCACAGAAAAAAAAAAAAAGTAACTGAAATCTAAATCTGATGTAAGAACGAACTAAACTGCAAAAATTATTTTATTTTATTTTTTTTAATGTATGGTTTATTGAAGAAATCTGCTAGTCCAACAGTAACACCAGCTGTGACATGCTCAACTAAGCTGAGGGAACAAAGACCAGCTAATCAAGTGCAGATCTTGTCAAATATAACACGTCTTTATCTGTTTTATGTTAAAATAGACTAAATCCAAATGAAAATGCCTGTTTTATGAAAAGTGAAAATCATTATATATTTATTATCAATTATCCAGAGAAAAAATATTTCAAGTACTTGATTGTATGCTTTTGGTTTATATAATAAATAAAGCAAATGAGGTCTTCAAACTAACCTAAATTCTAATCTAGTGAAGTAGATGATACTAGGAAAAAGAAAATGGGTTCAGGGAAGCAAGTTACAGTGCAAGAGAGATTCTGAAAACAGAAAGAGTGGAACTTTTTGTTCTTTCCTAAACCCATGAATGATGCACTATCCCTACAGGAGTTCCATTAGAACTTAAAGTGTATTTTTCACAGAAACTCCAAATTCCTTTGGGGAAAAGGCTTGATTGCATATCCCTCAAAGTCTAAAAGGCTGCCCATATGAACTGAATTATCCATGACATGTACCTTCAGACATTTGTAATGTGATATTTCATGTAAATTTAGACCATACCTTGGACATGAGCCCCTGGCAATGTTGATTTTATTCAGGAGCTCAGATAAGAAAAAAAATTCTGACATCCTTGCTAATCTGTAGTCATTAACATGGAATTTCCAACATAAAGAGCATAAAAGCATCTAATTTGCTGTAGCAAATGAAAGGAAAACAAACTTCGCATTTCCCTTTCCTTCTCAATGTCTAAAGTTACTTTGTTCCGTGCAAACAAAATTGTATGTTTCAAAGGTTTTTAATACCGTCATCTATCTTTTGAATGACACAGCTTAAACTTCTCCACATAATCTGTAAAATGTTGTTCAATTTGAATATGAAGGATTTACCCATGTTAGGAAGAAAAGTCATAGCTGCATTAGGATTACTAAAAAACACAGTACTTCATATAGACTTTTCAGTTCATATTACTCAATTATCATATGGAAAAGCTCAGGTAGAACTATCTGTTTTTTAAAAGAGATGAATTAACCTCATTTGCTGTGGGAAACATCTCCTAAACTCCTGATTGCAAGTTCTGTAAACTATAGGCTGGATTACGATATCTGTCTCTCTGCCATACTCTTCTTCTAGTCATCTTTTGTATAGGTATTTTTATAGCATTTACTTTGTGTTTTCCCTTGACAAATAGTTTAAAAATGTAAATGTAAATAGGTAAAACGAACTGAATTTTTCCTGCAGATGAATAGGACTACAGGCTTGACTGTTTAGGACATCTATAGGATTAAATACAATATTCTACTCAGATGCAATTTACAGAAGCAATAATTCTGGGAGGTGAGGGGAGGAGAATACAATTTGCACCGCTACAGCCCCCTGTTGACCGATTCCTGTAGAAACATTTAACATCACTAACAAATACTACAGCATTAGCTTCTGAAGTACTTAGTAAAAAGTGGACATCAGGATACAAAATCTTCCTCATTTAGTAGATAAGGAAACAACCTTGAAGTACCAGATGAGGTGTAAAACCCAAAAGCTTGCAATTCCCCCAAGTCATTGAGTAGATGGAAAACAGGTCTCCCAAGCAAACATTGAAGGAAATGAATAAATGTTCAAAATTTCAAAATTATTAGGCTTTTGATATTATTTCAGGTACAAAATAAAGCTTATTTTAAAAATAGTTAAATGTTTTTAAATAATAAATAACACATAAAGTAGTCATAAAAATAACAAATTGATTTAGCTGCATTTGTTGCATAGCTTTACTGGGATGTCTGAAGAAAAAAGCACCGCAGAAAGAGCTTAAATTTCTCTCTCTTCCTTTCAATCAATATTTGAGGCAAAGTTTCATCTCTAGGGCCCTTAATGGCAGGAATTCCTGGAGCCAGCAAATGAGTAATGTTAAACCTATGATTAGATGATGAGGCCATCAAAGACACTAGACCCTAATGCCACATTCCACTTTCTTCCTGAGAACTGCAGTAAAACACCAAAGGCTAGGGAAGAAAGGACTGTAAGTTATTCCTTCCCTCAAGAAAATGTTTCAAAAGCTGCTAAAAAAAAAGAAAAAAAGAAAAGTTGCATGACATGAACATAGAGCCCAGAAGCCTTAATGGATCTTTTGGTACTTTACTGGAACCTAGGACTTCACCATTAGGTAACAAATTTTTCAAGTGCCCTGCTGGAGAAGGTTTGAAGTTCAAACCCCACTGAGGATTCCTGCCAGGGTTGTATTTTTCTTTTACTTTTCCCTAACCAATATCCACCCTGGCTAGAAGAGGAAGGAAAAAAAAAAAAGGAGAGAAAAAAAAGGAAAACAAGATTTAATGATTTCCTTATGACACAAGCTTGAAGAAACGTAACCTACGGACTGGCAAACAGCAGGTGAGTTGGAGCTCCCTCCCCCCAGATCAGTTGTAAATGTTAATTATCTTTGGATAGATTCCTTGGAAGTAAATCTTCATTTCAATTACTCCTAGAAACTCATTCATTTTCAGTAATTTTTTGGTGCATGTTCTCAATGTGCAGCAGTGAGTGCTCAAATAAAGCTACAAACAAGTAATTTTCTTCGGTAATAATATAACAAGTTAACCTTGGCATTTTATATGATAACTTGGTTTAAATGGTATGATAAATCTGTGGGGAACTTTGTATAAGGTACTGCTAATAAGTCTTTAGAGAAATGTAAAAACTGGTTATTTGGATCTGTTCGATCATCATATTTTTCTTGTATTTTACAAAAAGAGCAAAAAATTCTAAAATGTTTGTTGATAACTTATTACTGGCAGTTTATAGTAAAAGGATATATATTAAACTAGTCAGTAACACTCCCATCAAAACAAATACAGTTAAAATTGAGATATAAACAATCCAAACAGTATCAGGAATTATATTAGTTTTGAATATTTTACTTGTGGAAGCAATTCAAAATGATAATTGATTCAGATTTCTGAGAAACCCATTACTGCTATGCAAAAAAAAAACCCCAAAACCAAAAACCGCAGCACTTTTAAAACAGAAATGCTCTGCTTCTGACAGTTCTTCAAGACTAACTAATCCATGTTCCTCCATTTTTTGTATACTGACAACTATATAAAACATGCAATAAGTTATGCCATGCATATCAAAAGTAATAAAGTCACCACAAAGTAAGGTTTTGAAAAATTACTAATTCAAAAACAAATTTCAACTCCTAATTATGAAAACTGTATCCTATTTACGTATTCCAAGTAAGAACTGGCTTGAAAGAGTGTTCATACACATTAAAACTGCATAACACACATCCATACACTTCTATAAAATAAATGCAAAACCACATTGTATACCCTATGAATGTAAATAAACTATGGAATGTATTAAAAAAAGCTACAATTTATATGCTAATAGAAGAGATTAATTTTTATTTTCTTATACTGAAATGGAAGAACGAAACAAACAGCAAGATGCAATTTGTAGTCTGGCAGTAACCCAGCACTATGCAAAGAAATGAATACAATTAAAACCAGAGAATGTCTTACCTGTGAACAAAGCAGCATAACAAGTTCAACCACCGAAGTACTTGACTTCATACAAACCAGACCTGCAATAAACAATCAAAAAATGAATGGAAAAGATTAGTGATATTTAATTATTATAGCTCCATGGTTTCAGAAATTCCACAAAATATCTGTCGTGTATTTTTTTTGTCACTCAAATTCACTGAAACAAGTTTTAAACACAATTATATGAGAATTTCAGATTCAAATACACCTAAGTGTTCAGAAAGCATCAAAGAATCCCCTGGAATAACCTACACATGTTTCAGGACGGACCATTTTTTCATTAAGCCTTTTTGGCATTTAGCTTAGTTCACTATTTGGCTAAATAGATAAATAAATACCTATCTCTATGCCATCCAAATTTATTGAATATACAATAAACATAAGAAAACCCCCTTTGAATATTAAATCCTGTAAAATCTTAAAAATAAACTGATCAGATATAAACAGATATAGAATAAGGTCTTTGCTTAGAAATCATTTTAATTATCATCTGGTAATTGTTTTTCCTGCTATCAAAAGCTCGAGTATTAATGAAAGAGGCACTCACATGAAATCTTGTTTTTATTAAAATTATAACCTGTAATTTGTAGGCTATGTTTCTTAAAAAAATCCTTGAATTATGCAGTGTAACTGTTACTCATTGTTTTGTACTAAATTTGAATAATCAATACCTGATAACATGGCCACTATTGTAAATAGTTGTTTGCAGCTTTGGAAATGCAAATCTGCTTTCTGAGAGAAAGATATAATATCTAAGGATTTAAAAGATGTATTGTAAAGAGAGAAGGAGGGAAATCCACTTCTACTGTTAACTTTATATATGGCAGCTTCTGTTATCTAAAATCATATAGGCAACACAATGATATGATAGTTTAGGGCATGGAAACACCGGTTGTATTATAAAAATGATAAATACACAAATATAAAGCTTTCAACTAAGGACCAAACAGGAAGCTGAAAAGCAAAGTGATGTGCTTTAAGTAGGTTTCTACAAACAGCGATTAGAGACAAAAGCACTCCTACACAATGGCATGTATATTTATTGGGGGGAGTGGATAAATACCCTTTTGTGCTCATTTTGCTAACAACCTCATCCTTATTGTACAGTAACACAGAACTAGCTGTAAGAAGCCACTAGTATTCCATTCTATCAGATATATGGGCAGACAGTTAACTAATGAAATAAGAGGCAGATGTGCAAAGCTCATTTAGGGAGACAATTGCTGTAATTGATCAGCTATTCTCATGCTCAAGTGCTAGAGGATCAGAAAGATTAATGGGATACTTATCACCTGCAGGCTACCTCCACTGTTTGAAAGCTGACAAAGAAAATCCAAACAGAAGACAGAACTCTACAGTTAAGTAGCACATTATGCAGGTAGCACAGACATCAAATATTTTAATCATGGAATGTTCTCTGGTTGATTATGAATCCACTTTATATTCTCTAAAACTGAAAAAAAAAACCCAATCAAAACCAATTTCTGTCACATGTTCACTTATCTTCTTTCAAAATCAGATCTCAGGTGTGTTAAAACATAATTGAGTCAAAATAATGCTCTTGGGAGTGTATTCCCATGCTATAGGCTTCTAAATTTGTATATGGCTTTAACTTCTGATGTTACATCAAAAGAACAAATGTCTCTATCACACAGTTACAAAAAGTAAATTAATTAAATTATAACAAATGTTTATGCATCAGCATTCATTTCTTTGCGTCTTCACCAAATTTCCAAAAAGAGTAGAAAACTCAATGCAAAATACACACTTTAGAGAGAAACACCCAAGGAATATTTCCTGACTTAATTCTTTAAATTAGAAGTTTATAACTTTCAAAGACAGTGATGATACTTATGCCACCTGTGTAGCTTCAAACGATACAAAAGAGAGTTTGGATCATGGATTGAAATAAACATGCCTAGAATGGCACAAGGCTAGGATAACTGCTCATGATTATCATGCAGATAACGATGATCTAGTCTTAATGACACAAACACTGTGTATATATATATATATATATATATATAACAAAACAGGGCATTCTGTTTGAAGGAAGTGTTAATAACCTTAGTGCAAAATTTTCTATTTACAATGATAAGAATTTTTATATACTATAATTTTAAAAAGCCTGATGATTCTATGATCATCTGACCTAAAACTGATGTCTTTTTCCTCTTTGTATGGATATCGCTTGATAACTTTTGGTATATCACATCTAATCAACTGCAAGCTTGGATGGAGCATTCTAGCATCAGAAAAGAGAATGGATTGGATTTTGGTGAAATTAAGAAAAAGAAAGAGGAGAATGCAGAACTGACGTCTGGTTAGCACATCAGCACACCCACCAGCTGTAAGCTGCTCTCTAATTACCTGCTGATGAAGCAACCATTGATAATAGCCATTAACACATTTCATAGCCAGCAGTATTCAAAACTTGATGTACTAGGAGGCTGTTTTTCATGTCAAAAAGAATGATAACTATCTTGGAGACTGTAGCACTTTTCATACGTGAAAATACAGAGGGGGATAGGAAAGTGTCATAAAAGCAGCTCATGGTGTCAGAGATGGACACAAGGAACACCCTTTGCAGAGAGCTCAGTCTACAGCAGAAATTGTTATAAATAAGCAAAAATAAGAGTAGCCATGACAGAAAATGGGGAATCCCATGCATCTTGATCAGTAGGAAGGAGAAAATAGAAATATTTTCTCTTCAAGTATTCATACCGTACATTCCATGAAGTAAAACAGAACACAGAAATGTGAAACATTCATGGCAGGGCCATCACTTCATGTTACAAATTTGTCACTTGTCAGACTCCCACTCTCACTTCAGGGACTCCTTCCACCCAAATCATAGGAGAATAGCTGTGCACCCTCCATTATATGCTCAGTGTCCTCCTTCCAGGCTGCCAACGGCTCTAGTTCTGTGTCCCTTGTGCTTCTTCCTATTTGCACTTATTTTGGATTAAGCAGGAAAGATTTTATTCCCCCCCCCCACACACCTTATGCAAAACATTATTAATCTTCAGAGTTTACTGTCAGAGTTATGGAGTCAATAGTAGAGAATGATAAAAACAGATCAGACCTAAAGGAGGACAAATCCATTTCTGCCTATGAGGAAAAACTTTCAGAATGCAATCTCTGGTTTATGAAGATCCCACATAATCAAAAGCTGTAGGAGAAGTTAAGGAAGAATCATCATCCCTGTCCTGCAGAACTTATCCTACGTAAACCAAAAAAAAAAAAAAAATTGTAACAATCTTCTGTTTTTTAAATTTGTGTGATCCTCTGTTCTAGGAAGTCCAGCTTGACTGAATTGTCTCACTGCTTCTGGCTTGGTACAGGCACTAAAATAATTGCCTTCACCTGACAGTATATAGTCTAACAGACAAAAAAAAGTAGAGGAGGAAGAAAATGTTCTGCTCCTATTTTACAGATAGAAAGCTCAAACTGGTTGAGGTATCTTCACAAAATCAAAAATAGAATTTGTAGCATGAATCAGAATAAAGATCCATTTCCTAAGTCCCAAATGCACTAACAACTGCCTTTATGCTTCCTCTTTACAATTTTGCAGGATATGACAGGAGATTTTTGAGTGTGCAAAATTTCACTAGTTTTAACACAATGAGAAACAAAATTTACAACAAGCTTTGAAAATAATGGCTTCGTTGAGGAGAGCACACAAATCTATTTTCAGTTCACTTTCCCCCCCACTTAACTCCAATAAGAAAAAGTATTTGCAATTCAAACTAAAACTGTTGCCTGCATTCTTCAGCTGCAGATAAGTTCTTCCTATACCATCTGTATCAAATGCCATTAAGGAAGCTAATGTAATTACTAAAATACAAGTGGATATTTCCTGCATACAGAAAGGTTAAAAAGGTCATTGTTCAACTGAATAGAGTATGTGCTCTTTATATTTGCTGTTCTTAGTACTTTTCTTCATGGTCTATTCTCTGTCCATTAAATACAGCCACCAAAATTCAGCAATTTGATGGCAACAATGACCACATATATGGATGCAAAAACTGGGAGCATCGAGTGCATGACCTTAGCTAGTCTGGAATAAATGATGTATGTCAGGCAATTATCTTGAAATGCTCTGGTTTACTTGACTTCTTTTTCAGTGTTCTTCTGTTGGCACAAAGATATGCTAATTATTTCTTTTCACTATGACTTATTAATGTCTAAAAAAAGATTCATTCCAACTATACTATTTTAGTCATGCCTGTGGCATTAATGAAGTCATGGGTTCAAAACCTCGGAGTCACCATGCTGAACTAGTCAGTATGCATTTCTATGTTGAAGAAATATAATGTAGGCTGATAAAATCATTTAAAAAAAAATCCTTATGAAATAAGATGGTTTTGATGGTTTTGAACTTTTTAGTATTATTAATACAACGTGTGTATAAGTCTAACTGAATACCACCACAATTTCATCTGGTCTTTATCAAGGGTTGCCTGCATTTTCTTTCAATGATTTTGCTTTGTGTCAACTTAAACCTTTATTGGAACTGGAATCAATTGTAATATTAGCAAAACCAGAAGTTAAATGTTTTTATATCTTACATCCAACTTAGAAAAAAAGATGCAATTAACTGTACTTTAGAGCCTGCAGAAATGTTGCACTCAATTATAGCTTCTACTTATGTGAAAGTCTCAGGTATGGCTAAATGAAAAGCTTGAGAAAGTTTAATCCACTTAACCCAGTTCACAGCGAAAACTTTGACTTTATTACTCCTGTACAGTGTATCAGCAACACTACAGGAGGTTTGCACAGAAAAAAAATGCTGTTATATGCATTGTTTTATTAACATATGAAAAGTGCATAAAATGTACTTCAAAATGAGCATAAGGATCTAAAACTAGACCAAAAAAAAAATCTGAAAATATTAGAATTCTCCTTTTTTACTTGTATTTTGTATGGTCAGCTACTTTCTATTTACTACTGATATAGCCTTCCATGTATTTTAAACAAAATTGTATTGTTTCAAATTGTTCACTGTAATTACTAATAACTCATACTGTGGTAAGTTGTGGTTTAACCTGGCAGGCAGCTAAATACCACACACGGCCATTCGCTCACTCCACCATGCAAAAAAAAAAAAAAAAAAAGATAAACCTCATGGGTTAAGATAAAGGTAGTTTAATAGGACAGAAAGAGAAAATAATAATGATAATAATAAAAATAATAACAATAATTTTAGTAAAATAATATATGATAGTAATGCACAATGCAATTGCTCACCACCTGTTGACCAATACCCAGCCAGTTCCCAAGCAGCAGTTGCCCCTCCTCTCCCAGCCAACTGCACCAAGTTTATATACTGAGCATGACATCATATGGCATGGAATATCCCTTTGGCCAGTTCAATTCAGCTCTCCTGGCTATGTTCTCTCCCTGCTTCTTGTGCACCTCCTCACTGGCAGAGAGAGCACAAGAAGCTGAAAAGCCCTTGATTTAGTATATGCACTACTTAGCAACAACTAAAACATCAATGTGTTATCAACATTAGTCTTGTGGTAAATCCAAAACACAGCACTATAAGAGCTAGTAGGAAGAAAATTAACTCTATCCCAGGCAGAACCAGGACATGGTAATTCTGCCCATAATCCTCATAGACTTCTGTGCCAAGAAACAGAGCAGGAATTTTCTACCAATAATTACTACTCATGAATTGTATCTCCATTTTTGATAGACTATGTCCTTATACTCTGTTCAACATTTGTTAGGAATGGCATGACAGTTTCAAGAACAGTTCATGCTGGTGACAGACACAAAAGTATGTTCTGGCTCTGACAGTACTAGGAAAAAAAGTGATGGTAATTTTTTGATTGGAAATGCAAGTTTTCCTTGAAGTTTATTTGTTCTTGCAAAATGTCTTCTGCCAGCAAAATCTTATGGAAAAAGTTTTTTTTAATGTTTTGCTAAATCCAACTTAGAATCAAAGAAATAAATTTGGGATTTCTTTTTTGACCATTTGTTAAAATTACTTGGATAGTTTAAATCCGTATTATTTCCTGTCTGTCATACGTCATTCAGAGAAACTTGGATTCAAATTGATTGTTTTAATCAATTACCAAATTGCTAATGAGTTCACTACAGAACTGAAAAGATAGTATGGAGGCAAAAGTAAAGGTAGGTGAAAAGTTTGAAAGTAAATGCTAAGTATATAAAACTATTAGCTGAAATGACATGTTCTTATTCCATGCAAAGCAATTCTTGAAAAAAAACAAAAAGGCAAAAAACCCAACATGTGTATTAAACATAATGTAATATTTTGCAAGAAAAAAACTCAAAACTGGTTTTAGAACCATACATATGTCACATACTTTGTAGACATTTAAATTACACTAATGGTCTTAATTTCTGAAAAGCAAAGGCTGGCAAATATTCAGGAATTACAGAAAGTCTGCAGATGGAAATCACAGCCATGTTGCAAAATAATTACAACTCCACTTTTACTAAATGAAAGGAAATGCTATTCCAAATAATGTACACTCACTAAAATAACAAAGTCAGGGTTATAGATTTAACTATTCCCTTCAGCAGCTTCGGCTGGCAGCACACGACATTACCATGAGCTCTAAGGACCATGAAGGACAGCTGTATTAGTACTCCAGACCATCCTTTGTATGGGTAGATCTACTTTACAGGAGATACAGGACATTTAGAAAAACATGACAAATGTAAACTTAGTGCTTTTGTAGTTCATCAAGACAGTTGTACTTATAAGATTTTTTGTTATGGTGAACGAAACTTCACAACATATGTAATATCCTTTACATCTGGTAACTAAAAATCTAGGAAAGGTATCATCCAGCTTATCAAATGAAGTACCTTTAAAATATTATCAGAAATCTTTAGAAATCATATCTTGAGATAAACACCTCAAGTAAACAATGATAGGTCAACATAAAAAGTAGATTCTAATTTTCTCAAACCGAACTCAAATGGTGCAGCTCTTTTAGTGACATTTGTAAAATAAACCAGATTTTAATCCTAGCGTAATATATAAAAGAATCAGAATGCTACATAACAGTTTCTTCAATTATTTTATTAAAGTAAGAAAACAAATACTGCTTCACCATTGTAGTTACCAAAACGGAATCTAAACGAGAGCTATAAAATATCGAGATGGAATCAAAGAATAGCAAAAACCCTTGAGAGCACACCCACAGAGAGGGAATTTATTACAATGTACTTATGATTTATTTTTTAAAATTACAGACTTTAATACTGTGATCCCATGAGCTTTAATGATACTGACAAAACTGATGTTGGTGCCACCTTACTCTGAAGAGTCTACTCTTATACCGAGATATGGAGTTTTTGTCAGTTTTGCGTTAGAGTTCATGGGATGCACAAATTCTCATTCGTCAAATGAGAAGGAGGTCATTTAGTCTATAAAATAAAATCCACTGATTGTTTTAATATCTTACCAAAGATTTTCAAAATTGATCCAGTTTTTCATTTAGACCTTGTAGTAATTTTTTTCCTTGGCCAACAGTCCACTGGGATTTACTTACTATATGCATTTGTGATTCTCTGTCTTTCTCTTAAAACAGTATTTCTTTGGATGGATCGATCTTCAGGTTATCTGTTGTGATGTAATGAACTAATATGCTATCTAATTGGTATACCAGGACATATCTAAAATTTGTATTAATCTATTATGTATCAATTGAGAAGTTGTTCTAATTAGCATTAATAACAAAAATTTATTCTTTTCATATAAAACAACACAGATTTTTTTTTTTTTTTTAAATGTGATACTTATTATATACTAAAATTTGATTTGGAAACAAAATGTGTTTCCATCTCTTCTAAAGTCCCATTTTAGACAATGAGTCAAAACAAACAAACTAATGACCACAGTGCACTGCAGCTGATTAAATTAAAACACCTCTAATCTTGAAAATATCCGTAAAATTGAACTATCGCTTTTCTATCGAAGTCTGCTTCAGTTTCAGGTAGACTTGAGTAACTTATGAATATTTTATTTTGGTGGAAACCTGGAAAAGCTAAAAAATAAACTACACTTAGAGGTTCTGGAAAATCCAAACATCTTATTTATTTAGAAAGAATCTCAATGAAAATAATTCCATTTTTTTTTTCCAAACACTCAACAATGCACTGTGAAAATTAAAATACGATCCTGAAAGTCTTCTTATTCCCCCCATATCCTGTTACTACTCAAATAAGTGGCTCAAAGTTATGGCTAAATTTTTGCCACAGCTGCTGCCCTAGACATTTTATTTTAGTGGATGGAGTAAGAAAAAAAAATGAAAAAGCCATTTTAAATTAATTTAAAACGTGAAAAGTTAAAAGATTTTTCAAGATTTGTCATGTCATGTTCTCTCAAGATGCCATTCCTTTCCTGATGAAGTTGCTCTTTTTGTGATTAAATTTGTAGAAAAACTACTAAACGAAAATTGATACCAAAGAAGTCGCCCATATTCAACACATCTCAGAAAAAAACAACTATTCTAAGATTTTATGTTCTATTGATTCCTTGCAATTTTCTTATTTAAATGAAGAAACATAGAGTCATAGAATGGTTTGAGTTGGAAGAGACTTTAAAGATCATCTAGTTCCAACTCTCGGGCTATGGGCAAAGACACCTTACATAGACCAGTTTGTTCAAGGTCCCATCCAACTTGTCCTTGACACTTCCAGGGATGAGACACCCACAGCTTCTCTGGGCAGCCTGTTCCAGTGTCTCACACCCTCTTGGTAAAGAATTTCTTCCTTATAGCTAATCTAAATCTACTCTTTTTCAGTTTAAAGCCATCATCCTTTGTCCTATCACCACATGCCCTTATAAAAAAGCCCTCTCCATCTTTCTTATAGGTCCTCTTTAGATACTGGAAGGCTGCTATCAGGTCTCCCTGGAGCCTTCTCCGGGCTGAACAACCCCAGCTCTCTCAGTCTGTCTTCACAAGAGCTCCAGTCCTCTGACTATCTTTGTGGCCCCGCTCTGTACATGCTCCAACAGGTTCATGCCCCTCTTATGTTGGGGGCCTCAGAGCTGAATGCAGTATGCCAGGTAGGGTCTCAGCTAAGCAGAGTAGATGGGGAGAATCACCTTCCTCAACCTCTGATCATGCTTCTTTTGATGCAGCCCAGGATACAGCTGGCTTTCTGGGCTGAAAGTGTACATTGCCAGGTCATGTTGAGCTTCCCATCAACCAATACACCCAAGTCCTTCCCCTCAGGGCTGCTCTGAATATATTCTCTGCCCAGCCTGTGTTTGTGCTTGGGGTTGCCCTGACCCATGTGCAGGACCTTGCACTTGGCCTTGTTGAACTTCATGAGGTTCGCATGGGCCCACCTCTCAAGCCTGTTCAGGTGCCTCTGGATGGCATCCTGTCTCTCAGGCGTGTCAACTGCACCACAACTTATTGTCATCAGCAAACTTGCTGAAGGTGCACTTGATCCCGCTGTCCGTGTCACTGACAAAGATGTTAAATAGCACTGGTCCCAACACCGACCCCTGAGGCATGCCACTCATCACTGGTCTCCACCTGGACATTGAACCTTTGGCCACAGCTCTTTGAGTGTGAACATCCAGCCACTTCTTTCTCCACCAAGTGGTCCATCCATCAAATCCATGTCTCTCCAATCTAGAGACAAGAGTATTGTGAGGGACAGTGTCAAATGCTTTGCACAAGTCCCAACAGATGATGTTAGTTGCTCTTCCTTTATCCACCAATGCTAGAACCCTGTTGTAGAAGGCCACCAAATTTGTCAGGCACAATGTGCCCTTAGTGAAGCCACGCTGGCTGTCACCAATCACTTCCTTATTTTCCATGTGCCTTAGCATAGTTTCCAGGAGGATCTCCTCCATGATCTCACTGGGCACACAGGTGAGACTGACTGGCCTGTAGTTCTCCAGATCTTCATTTTATTCTCTTTTAAAAACGGGGGTTATGTTTCCCATTTTCCAGTCAGTGGGAACTTCAATGGACTGCCTCAGCTTCTCAAATATGATGGATAGTGGCTTAGCAACTTCATCCATTGGTTCCTTCAGGACTTGTGGATGCATCTCATCAGGTGCAATGGACTTGTGCACCTCCAGGTTCCTTATATGGTCTTGAACCTGATCTCCTACAGCGGGCACTTCTTCATTCTCCCAGTCCCTGCCTTCGCCTTCTGCAACTTGGGTGGTATGGCTAGAGCACTCTATGCTCTCTTCTACTCTGTGGTAGAACATCTACTCCTCCTTTCTCTTTTTTTCTTAGTCCTTCACCTCCTCCTCTCAAATCCATGTTACAGGAAATACATTTTGCAAGAATTACCTCAACAGTGAATTGTTTTCAAAGAAGTATACAGGCAGAAATCAGAACATTAATTTCAGTCACCAACACAAGCAAATGTTTATACTTTATACCTTCACTACACCTATGATGCTTTCTTTTCATCTCAAGAACCTTTTCCAGTTCCTTCTAAAGCTGTCAAAAGTGACATCCTAGGCAAGACAGATCACAAGTATGGTCCCAAATGACAGTCTCTAGAATATCATACTCTCCCTGAAAATGCAACAAAAGAATATATTTCAAATGGATTACACAATGTTATTTTTTTTCCTTAGGTATGAGGTATTATTTTGCTCCTGAAATTTAGCAACTTTTCCTCAGATTCAGCGTATAACTTATTCTTGTTTGATGCCTTATTTTCTTACTCATTCTTTACTGATCCTTCTTACTTCCCTATATTTCTCCTCTTTGGCAACCTTGGGGCCATACTGAAAGACCAGTAAGTGAAACCGTGCAGCTACAAATATAAAGTATAACAAAACCTCTCAGACTCATGCAGCTTCCTAAATTTCTAAGGCCAAGATGACCATTATTTTAACTAGGTGTGATCTCCTGAGTAGCATAACCCACCTGCTATTTTTTTTTAATCTGGTTGAACAAAATGTTGGTGAGCTAATATTTTATTTAGATGGTAATTATTGTCTGAGAATTGACAACAAGGAAAGAAAATGAATCTCCACACTGAACTTTGCTGATCTTAGTTGACAGCCCTCAGATCCTTCTCCCATCTTGAAGTCCTACTGACAAATGGTAATCATTCTAAAACAGTGTCTCTGAAAACACAGAGCTGTACTACTGTCACAGATACCTTGAAATAACTTGTATTTCTCGTGTTTCAGTTTTCTTTATTTACTTGACAGTAACATTGTTATGGGCTCTCCCTAGACCTGCTTTGACATCAGTTTGCCATCTTAATTTGACATATCACAACTGTCTCTGTTGTCTGACAAGTTCTTTCAGCATGAGGGTTTCCCATTGCAAGAAAATCTCCACAGACAACATCACTATTAGTATAAAAACATTGGATCATAAAATTCCACAAACCAACAGACAAAAATAAGATGTGATACAAGACAATATACGTTTAGCAGGTTGGGTTTTTTTGGGAGAGGTAAATTTTAACATATAGTTAAATATGAATACTGAATACAGTAAAGATATATTCTCTTAGTCCTTGCAAAAATAATCCCAGGTCTGTAGGGAGTCTGCTAGCATCTAGATAAATCAAGCTTGTTGGTTTGTTAATGTTTATGGTGTTGTTAACATATTTTTCCTGTCTAAAACAAAGGGCTCTATAAATAGAGGTATTTTTAGGATTCAAGTGTAGTAGCTTCTCAAGTTAATTGATTCAAGAGTTTTTGTGGAATATTCTTTGTTTATGCCTTAAAGGCAAGGAAATAAGCAAATCCATATCCAACAGGATGAATTGTAGAGGTGCCTTTAAATCATCAAGGCAAGTATGGGAGTTTTGTTAAACTCGGTCACTAATTGAAAGGTTTCAGTCTGGGTCATAAGAGCAGGTGATAAGTAGACACAGAGTTAAGGAATATGGAAGGAGAAGCTGTGACCAGCCCTAATGAGATTAGTTTTGTAAAGAAGCTAGACATAGAGCTCAGGGTACATGGAAAGGGATTATTAGACTACACCGCATGAGAAATACATATTTCAGGGCAAAATCTGATACAGAGATGTTATTTGCAACTTATAGTTTATCAGTTAGGATGTTTTCTGGAAAAGACTGCTGGGATAATAAAGTAGATTGATTCCATTTTTAAGCCTCCAGAGGACAAAGGGTGGGGCAAATACCAAGCTAACTGTTTCAAGTCCAAAATCAGGCAGCGTCTCCTGCTGAGTTCTGAATGATGAATTAAGTGGAATAAGAACCAGAGAACCTCCGCCTGTGGGGAGCTTCAGTCACAGCATGAACATCCTGTAGATACTGAATACCTTTTTGGCACACCACCTCATTTTTCTTTGGACCTGGACAGTAGAGGAGAAAATAATATGGGGGAAAGAGGTGGCTTTTCCAAAAAAAAACCCCACCATTGGTACAATTTAGTCCAGTGTTACCATGCATCACTGCTGTATACCTGATATGATGAGTCCATCTATAGGCTGTGTTACAGTAGTGCCTGTACACGTTAAGAACTTTCTCAATAATATTTTTTAAATTATTTCCTTGAAATAACATAAAATAGATCTCTTGCTACTCTTTTTGTAGTAGGAGGCAAACTTATTAAACAAAAAAAAAAAGGAAAGGAAAGATTATTTTCTATGAAAGCTGAAAGTTAGAACGAAGAAGACAGAGGGACATCTGATTTTGATGATATTAGGACAAAAGAGTATGAAGTAATGAGGGAGATCCTTTCTAGGCCTTATGGCTCACAAATAGAATATAGGTTACTAGCTTGAAAAATAAACTTGTGAGAACATGCCCAATATTGTGACCTGAGGACAATAAACAACTCCTTTTCTCATTCTTTAAAGGCTGCAACATTTTGTTCATTTCCAATGTGCTGTAAAAGCAATTGGTATTGTTTAGTTTCTAATTATATAATTGTTATAGTAGCACTTTCAACAGAAATTTAGTAACTTCAAACATCTAGTGGCTTCTATATTGTCAAGGAAAACTTTCGGAGCTTCTTTTCGGCAAACCTGACTACGCTAGCCTTTGTTTTCCTGAGGGCATGTATTTATTTTTTTATTTTTTTTCATCCTGCACTCTCTTAACCCCTTCTGCTGAATATATGTAGTTAATTCTAACCTTTACAATTAGTCTCACGTTTTCAGGCATTCTTTCTCCATTGGCAAAGCAACAGAACCACCCCAATTTCTGCCTAATGGGAACTCCATAAATTTTGGATTGTAGAGATATCTTGATTATTAATTATGTAGCAATGATAACATAATCAAGAACATATAATCTGAGTGCCAACAACAATTTCTGTCCTTACGTTATGCTGGGACCACACAAGCCAAAGACAAAGGAGAGGGCATGAGCAGTTAACCCCTGTTACATAGGCTAATACATCTTAGTAACTGTCCAATTCATTAGACAAGGATAGAGTGGTTCATATGTGCAATTAATTATTGGCAGGTTTACTTTCAAAAAGGTGCCAGATGCTATGAATTTCCTAGTTGCTATCTGGATTGCTGATCTATGGTGTTTCCTGCCATGTTAAACATCTGTTCAGAACGTACTTCTGCACACAGGAACTTCAGTAATTCAAGAGTTAAAACTTCAAAATTGAGTGGATGTGTATCCTCTTCACTTTCTGGAGTTTGTAAAGATATCCCTTTAAAGACATCATAAAGAAACATTATATGAAAGAAAAATGTTCTGTGATTGGTCATTACAGTTTGAAGATTTCACTGTGGATAAACAACTCAGACTTCTGCTGGGGCACCTGCTCTTCAGGTCCTCCTCTCAGTGCCAGTATTGGGATTTCTCTTGTCACTAGTAGCAGGTTCTGAAAAACTGTGGAAGCTGCAAAGCTTTGAACCTCGACTCAGCTGGAGCATGCATAAATAAATAGGCAGATTTGAATATCCATTTAACCTTTCATCATTTCTTTGTTCCTACCACACAGACTTCTGGAAAACTAGTGTTGTTTTCTGTCTCCATATGTATCTGAGTCATGGACGTTTTTTAGTAACAAACACTTTCAGTCTCGAAGTGTTTGCAGAAACATAAGTGTACCGCAGAGCTTTTCAGTAAGACACTAATAGCTAATCATAGAGAATTTCTTAAAACAAATTTCTTACAAGCCTATAAATAGCAGTTTGAAATGCATTATTTTTTTTTTCCTGTTTATGAAGGGATTACAACGTGCAGGCAGGATTTCAATTGGCAGCAGCATTTTAAATTCCAGCTATTGGAGGATTTCAAGGGTTTTTGTGTCCTGTTTCAAAATGACCTATTGTTTTCTTCATTGTAAAAAACAAATCTTGCAATTACTTGCAGAAATTCATAAAGTAGAAAAGTAAAATACATGGAAAACATCCTCACAGTGCAAATCAACACTCAAAACTTGTAACAATATAGATGTGTTGTTAGTGATGATGAATGTTGTTAAACTAAGCGAAGAAAAGCATTATCTGTAACTCATTATTGTTCCAACCTCATTACGTAAACAGGGCTTGTTTGCAGACAGTCGTGTGATTTCACTGGGAACTTTTTGCAAGTGTTTACATTGAAAGATAAAAAGAAATCTACTAACAGGAATCCTACTACCACAAATTAAGGAAAACTGTCTTCCAGAGGATTGGGTCGAGCAACTCACTGGCTTTAACTGCACTGTGCCAAGTCTGCAGCATCGCCTCTTATTAGATATAGAAGAATGTAGCAAGACATGTAGGGCAGGTGGAAAGAAAGGAGAGGGAGGTGGCACAGCAGAGAATAAATATATTATAAATTGAAAATCTTGAAAATCTACTCAGAGTTCCTGCCCCAGTACAGCCCAAACAATCCATAAGATGCCTGACTCTGACTGGCCAGAGCGATCACGTCCAGTGAGACACACACTGCAAATGGCACCAGCCTGACCGCTCCCTAACATCCTCCCCACAGAAACATTTTTAACGTTCACCTTGATTTCTAATAGGGATTGTCTGATGTCTAGTACGGTCAAGTTCCTCCTGCTCTCTCTCAGTCCTCTTTTATCAATTGCTTTCCTGTTCCTTATGCTGCAATATCTGCAGTATTGTACCAACACAGTATATGACATAGCTGCAAATAAACCAGCTGATATTTTTTTGAGTTACTTTTAAGTTTTCCATCTATTCACTACATGATGATGGCATACCTCAAAAGATAGTGCAGAGGAACTACTGAAGCTGATTAGGAAATGTGCATGTAACTACTGCCTCAGCCAAGCCATTATAGACTATATTTTCTTTTAGCAGATAGCTAGCTGTATTTGTGAATATTGTGTAAAAATAGCATCTTTTAAGTGTTCTCTGTTAAACTGGATTAAACTGCCAACACATTAAAAAGTTATCAAAGGAGTACAAGGCTGATCGTCTTCACCCAGTGGGATCACATAAGTCTCTTATCTGCAAAAAAACCACATTAAATTATATGTATGACCATGCACACATACACTGGCAAGGGCTCTCTGAAATCTGACGACCAAACTATAGCTAATATGAGCCTTATATGAGGCTCGTCTGAACAGACAAACTTCATTATGCAGAGAAAGGAGAATATGTCTCATACTAAAATGAGCTTTAAGGTAATGATTAAAGAACTTCTTAAATAAAAATAAAAATGGGTTTAATATATATACACACACAAACACACATAAACAAAAAATCAGAAGAGAGGCTTATTTCATACAGTGACTTGAACAGTGACCATCTTTGATGACTCAAGGGAAGTTGATATATTCTCAACTACATCTGCATTTGAGATGCAGTCAACTGCAGAACAAAGAAAACCACTTTTTTTACTTATCCCTGCAGGCGGTTGGCTGACACTGAAGTACATCTGTCTATGACCATGTGAACAAATGCAGTGATGGCAATGTTAGAGCAAATTAAGGTTAATGCAGACTATCATTCCTTGCAGGGTATGGCACAGAAGGAACACGGATTCACAGACCCCAAAGCCACAAAAGAGCTCCAAAACCATTCAGCAAATACATGACATTTTTCCTCCCAAGAAGCTGGATTGAAGACTATATTTAGAAAGCATGTTTAAAACAGTCATAAAGACTGTGAATAACATTGATCTCAATGCTTGATAGTAGGTTCTAGTAAAGTCTTCCAATGTTATTTAGCTGCATGAGGCACTCTATTGGTAGAAAGACTAAGACATCCTGTAATATCTAACTTCTTTTATCTTCTCTCTTTAGTACACTGAACAAATCAAGCTCTTTACTTTGTACTTCATGGAGTTTATGTCCAGTCCATCCATCACTCTTGTGCCCTGATCTTTTGTTCCCTCTGCAATTTGGACAAAGCATTCTTGAAGTGCTGACTACAGAAAAAGTTGGTAGGAGTTTTACTGAAGTTGTGCACAGAAATGGAATCACCTGCTCATCTATTCTTCCTAGGCATCCAAGTATTGGACAAGCCTCAGCACTGAGCTAGGAGAGCCTAGAGTATGCTAGTTATTATAACGATCCCTACATTCTTTGAGTGGTGTTGTCCCTCATCTTCTGCCCTCTACTTAACAGTCTATTTTCTTTGTTCCTAGAAACTGGACTCAGCATTTGGCTATGTTGAAATTTCGCTTTTTCTTGAGTTGTGATTATTCCACAAAATGATTCAAGATATCTCTCCAGTGGAGTGCCTTTGCTTCTCATTTTGTATATATCCGTCTAAGCAGTTAGCTTTGTCAGGAACAATCCTGCACAATAATATAGACTATTAAAAATACCAAAGTAGGATCAAAAATGGCTTATAGAAATTCCAGCACTATGTTAATTCCAGTCAATGCAAATTGTAAAATGGTAACATTATTTTTTTAATTCCCTTTCTCTTTTACTTGCTAATATTTATTAATTTACTTGTTTTGTTCAGAATGTTGGATACATGCTGTGCTACAGACTGGTAAGCAACTACCAGAACTCTGATTAGTTGAAAGAAAATATGCCTGGGCACACAAACAAAAAATGTTGGATGTGTCAGATTGAGATAAAAGAATGAGAGAACTATATGAACAGGAAAATGAAGTTCTGCAAGAGCATGCAATCTCTCTGCTTTATAGCATCTGTGCTGCTGAGCACACTAATACAAAGGTTCTGAAAAGCTTTTAAGAGAAAGCCAAGGGTCTTGTTAAGCACCAAAAAAGTGATTTTGTTTCCTTTATTTTATTTTTTTCCTTGAGAAGGTATAAGGGATTTCCAGATTACTACAGCATTTTAGGAAAATACTTGCCCTGTTTTTCCTAATACAAAACTCCGCATTGCTCAGGGAAATCAGAAACTCACTGTGTCAGTATTGGTAGATGCCACAGAGACGCCACACTCGTGGTCTTTGGGAGCTTCTAAAGTACAGAATCTTAGAATGGTTTGGGTTGGAAAGGCCCTTAAAGATCATCTAGTACAACGCCCCCTGCTATGGGCAGGGACACCTTTCACTAGACCAGGTTGCTCAAAGCCCCAAAGCCATGAACACTGCCAGCGATGGGGCATCCACAACTTCTCTGGGCAGCCTGTTCCATGCCTCACCACCTTCATTCAGCAGCCAGCTTCTATCTGTGGTTTCCAAAGGAATATTTTGAGCAATTTTTCAATTGTTTCAAGAAGCCTCCTGTCAAATATTATACAAAACGTATCCATCACCACTTCTGCTGAATATTTTTTGCCTATGCGGTGCATTAATGAGGAGAAACAGATTCTGCTCCTACCGGCGTGAAAAAGTTTGTTTCATCAGATTTGAATTGTGCATTTATCAGAAGCACATCAAACACATGCCAAAGAATTTGTAAGAGCCCTTTTGGAGAAGGGCTATCTGTCTGACCTTCTACCCATGTAATGATAATGGAAAATGAAAAGCATTGGTAACATTTATTTGGTATCCCACTAAAGAGAAGGGAAAGCATTGTATGTGACTATGTTTCCATCTTGGACCTATTGTAACTGTTCAGGATACTCCAAGAATAGCTGTAGTGAAAATACTTTTACCCATCTGTGCTTGACAAAAAGAGGATATAACTTTTCTTTCAGATACAGATCAGATGACACTTGCCTGTAACATTTTCACCTAAAAGCTAGAATGTTGTAATGCACTTTAGATGGAGGGCATTCGCAGACCATATGGAAACTAGAGTTAGTGAAAACATATCTGTGCAAGTGTTAAATGGAACTCCACAATTGCTAAGCTTAAATATGTGACTTACACATATTGCATGTTTGTTTCCAATTAGATTCTATACAGAAAATTTTAACCTTTGCAACTTCTGTTCTCAAAGGCATTGAAAGAACCTCAGTTATGAACCACAGTAGTGTTGAGCTGGTTTTGGTACACTTTGTTTGAAACTATTTGACTGAAAATTGATCCTGTTTTACCTATCATGGAGGACATTTACTCTGGGAAGTTGAAATATTTGGAATATAGTAAGATATCTTGAAGAAAGAACTTCAACTCCACCCAAGAGTATGGACTCACTGTTTAGATGTTAAATATAATTTCCTCAAAGAACAAATTAGCCAGTCTTCCATGGGACAGAAAGATGTTACAAGCTAAAGGAAAATGAGGTGGCATGGTATGACCGCAAGATTTTTGACCAAGTTTGAGACAGCTTAACTACTACAAGAAGGTAAAATCATAACTAAGTTGTATACACATTTCCAAATATATATGAATATCACGTACCCCAAAGCATCAGATATTCTGGAAAGTTTGCATAGTTAACCAGTTTTAGAAGTATTTAAATTTTTTTTTTTCTGTTCTCTTTTCCTTTGTGCTCTCTCTTCAGTATGCAAAACCTCATCTACAAAACTGTGGATATTCTTACAAAGTCCGAAACTACTTGGTAATTCTCACACACACACATGCACAAAAGCACTAGGAAGAGCTTCAGAAAAAAAGCACATGCCATCAAGGATGCCTGCAGTTATTCAGATTTCAGCACAATCTGATGGCGGAAAGTTTTCATATCATATGGAGGTTTGAAGGACAGCAAGAGGAGGGAAGGTATTTTTATGTTTTAAGCTTGAATAATCAGAAGAAAAAGGACATGCTTCATAGAATGCAACAGAGATTTTTGTGGTCATCAATTTGAAAAAAAAAAGGACCTTTAGACTTGATTAAACAAAGTTTATTTGCTCCTTTTTAATTGTTACAACTAAAACCTTTTACAGATAAAGCAACAAATTAAACTATTTCATATAAAACTATCAAGCTAATTATAATACTGCTTGCCAGTAGAAATCAAGTTTGTATTAACAAAGTCCCACAGGAACTCTATGTACTCACATATCTTGAGCCATGCCACTAAACACTCTGTTTTGCACAGTCATTACATGGAGAGTACTTTCAAGTACCTCAAGGACCAGCATTGGCTTTCAGTAAACTATGACAGGAAATTTGTCAAAGTAAATCAGGTAATGGACTAGGAGAGAATTTAGAATTCCCTTTTAAAGGGAACTCAGCTAGGCAAGAATTCAGTTTAGTTGAGATCAAAAGTCTCACACAGGCAATGAAGAAAGGATGAGAAGTACACAAGGACTGTAAAAGCAGCTGAGTTGTCTGTTAAAAAGAAAAAAAGGCCAACTATTTTAGAGGGAGCAAACAGAAATTCAAGTCCTGAGGCATGCAATGTGAAAATCTAAGCTGCGTTTGGATTTTTTTGTTTACAGATTGCTATTTCAATATATTGGGAAGAAAGGACTAGTTCTTGGAAATCTGGAGCTAGACAGCAATTGAAGAGAAGATTAGACATAATGTTAAGGAAACGTGATGAGAAGGACAGCACTTATTTTGGAATTCAGTGTTTGGTTCATAAACAATGATTCCTGAAACTGAACTGGATCACAGAGTCATAGATGGGACAAAATTTGGAACATCAGTCCAAATGGGTATCAGAAGAATCCTACAGCCAACAAAACAATGTCTCTGCCTGGATAGGCAATGAGATAAACTCATATGGCCATACAGTTGTGAGGTTCCTGGGGCTTTTCACTCTTTGTTATATGCTGGGAATTACTGGAGTCATGTTCACACCACGAATGTGAAAAAAAGGCAAAGTCAGAACACTGTCGGTGAAGAATCTTTTTAATCTATAAAAAATCTTAGATGAAACCAAGACAATTTTATTTGTATGGTATAAAAAGTATAGTCCAATTAATCAATTGTCAAACAAAAAAAGGATAATGCTGCTACGAATGTTGCAATCAACTATGCTGAAATACGAGATTTAAGAACGGAATCCATTAAATATCTTACAGCCATCTCAATGTTCTCAATGAGCATCTCAGACCATTAACTTCAGGTGTCATTAAATGAGAACTGCAACTTACTCATAGCTATAAAATAAACAGTATAAAAAGCCTGAAGTTTTTGAGAATTACTAAGCTGCTATACCATTCCCTGGTATTATTAAACAACAATAATAACATTAAACAATAATTAGACAAAAAAGGAAAAGGCTATTTAGTAGATTTCAGTTACAAGGTGCAAATATTTCTAGCATTAAGAATAAAAGAGGGCTAGTGTTGTGTGATTTAATAACTGAGACCATAGAAAGACTGTACAATAATATTTAGACAAAACACATGTATAACAGAAGGAGTTTTGGAATCTGAACACAAAGCTGTGTTTTTTCTATATAGACTTTCACATGTCGTAAGCTTTGCCGTAATGAGAATTTTTTATTCAATCATGGAATCATAGAATTGTTTAGGTTGGAAAAGACCTTTGAGATCATTGAGTCCAACTGTAAACCTCTCATTAAACAGCAATATTGCGTGTAAGAACAATTCTGGAAGGAAAAAGTTTACTTGACTGAATATGTTCCTCTGGATATATGATGTGGGATCAATGCATGTTCACGCAAATTCCCCCATCACTCTTTTAACTTTGTTAGCACTTATTATTTTCTGCACAAGCTTAGCACATTCTGCATAATTTCTGCATTACTTATCGTCTCACGAGGTTTCAATATTTTCCCCAAATTTTGTGACTATGAAGTAGTAAAGACAATGCATAAAACCCCATAAAAATCATTGGAAGTGTTCAAGGGTATTTTTCTTTAAATATCACCACTTTTTATTCCCCTTTAGGAACAATGTTTTATCTGCCCACATCAATCCAACTGACAGACTGAGCAGATAGTGTCCCTACCAAATCTAGATGAATATATCAATAAAGTTGGAGCAGTCTTCAATCTACTTCCTTTGACTACACATTTAAGTTATATTTGTCACTGGTTTCGCTAAGTCAGGATGAAAGACTTCTACTGATATAACTATTCTGAGGAGGAAAACACAAGTTGTAGAGAGGTTTTTGCATTCCAAGATGACAAGATGTATATTCATACAGTATCTCACTTAGGGGAAATAAAGGGCTACAAAAGCTACCAGTGTTAAATTCTTTAAACGAAGTTAAAGGCAAGGAAGCAAAATCACAGCATATTAACAACTAATTAATTTATTTACCAAAAATATTTACATAAAGTCTTGTGAAAATGAAACATTGTTCATATCAAATGACTAATAGCTAAAATAATATAATTTTGTAACAGAAATCGTACCTTCAATCAGCAGCTCTTGTCCATGACTGCCCAACAGTGTTCGGGATAAGAAAGGGGCAAAGTCAACAAAAATTTCTCGCAGGAGAGGGGCCACCTTTTCTAAAGCTCTTTCAAGCTTTGCAGTGATACTGTGGAGAAACAGAGACCGTGTTTGGAAGAACACTTAATAACAGAAGTTAAATCATGTCAAATCGTACCTGTTTTTAAAAGTTGCTGTAAGCTTTTGTAGAAAAGAGGATAATCATAATTTGATTAAACTTTACAGTGTTTAAATGGCTTTCAGTAGATGCAAATGTCCTGTCAGAGTCAGCAGTGTGGGAGTGTCATGAATTCTACAGTGTTTACAGAATACTCCAAAACCATTAAAATTTTTGTTCTAATTTTTGAACATAAGAAGAATGTCAGATATTCAAGTGTAAGTCTGTTTCACCTATCTCAGCTTATGCACATCCCATCATTTTATATAAATTTGAAAGCTTGAAAAGAGAAATTCTTATTCACCCACTCATACTTGCTTTTTTGTTTGAGCTTGCAAATAAAAACATCTGTTACTGCAATGCTAGACAAGGGAGTGCATGAGGAAGTGTTCTAGCACAGGTACGAAGAAAATCAATATTCTTCAATCTTGAGGAAACATGATCCCAGGCAAATCACTTTGCCTTTGCATTTATGCTTCTCTGCCTCCTGAGACTATACAGTCTTTGAAGCATGGAGTGTTCCTTAATTTCTACTTGTACAATGAGAAGTAGTGTTGTGACTCCTGTTTGTTTTTTAAATACCAGTAATAATATTCCTTTGTCTGAGGATATAAACCTAGCAAAAATACAAATATGAGGGCATGAATCAGCAGTGTGCTAAGGATTGTACCCCTTAAGAGACCTTCTTCCCTTTCAAAACCTGACAGGGCATAATGCTTGTGCCTTCTGAAACTCTTATGCCAAGACTAAAAACCTGCTCTGTTATCTCAAAGAAGTGAAATATTACTTAAAAATAAAAATTAAATTATGTACATATCCTGGTCTACCAAGAATATTTGCTGTCCTTTTTCAGGCTGTTGGTGGCTGAAGGGGTTTTCTTTGTGCTTGAATTATGGCACCAAAATTTTATTGGTATTTTAAAGCACAATTATAGGAAGAAGCTACATTTATTCATAGAATCTAAGAGAACGAACACTGACATTTAAATTTTATAACGTATCTACTATCTATAAATACATGTGGACTTTTAAATTCAGATCACATGAAGATCCCTACATATAAGAAGAAAGTTGACATTATAAACACATTGGAATTTTTCCTTCATTAGCTTGAAATTATTTTACTGGATTCCTATAGCTTAGTTTTTTTGAATGTACTGCTTTCCAATTTCAAATTCAGATACTGACTTTCTAGTATTCTAAAGGAGGGATTCATATGACCAGCATTTATTTAAGATGATTAATTGAAACAAATTTCACTATGCTAAAGCTTCTATTTACTATATTTGAAATGAGACTAGCTTAGAGTTTATAATTTGCAAAATGAATCTACCCCAAGCTTTTGCTGCTAGAGATAAAAGCCTACTAGATGAATCCAAACTTATCTAAACCGTGTTTTAAAATATGCTTTCACTGTAAATTAGTTTAAAAGGCCTAAGAGTTCATTTAACTCTCAAAAATGTGCATACAATTGAAAAGATTTCAAGCTCAAAGTTTTTAAAATTAAGATCAATTTTTATCTAAAAATCAAGTAATATGGGACGTGTGCATGCATCAACACTTTGGATGAGCTATGAATAAACACCTTGTTATCAAATGGATAGCTGATGGATCTCGTGTATTATGGATCTATTCATGGGCAACTGGGAATACCATTCTGTGAAAAACGTGAGATCAAAGTTTAGCACTGTTTAAAAATGCATATCAAAGGACAGAAATTAATATGTAGATAGAGAAAAAAATCCTTTTCCCTTTATATAAATCCCTGGTGCATTTACATGTTGAAAACTGGCTGGAGTTCTGGTTCTTCAATTTCAAAAAGAACAAGTAAAATTAAGAAAAGTACATATGCAGAGACACTAAAAATGTTTTAGGGAAGCAGGTGGCCCATCTACTGCCTTCCCTGTACACACACACATGCACAGAGGAGCAAAGGAGGGAAGAGACCAATCTGATTCTACAGCTGTTTCTAACATCTATTATACCTTCTAACACATCCTGCAACCATTGGGGAACTCCCTGTGGAGACTGATGTAGCTACTCATTCTCTCCTTGATTATTTCCATCTTTTTGGAGTGGAGCCAACAGTCCTCACACTTTCAGCCTGGGCCTGCACCCATTGCTGTGACTCCACCTGCACCACTCCCCTGACACTTCAGACAGGACCAGCAAAAAAAGGCGTTTTTTGCTCTGTATGTTAAATCACTGAAGCACAAATACTTTTTTTGCAGATTACCCAGGGCCCTTGATTTAAGTTTATTTCCTCTCTAGTCCACTAGGGAATTAAATTCTCATTTTCACAAGCTTGTAGACCCATGAACAGCTAGCTTGGTTGATGTCACCACTCCAGTCTTCTTAAAACCATACCTCAAAGCAGCTGGCCAGCTAAGGAACACTTGACAATTCCTATACCCTATGTCAGCTTTTTAGGGCAGATAGATGCGCACCTTGAAAAGGTCAAAAATTTGTTTTTGAAGTGTGCTGCGGCACAACTGAACACCTTTACAAAACAATAACCTACATTACAAAGATATTTAATAGGAATCTTAGGGGGCATTTTCCTGGCTGCCAGTCAGCGTAAGAGGAGTATTAGCTGCCCCATGGCCCATATCTCTTGCAACACCAACTCAGAGCTGGTGGTTGTATCTGGTTTTGTACTCTCCCATTTAAATAGGGCTTTTGTTTGCTCGGAAGAGCTTGTGTTTCTCCTCTTGCTAGTGCTCCGTTGCTAAGTTGTGCTTGTATTCTAATTCTTATTATCACTATTGAGCAATGTAAAAAGCCAGACAACTATAAAATTACTTTTAATGTCATTTTAGTGTCTTGCATAGTTCTTAGAAGTTAGACTTTTTGGTGAAGTGTTGTTTTAGTATACCCATTTTTAGTATCAAAAAAGTATATAAATACATATTGTACTACATCAATAGCTACAATAATGCCTATTAAATGAGCTAAAATATATTCATATATGTTCTTCTTTTTATACTATTTTGTATATCTGAAGTTGTTGTGGGAGGAGAAATTCTAATTAATGTTAAAGGATAGAACTCGTGTACCTCATATTTTCAGCTGAATCCTCTGGCATTGGAGCAACAGTTTGGACAGCTGGGAGATTTTTGCTGGTAGCACCATTCACAAAGCTGGACGACGAAGAGGAAGAAGAAGATCCTGAATCTACCGCACCTGTCCCCCCAAAAATACAGATCTTAATTCAGTCTGAAGAAACGTGAGTTTTAGAGATTTTTAATATAGTCCTTGTCTTAGTCATCTACTTTTAAATAAGGAAATAATGTTATTTATTCTAAAACAATTAAAACCATTCAATATGATTATAATATAAATTAATTCCTTATGTTGCTAGTATAACAATAATTAGCTTAAAAAGCTATTGAAAATCAGGCAAAATAAATCCTTACCTCATTTTCATTATTCCCAAATTACATTCCAAAGATGAAAACATTTTTACATCATCCTGTAAAGCAAGATCTTTCTAAAACAAAGGTATATTTAAGATGAGGTTGAGTGGAGAATAAAAGTTTAACTATTTTTTTAAAATACATATATGCACACACTTCTTGGCTGCCCAGTTCAACTACTGGCAGAAAATAAAATGAAAACTAAAAAATTACAGAGAAGATAGAAAATGTGTATTCCTTCAGGAAGTAATGGAGAAAACTAGTGTCTGAGGAATATTAAAACTAATTTTATATTTTCTCCTTCCTTCCTTGACTCAAGGAGAATCTTAAGATCTTAAAAGTAGGGAGGGCAGTAGGGGTATCATTTCAATGGGTTGTGAACAGCTGCTGAGAGAAAAGATGCAGACAGAGCACACATTTATACTTTATGTGATCTGGGTCAGAGCTAAGGGCTAAACTTAGACTCTAAATGCCAATCTATCATGTTTGCTGAAATGGCACTGTGAGTTCAGCCTCTCTGAAGCAAACCAGCAAAGGCTCAGCGTGGCCATGAACAGTAGCAAGATCACTGTGATAAATGCTCTCCCTTTTCCGCTGCACAGAGCTTGTGCAACACGTCAGGGCAGGAGAGGGAGCGACCAATGGCCCTGGAGCCGGAGCGCAAAGCCTGAGGGCCTGCGACGCTGCCGGAGACCAAGGCCACAGGCAACAGGGTTTATCCAAGTTACCAACGAGGGGTGGAGAACCCCACTTTCGAGGTTCATTGTGGTTTTTAATGCTAAAAGAATTTAGATAAAAATCAGAATTTTGACGTCCAAAACAGTATCAAAATGCAGCAGGATTTGCTGGGCTTGTTGACAGTAGAGTAGCTACTAGTGAGGTTCAGGAGTTAGACTAGGAACTGATTTAGTCTGCTGTTTAATAACGAGAGTGAAAAGTGGATTGTGGCTTACACTGTGGGTACTGACTTGGACTAAATACAGATTGTAAATGTACCCAAATGCACTGAGAAGGAAGCACAAAAAATATAAAGCAGGCTGTCTCTCCCAAACTAGGAATCACAGCAATTTAGCTGGGAATAGGGTAGCTTAAAAAAGATAAAGGCTTCATATGTATGTGTGCATGTGTAGATATATACATATTCATATTATTTATAGATTTATATTATCTACATATTTATAGTAGTATATACATAGGTAACACGTATCATTATTGCTTCTTCCCTTTTCCTTCCAAATTCAAATTTTCTTCATTAAGGTTGTTGTCTAACAATGCAGTTGCTAACTTGTTTAACCAGTTAGGCTCCCAGAAGAGAAAGTCAAACAGAACTAGAACTACTGGATTAACATAGAAGTGAGAATCAGGATATGAATTACATAAATCAAATCTAAAAGCTAGAAAACCAGTTTCTTACACGAAGAGGTGAAGGAAGATAATCTATCTCCCGAAAGATACATTCAAAGCACTAAAAGGACTTCAGTTACATACATCTAATTACACCATGACAGCGACATTGATTACAACAGCAATGACAGATGGAATGTAAACAGTGACTGCAATCCATGAATAACTGAAAAAAAAAACCTTTTGCACAAATTCAGCACAGAATATACCTCAAAAATATAACTGTATTTCTAGAGTAACTGTGACATAGTATAAAAGCAACTGTAAATAAAAGGTTTGGGGGGACATCTAGTGTTTCTAAAAAATTTTATGCTGTTTCTTTTTTACCATAGGAATAAAAAGTGCTGTTTAATGAAATCCTATACACTACTTTAAAGTCATTAATAACATAGATAATATCACAGACTACAAGTACATAAATCAGAAAGTACCTGGATAGTTCCTGTATATATCTCAAAAACTGACATACGTGATCACCGTTTTAACTACCATAGGCATAGCCTAATTAAAAATGGCAAAATAAGCATTTTAATCTCATAGATATCTATGTTTTCAATGTGATACTATTTTTTTTTTTTTTTTACTGTCATTAATGTGTTTAGCATTTCTAAAATGTTGATCTAAAATTCGCATTTAAAAAAAGGTTGGAGGGGAAGGACCTTTCAAACTATTTCTTAAGAGAATTAATCAATAAAGCTCATTAATTCTGATGAATTTAGACATAAAAGGCTTTACCAAATGCAACCACTAAAGAAGTTCAGTACACATGTAGTTCTAATTAAACCTGATACTTTCTGAAATTCCATTGAATCAATATTTTTCCTTTAGTCAAGCTAAGAGACAAAAAAAAAAAGAAGCTATAAGATCTACCAAAAAAAAGCAGCCACAGTAAATGTACCATGGTATCTGCAATACTGTCCTCTACTGAGAACAGTATCAGGGAAATGACTGATTTTTAAATGCAATTACTTACAAAGAAGAGCTACTACATTCCAGCAAAAACAATTCAGATCTTTAATCAGTGAGGAGACTGAAAAGCTCACACTATTCAGCACCATTTGGAAAACAAGGTTTCCAATATAGGATATTTTTTGCATGACATAAGAATACCTAAAAGGAAATCCGTTCAAGATTAACAGAAGTGGCTACACAAATGGAACTGTTCATAGAAGTGATAGCATTATTCAGAGCATTCCTTTCTCCCATCTGCCTCAGGATAATTAGATTTTAAGATTTTTTTTTTTATCCTTAGAAAAATCAAAGTTCTATTACCAGGTATTAAAGGTAATCTGCAAAAGGAAAGAAAAAAAAATGAGTGTGTCTTCATACTATTCCATGAAGCAGGATGCCAAAACTTTCCCTCTCCATTTTCTGCAACCCCCAGGAGATTTTCAGTTTCTCAACCCTTGACTGAAGTTGTGATATCCTTGAAGAGAGCTCTTCTCTCAAGTGCTTTTGCTTAGTTTAGAAAGAAAACAGACCAGAGCCAGACATTTCAAAGGAGTTCAAGTAAACATCAGCTGCTCTCAGTAAGGATTCATTTCTCCATGGTCAACAGGGTCCTTCATCATAGACAATCCCATTATCACTATTATAAATAATTAAAAGAAAAGGTCTTGTTCTCCTTCTATAGGCCACAATAAACAACTACTACGAAGACTTGGCTGCAGTTAAATCAGGTAGGTTCTTACTGAAAAACCTACCAAAAATCATAGCATAATTTCCATTGACAAAATAGTAATTGCACAAAATATAAACCCTCCACAATCTATGATATAATTATTAAGTAGCTAGTTGTCTTTACTTTCTCTGACACATAAGGAGGGATTAATCAGTATACATCATATACATCCTCTACTGCAGAGCACTGGAGAAGTTAGCTGATTTCAATTTAAACTATGTTTCTAAAACAGTATTAAGGCTATTTATTCACTTACTTAAGGCTGCGCAAGTCTAATGTGCACTACCAAAGATTATAAGCATAGTCCAAGAAAAAAAAAAAAAAAAAAAAGCTCTAATAAAGGCNTAATAAAGGCCAGAATTCAGTCTTTTCAGGTTTTTATTTTAGAAGTACACAATCAGTAACAAAAAAGATGATTAAAAAACAAAACACCACTAAAAGTAACAAAACAAAACAAAAAAAACCAAACAAGAAAAAATGAGGGTCACAAAAATATTTAAGGACAATACCTGTTGTATTAATCATACTTTTTGGTGTAGCTCCTGTTGCAGCAAATATATTAGGTGTACTACCCGGTGGCAGTCCACTCCCAGCTGTGGCAGCTCCAACTGTGGTCACGGCCAGGCTACCTGGAGGGGGTTTCTTTACTGGTACAACCACGCTCCTGTGGAAAAGGAAATGGCACATTAGCAAAACTGCACAAAAGAGTCAGCAAGAATTTTTGTTTGCTGTGGAATTTTTGTGTCCTTGTGGCAAACTTTTGTATTTGTTTAAATCAGCAGCACATGATGTAAATTGAACACCTAAAATGCAACACAGTAAATATTTGCTTTTGCATTATTGATATAATGTCCATTTAAAAATAAGGTTTAAAAAACATTCTAACTTGAGAATTTGAAGTTTTTAAGAAGCAAACAGGTCTTTCATACAATAATTTCAACATAAATCAGTTATACAGAGACAACATCGCATTCAAGCAAACATATTCTCACTTAATCTTAAGCAACTCTTTTTTTTTTCAATTATCAAAACTAAAAGACTAGCTGTACATGTTAAAAGGGAAGAAAAAGGAAAATACTAGAGACATTTAATTACTTTTTTTTCAACACTAGACAGCTGTCGTAGTGCAGACAACTATATTTGCATGTTTCCATTTATTATTTCCATTTATTAATAAAAAACTGCTCCTAAAGACACACACAACCCACTGTTTCAGTAGAAAACTTGAGCGAAAAACAAACCTGATTTGTAAATGTTAAAAAATATATTTTCATCATCATACACACATTTTCTGGTTAAGCAGATACACTTTTCCTTAATCAGTGTGATTAGATAAAAGAGCAAGAAAATGCAACTGATTAGGGCAATAAGGCCACGTTATCGTCTAGAAGTTCTTCTGATAATTATTTTGTTACACTTCTGTGTAAATATGATGGCACATTTTGGATCAAAATGTGGAGAACAATATTTCACAGTAATGCATTTTATTCATATATGTCTAAATCCTCAGTCTCCCCCAGATTTTAAAAGACTGGTGATGCAAACTGTATTGATGATGCCATTGTGAGAATTATATACAAGTGTTATTTTTTGTGATGTCCTCTTATGTGATGACAGTGTACAAAACAATCCGTAAGCATTTTTTTTCACTTTTTTTTTCGAAAGGTAACAGTGCCAGTTGATGTCTTTGCATTCTGAACAATAGTTTTACTACTACCGTGAATGTACTATTAGAAAGGTAATTCTAGGCATATTGATGGTTCTCCATCTCTCATCGGAGAATATGAGTTTGCACAATGCAATAGTTATTTATTAAGATACGTGACCCTAAAATAAATGCTTTTGTCTGTAGTTAATAATGTCTTTCAATCTTCGCTGATATGAAGCGTTTACATAGCAGCAGCTAAGGGTGAATAAAGTTGGGTCTACACAGGTTAGATTAATCTGCTCCATAACACCATGAGATTTCCTAAAATTAGCTCCTATCCACACACAAAGATCTCTAGCCCAATTAATACTTCAATCAAACGCTTCAGTTCTGGTTGATCAGGAATACTGAGTCAGTACTCAGGAGTAGAGTCCCTCTGGTGCCATAGAAACAAAAGAAGAAAGACTTGTATTTTAAGTGGGAGCATCTCCCGATTATATTAATTTCATAAAGAAACTACTGTGACTACCTGCACCATCTTTGTAGAGAACTGCAATAGAAAGGCTAAGACTGCTGTGAATTAATGAGAATATTTGGGTGCTGAGGCACGAGAAGGAAGGACACAGCAGGAAAAGGCATCTTAGACTGGCTTATGCTAATGGCACATAGATTATCAGGCCATCAAGACCAGAGGCACATATGTAGTTTCACAAGATAACCAGAACTTAGAGACAAAACCAGTGAACAGTGATGACTCAAAGAGGTGGGGAAGGACAGAGAGGCTGTTGGTAGCTCCATGAGGGTAAAAAAAGGCATCTCCAAAACCTGAAAATAGTTTCCAACCTGTAAAGAGTCCAGAAAATGTGAGTAAGACCTGAGGGTGCCTGAGTGCTGGACAGACTCCTTAGACACACACTATTCTAGTGTTTGATAACATAAGACAGAGTGTGAATGAGTGAGATCTGTTTTGTTCTGGGCTGTATTTTAAGGAATGTATTTTTTTCCTCCTATAAGGTCTGGTATTGTTATCTGCTAAATTGCTGATACAATTGAAGAATAAGTATCTCCTATTTTCCTGTTCCTTTTCCAAAGAAGATGAAGCTAAGTTCAAGGTCTTCTTTCTTATCTTCTGACAGCTCAGTGGTCTTTCAGAGTATTCAAAACACCACCTAACTTTCCATAGCAAAGACCACATATGTCAACTTCACTCCTCAGGCGTAATAGAATCACAGAATAGTGTGAGTTGGAAGGGACCTTTAAAGGTCATCTAATCCAATCCCCAAATGTACAGGCTTCCCATAAATGCAAAGACTCTTAAGAGTGTACTTCAACACTGAAAATCAGTTCCCATAACAAGAAAGGACATTCCTGTCCAGATCCCACAAATACTAATGCTCTACATATGGCTGACGTTCTTTTGTCAGCGTGAATCAGGCCATTGAGACAGGTCAGGTGTTATTAAATTACAAATTCTCAAGAAACATCAAGAGAAACCTCTCTACAATAAGAACAGGCAAAATTGGTGAGACATTATCATCCCAGACTCAAAGAAAATGCAGCTTTCTGACATGTCATACATGGTGACCTTGTCAAAATGTCTCTTTCCTACTGATAAAACAAAATACAGCAAGTGAATACAGAATGACATCCAGATGAAGGAGACTGAAAAACTATTCAAACAACACAATAGAGTGGTCAAAAATGTGCAAAACAATCAGAGGAAGAGCAGAACAAGAAAGGTGAAAGAGGATGACTGACTGTTTTCAAATAAGAAAACCCCTCCTTTTAACCAAACAAATTACTCCAACAGCACACACAGTGAAAACAAGCAAATCAAAACAAATCAGATTTATGAAAGAAGTATAGCTATTCATTTTAGGCCTTGCTTTACAGAGCATATTTCAGGCTTCCTAATGTTCCAAACTGGTCCAAATTTTTCTGAATCACGTCATAGTGGTCTCAAATGATCCCCAATGTTTTAGTTAGCAAAAGCTTAGTAGTAATTGGCTGTAGCAACTCATTTTGTTTCTCTGTTCATTGGGTGCCTTAAAATTCTAAAACCAATTGTGACTACTGATCACTACTCTGTTACTCTAAAAGTATACTTTCAATTTGTAAACCTAAGCCTGAATTCATGATAATTCATAGCATGCTTATGATGAATGCTGCTGGTTCAACCTGCATACCACTTGTGCATTGCTGGTTCATTAAATAACCTCAGCAAATGGTACAGCAGTCTTTTGGGTTTTAGAAATTTGCATAAAATAACTAATAATACCGTCAATGTGTTGAACTGCAAAAAGAGAAAATGGAAACTAAAAAAAAATGCTTTCTCAAAGTAACTTTCCTTAAAAATTTAGCTACCCAATGCTAGTGACAGACAAATCAAGTTACGCAAAACTATATTTTCTCTCTTTTCCTCTGTGATCCACATTCTGCATATCTTCTCCATTTTAAAATTTAAAGGCCTTCCAACCTAATCACAGTGGTCAATCAAGAGATCAGATATAAGCTTCCAATACTGGATGTCCTGTGCTACCTATCTGAGCAGCAGCAATTAAATTAGAATCACTTTATACTCTTCTGGGATATGTGAAACCTCTTAAGGCTGAAATAATATTCTTGCTCCTCCTTTCCTCCCCCACAGCAGCAGAAAGCATAAGGATTTTTAGGAAGTGTTCTTCAAAAAGCAGTACAGACTTAAGGTAAGTTTTTCACCGAAGTACTCTGTGTGAAACAGCAACTTCTGCCAGATATTTCAGAATAAAATACAGTAGAAAATGGGAGACAATTTGTCTGCTATATTACATGTTACCTTCTTCCTATAGTTAGATTAATTTATTTTCTGAAAAGAAAGCTTAGTATCTCTTTGAAAGTTATTAATATTCTTCATGCATATGTACATGTCCAGTCCTTTATGAAACATGTATATTGATGATGTCACTGCTCTTGCTGATTTCAACTCCAGATTGTGATTTGAGTCTGTAACAAATGATCATTAGTATGGACGAACAACAAATTTTTAATCCTACTTTAGAAAACTTTCTATTAGGCTGACTGCATTAAGATTCATCTGAAATAAAGGAGGAAAGACGTAACTCAGAGTCAACGACATATACTGAAGAGATATGGAAAGCTTACAGAAGGATACAGGCTTTGAGACTTATGCAAATGAAACCTTAGTGCTGCATGTCCAGTTATTATGTATTCTTTCAATCATTTCATACCATACATTCATCAAAGCATCCAAATCCTAGAGCACATAAAATGAACCTAATCTACTAAACACAAATTGCTTATTTCTAAATAGAAGAAAGTAAATGATCTCAGGTGTGGTTATAGGACAAGAATATGAAGATCATTGATCTTCACTCTCAGATAAAGCAGGAGAGTATTTACTCCCAATGAAATTCCCAGTTACTAGTACCTCATTTGCCTTCAGGATTAATTAGCTGAAGCATCTAAAATAATCTAAAATATTGACAAGAAACAAGAAGAAACTGTAACAGATTAAAACGTTAACTATCAGGAAAGATGAATGGTCTTGGCTGAACACAGAAATAGGAAATACTGGAAATTTAATAATCTGAAGAATGTGAATAGAATAGAAGTGAACATGTCATATATTAAATGTCAGAAGCATGATCAAATAAAGAAGAAACATAAAGAAACCATCACTATAAGGTACAGACTGAGGTTGGGCAAGCAATCTAATCCTGTATACATGATGGCAAAAAAATTTGAAGAAGCAAGAGTTAAAAAGCAGCAGTCCTGGAAAAGTCAATATAGCCTTAATAATGATTTTACAGAGGCCTCTTGGGATAAAAAGCAAGACAAATATCTGGTACAATTTTCATCTGTATACAGAGTGAATGATTTCAGAGAGATGCTGGTTTCTCCTGATAGAACATACGTAAGACTTCAATTGAGATATACCTAGAGCTCCACGCATATGAACATGAAAAGACACACATCACATAGGTTATAAGAAGAGTTTTGAAAGAGCTACCTGTGTACAGATTGCTAAATGATGGACAAGGGGAATGTGATTACAGCTTGATGAAAAAAAATTGAGGGTTAATATACCAAATTTTGGTTGACTTGAACCTATTCAAAAATTTAGGATTAATTTGTTCTAAATGAACATTGTTCCCCATTTTATTTAGTAAACAAGTGGCTAAGACACTCTCCAGGAATACAGACAATAGAACTTCTCTGTCTAACAGGACCTGAAACCAAACCTCATATTCTCTGGAGTGTATTTTAACTGCTACGTTAGAAAAGACATTCTAGAGAGAGAAGCTCTCAAGTCTTTCCTTTGGACCACAATCTGCACTGCACAAAGATGAGGAAAATTATTGAGAGTGAACTGGAACCCCAGATGAGTCACTGAATTCCTACACTACAGATTATTTTTTTCATTCACATGTTTACAACCTACTGTGATACCCAAAGTAATGGGGAGTGCAATGACTATGTACAAACAACACCTGTAACTCTCCCTGTTTTCTCCAATTATTTTTCATTATGACCTTAAGAAACCTTTTATGTTGGGAGAAGACTAAAACATACTTATTCATAACTCATTTTTATTAAGTTTTCAGGAAAATCAAATCTATTTTTCAGCCATCATCTTTTAGAAAATCTAATGACTAACAGGACTATAACCTTCTGACTTAGATATTTTATTTTTATTTATATTTATTTTTTAAAGTATTTTTAAATTTATATTTAATTTTTGTTTTTATTTATATTTAATTTTATTTTTATTTATATTTAATTACTGTGTAGACCAGTGCGTATGAATGATCTCCCAAAGTTAGGCAAATATGCAACAGATAAATACTGAACCTCCCTATTGGAACCTTCTCTCATAGTTCTTGTCTTTTTCCCATTCTTTCAGTCAGTATTAAAAAAAAAGTAAAGCTTTTTCTAGTAAATTGCATAGATACTCTGAGTAGTCCTTCTAAAAATAGCCTACATATATAAAGCTTGCTAAACATAGTTTTTGAAGATTTTCTTTCTCTGTACTAACTGGCAGGATATGTATCAGCCCTGAATGGATTTCACAAGACGTCCCCCTTTTCTAGCACATAAATGCCTTAAAACTGGCCCCAAAGGCCTTCTATGGAGCAAAACAAAACAAAACAAGAAAAAAAAAATATCAAGACTAGAATACTTCAAAAGTGTGCCCTTCAAAATTTTTCAAAATATGCTTGTAAAGACTGAGATTGTAAACTATGAAAACCCATAGTATCCCAATTTATGAAGTGATAATGGATTAAAAGGAAACAAGTTATTTAAAAGCAGCAAAACCAACTGATCTTCTCATTTCTAAGAACTCAAGATTTTGTGCTTATGCAAGCATGCTTCCTATTAAAATAATTCTGCTAAGTACAGAAAATATACGTAAATTACCTCACTTTGGAAAAATAAGAAATGAGACACAAAACCATGAGCACTCTCAATTTCAATAATAGCACCCCTCTGAAAACTCTTTACTAGAAAAAAGTAGAACAGAAAAAACACAAGCTTCCGAATGCAGTACTTGGTAGAATCACAAATAAATTAATGAACGGTAATGGTCCAGGTTGCATCTAGTGGGACAAATGCAAATTGACAAAAAAAAACCAAACAGAAACAAGAAGTCTCAAAACCCTAAAAATCAATAACAGAGACTGATTTTTGTCAGACAAAAGATGAGAAGGCAAAAAGGAATTATCAGTGAGTAATTCTCCATTAGTTGCAAATCTAGGTGAAATAACCCTTTGTGTTTGCTTCTAAAAATGTCATCCTGGATGTCATTTTCAAATAATTCAGTCTGACGTTAAAAGACATGTCATAACTTTGAGGATCCAGGCTCCAGTGTCCCAGAAATCTGTTTATATAGCTCATAATGTAATTACAGCTACCTTAAGACAGATGAGGCAGAAGGCAGCAATATATTGAAAACTAATTGAAAAATGCAGTTGTCCAGAAGCACTTGTGGGGAAGAGGTCTCTGAAAAGCTGCTCAAAGCTTCAGAGTTTGAAGTGAAATTTTTGATGTTGTCACTCTCAATCTATTGAAGAGCTGACAGACAATCAAACCCGTCTGGCTGGCTGGCAGCTCATTTTGCTGGCAGGTGGCAAACAATTAGACACACCAATTTGTGCCTCCTGATGACATTAAAGCATGAAACTAAGTTGTATGCAGGGCCTAGTGATTTGTGTGAAAGCATTTCAAAAATAATACTCTTTGCCGTGGCAACTCATTTCAGACTGCCACCTCCCATTACGGCTTTGAGCGGTGAAGACGACAGACTTGAGTTACGTGCGGTGCAAGGCCGCTTCTGTTCAATCCGTCATCAGCGCCCCCTGAGACCTCAATCCCCTCCTTTCATCAATATCACCTCATCATTTACATTCGATAGTACTTGGACTGCTGCATACATTAGCTACGCACAAGTCCTATTTGATAAAACATGCTGCTTTTATATTTCATCTATAACTTCACAAATTCTATGGAAGAACACACTGTAGCCTATTACAGAATGACTCTTATGAACATATTAGCAATGTACAATTAAAAGAACATGCAGCGCAAAACATATAATATTAAATGATAAACCAGAATTCTTAACTTCAAGTCTATTTACAGGAGTTTGCTTTATATGGCATTTCCCTGCATGTAAGATCAGTGATTACATTTAAAGAAATATTTTTAAAACAACAAAGACACCATCACTTTTCTAGTAATTATTTATTACATCAGCTCTTTTTTTTACGAGGCACTCAGCCATCCAAATGCAAAAATAAAGTCTAGCCCCACAAGCACTAAGGATATATTTTGACTAAAGCAAAACCCACATTTCTCTAACCTCAAATTGACTATGGAATCACTGTGTATGTTTTATAAAAGCTGAAACAAATAAAACCTGACAAAACAATACACTCCATTGCTCATGATTCTCCCTAAAGAGAATAAACGTGACCAACGGACACGTTGCTCAGTGAAGTACCAAAAGCTGCACGATATACAGCAACAGAAGATCTACAAAAATATGGTACACAGGCATAGTGTTAGCTTTTGAGAGGCATGCAACATTATTTATTAGTTCATATCAGTAAAAGCAATTCTATTTACATGAGCAAGCATGGAAAAGCAATCGAGTTGTAATTTTATCCAGTATTTCATTGACAATTGGGATACTATAGGCAACACAAAATGTTTGTAAACCACCACAAGCTAAAATTCATGTTGCTTTCACAATATTTTAAGTAATTCTAATATTATTTCAATATACTATTCAAGCTTTCCCCTCCAACCTTTGTTTCACTCCCCAAGAAAAGTTATAGGGTCAGGATCTCAGTCTACTCCTCCTTTGTAATTAGAAAAAGTGACAACACCACCCATCTTTTGCCTCCAAAGATTGCTGCAGTGGTCAAGCAAGTGCTCTGAAAACACGAGCAAAGTGCACAAACAAGTCTTTGCCTGGACAGTGGTCATTATTCATTGATACAGCCATGAGGCGCAACCAGCCAGTTAAAGTCCTGTCAGCTAAGAATATGAGTATTTTTAATGAGATGCCCGCAGTTCAATAAAACTTTAGTTGTAGATAAGAATTTGACACTTCCTGATCTGCTGGGACCTGCATGAATCTGCTGATATTGCTTGTATCAAAAAGCATGACCTAGCTCACTCACCAAAAACAGATAGCAGGATGATCTATCGAAGAGAAAAAAATATCTCAACAAAATTAATACAAATGGGTCTTCTTTTTCCTAAACTTCAACCATTATTACTTTTTTTGCCAAAGAAGTGAACGATGCCGAGGGTTGATATGGTATGACATCGGTCACCGCTACAAATGTAGCTGTACACTTTGTGCAGTGAATCATGGAATCACGACTTGGTCAGCAGAGTAACAAAGTAGGGAAAAAACCTGCAACACTAAACCCTCTAGGCGCCTAAGCAAACTTTTAATATGAAATGCCTACCACAATCAGTATGGTCTAGACGAGAAGCATGTATATGTATACATATACACACAGACAAAAGGCACCATTTTTCTATGGAATTCCTAATGAAAAAGTGCCTCTTAATTTTTATTTTAAAATTCTCATGTATCTTCTAGAACTTTACTGTTTATGTGACACTGAAAACATTGATTGCATATTTTTTTCTTAAGACTTTAATGAAGACATTTGTGGCATTTTTGCAGGTTTTCTGTAAATTCAGGTGGATTTTTCTCATAAATCATAACATAGCCATTTTCTCATTTTACTTTTTTCCTCCAGAATTTTAATTCTTGTACCTGTACGATGAACTAATATATTTCTACAACTTTGCTTAAAATTTTGACACATGATTTACCGTATCTTTGAGTTAGGTCTTGATTCAATTTTTTTATTTTTTAAAAACATTCTTATGAAGAAACTGCATGGATCTTGTCAGACTGGAAAACGTATCTGTACCAACATGCACTAAGTTAGCTCACAGGTTAGGATTGAGCCCACAATGGAACAAGTTACCCTTCTTCTAGAAGGATGCTGTCGATTGCACATCTTAACACAACTTCTATGTTAAGGATAACTGAGATGGACTGGACATCTAAAGAAAAGTATATTAATTAGAAGCTTGGAATCTACAATCTCAGAAAGGAAACAAAGGATTCTTCATGGAAATGTTCAGCGGTTTATTTTTAAACACTAACTTCTGAGTGTATTTGCTTTTTAAAGACCTAAACCAAAACTGGTTTCCACCATGACCATGCAAACAATTTGCCATGGTAAAAGCATTTCAGTACCATAAAACAGTGCAATGATGGATCCAATTAAGATTTAAGCCTTTGAAAGAATATTCAACTGAATTTCTGTGCAGTCTGTCTGCTCTGTATCAGCAGATATTACCCCCCTTCTTCCTCACTAAAATCCTCTTTTAAAGGAAAAAATGTTTCATTGCAAAATTCTTTCTTTACAAAAGGCTTGTTTCCCAAGTACCTCGTAGAGTTTTATTCACTGCTGACAGAGAAAAACAAGGTGAATTACTTTCATCCATAGAGTCTGTTTTGGTAACACAGAAAAGAAGAAGTAATGCAGCTATTTTTTTAATATAGTCTAATACAAACCAATAGAAGAATAACCATGTTAAAAAAAAATCCTCCAAATTTCTGAATAATATCAATATAAAATAATAAATTCAGCCATATACCTGTCAAATGAGTGAAACTGCATGGGAAGAATAGCATGAGCTTCTCTCTTCAGCGCAGGATCTGGGTAAGGGATCGGATCCGGACCACATTCTGCAATTTCAACAGGGGCTGCCACAAGACTTTTCAGTATTTCCTTGACATTGATGCCTTTACTTTGGCTGATGCTGGATATCGATGATGCGGGTTTCAAGATCTCACTGGGGCTTTCCGTTAAGCTCTCCTGAGATTTCTTCACTTCCGAAGACAAAGTAGACAACAGCTCGCTCATAGCATCAGGGCCTGTGCTGGTCTCCAAGTCTGTCCCATTCAAAATATTGGGCATCTGTTCATCTCCAATTCCAGAATCTGTATGAGGAATAGAGCTTTCCAGCTGAATATCTTCAACTGGTGTCGGTGTTTCTTTATCTTTGATATTTTCTGGAAATACAGTTGGTGTCTCTGCAGCAAAATAGAGATTATGAACAATAATTATAACTTAGTTTGAATTTTTTTCCTAAAAATACGATCATGAGTTTTTAAAAGACAGAAATGTAAAAGTTAGAAAGCCCACTAATCTTAGTAGTTGACACCTTAAAAACTCATTCTACATGCAAAACATTTTGCTTTCAACAACTGTTTGGCATATATAAAGGCTTGGAAGAGGATGCCCAAAGTTGTGTTATGCAAGCTCAGTGACATTTAGAAATTACAGCCCACTACTCACATGGTAATCAAATAGCAGAATACTGCCAGCAAAAACAACATTAAAAATTATGACCTATTGGCTGCATTTCTGTATGATCTCTGAGACTGCTGGAAGAGAAAAATGCAATTACTTATGCTTTAGGATTACTGTAAAATTCAGTCTTTCTATTGCTTTTAGCAAATATTAAGGTTGCATTCAAAAGAAGATGGCTAAACCTTTTGTTTGCTTTACCTTTCGTTTAAAATTTGTATTGTACACATTTTTACACACACATCATTACACTGAATATAAATTTATTTACACATGAATGAAAATAAGAAGTGGTGTTTTTCAGTCTTTATGTAACTCCCCTTCCCCGCAAAAGGCAAAATTTCGTAATTCTTTCTAGCAAATGTTAAGAACAAAATAAACAAAGCTTTGTGGAGACAAGAAAGTGAAATCTGTTGAGTCTGGAACATTTCCAGATTGTAACGGACTCTACAACATCTTGTAACCGAGAAATGCATACCTTTGTTAATCACTTCAATGAAACAGAAACAATAACTTCATTAAATAAGGATAATTTGCTGTGCTTAGTAGAAAGTTAGCTAGAGCTGTGAATAACTCCCATATTAATCTTTTTGGTTACATGTTTTAGAGCAATGGACTGTGGCTATTTTTAATGACGAAAAGCTTGCACTAAAACTGATTTTTAAAATTTATTTTCAAACTACATTATTTTCATCAGATCGCTTGTCTTGATTATAAAATTTATCTCACCTGTGTATGATTACAAACTTTTTCTTTTTTTGATGGTTCTGATATAGCACTTAGATATTATGGAAAATGCAGCATACTTAGATGCAGCTCTGCCCTTCTGCCTATTCCAGACAAAATGTCCTTCAACAATATAACAACAATCACATAACTTATTACCGATTGTTTGATACAGTCAGGTGTAAAATATCTATGTATCTACCATATGAGCAGGAGTGTGTGTGTGTGTATGCTTGTGCACATACAAATTCTATATGAGATTATTTAGCTGTTTGAACTAATGGTAGTCTAAAACTCTTCATGTGCACAAGTGTTAACAAACACACATAGATAGAAGAGGCTTCTAAAAGTACAAAGCAGAACAACACATTATAAGAAATATTGTTTTCTTCTTTTGACAGTTGTAAATGCTAAAGCCACTTCCTTCTTCTCGTTCCCCTAAGTGCATTAAACACATCTTATCAGATAGATATGAGCCCTGCTCTGTGAAGCAGGAAGTAGAAACTGGATTTATGAGCTGCATAAAATGCACTTAGCATCTGTCTGGTCGGGAAGTAAAAAAAAAAAAATAATCCATATCTACTTTGTACTATCTATATATGGCACAGAAGGACATCTGATCCACAGAATGATGCTAATGAATTTTCTGCTTGTTTGCTACTTTAAACTTCACCCACACAAAGACAACACTTCTCAAGTGAAGGGAAGAGTAGGACTTGCACTGGCAGTCAAGCAGATTGTTGCCCTTGTAACGTATGGTAAGTAAAATAGCATGAGGTTCCATTATTATGTAAATGAAAAGAGGACACTAAAAAAGAAGACAGTCCACTATATGGTGAAGTTAGAATACACCCAACCTCAATTTTCATCAAGGCCAACAATGCTGAACACAAAACTAAAGATAGTAAAGCTAATGAAAATGCAGTTGTGGAAATTCAAATAGCCTAACTAAACCAGAAGAAATATTTTAATCTATTGAAATAATGGGAATAAATTGACTCCAGGTCAATTTTGAAAGAAACAGACTCTGAAACGACTGGTCTAGTAGCAAGTACTTTTGTCAAACAGGTAAGGGGAGACAGCAACATATGACTGGAGAACACCACACACAGTTTTTCTTTTTAAGAAAGGGGAAAAAATCATCTGGACAACAACAAGCCTGCAACAGCAAGCAAGATTTCAGGATTTATTTTAGTGTAAAGAATAGAAATGGAATGGAATGTTTCAGATTATAAAATGGTTTTCCTAAAAGAGCTTTTTAAATATTTATTGCTCAAAGAAAATAAGGGGCAATGTTGTAAAATTCACTAAAGCTGAGGTTGTCATAGCATATAGTAATTTAGTCAGGAGAACCTGGAAATGAATAGAAGGTGGGAAAAGAAACCAGCTAAGAAAGGGCCATCAAATATCTTCAAAAGAAAAAACATCAGGCTGAGGAAAACTACCATGGGAGTTATCTCTTTTAAATTTTTAATGAAGATTTCAGATAAAAAAGTAAAAACTATTCTGGTGAAATTTGCTGATGATGAAGTTATAAGGTAGAATTGACACACAGAAGGATGATTATAAGAAACAATTATGGCAGAACTGCAAATTACATTTAATAGTGAAAAGCTGTGCATTCAGTGACTAACACAGAGATTCCCATTGTAAGTGGAATTCATCAAATAGAAATGACTGAAGAGAAGGGCCTGGATACATCAGTCACTGGGTAATTATTCAATTACTGGTACAACGCTACCATGGAAAAGGCAACCGTGATTCCAAACTTTTCTGAATAAGTATCTTCTGCAAGAATTAAGTATTAATGGCATTAGAAGGAATACTGCATACACAGATATATTTGAGGAACATGGAAGTGCCACTATGGAGAGCTACAGCGATCAACTGTTGCACAAAACAGTTCAGCTGATACAGTCTGGCCAATCTAATACTGAGAAGGTATACAACAACTATTAAACATACATTTTCAGGACAAAAACTCCAGGAAAAGGATTCAAGCTAAATAGAATAATTAGCACGAGAAAAATTGAGTGCAAAATCACCAAGAATACATTTAGATTGAGAAGTGACAGCTATCACTACGGAATTAAGATTACTGAATAGTCTTCCAGTTGGAGTTGCGAATTCAAAAATCCAAACTAATTTCAAGACTCTATAAATAGGGTTGTACTTAATTACTCAGCAGGTGCCTTGTAATCCTTTGTTCCCAAACAAGAATAAAATTCCTAGAGCAGGGGTGTCAAATCCATTTTCACCGGGGGCCACATCAACCTTGCAGTTGCCTTCCAAAGGCCAAATGTAATTTTAGGACTGCATAAATGTAGGAGTAGTTACAGAGGATTGCACCATTTCAAGTTAAAAATTGAAGGAAAATTAAATATAGAATATAGAATTTAGATATGACATACTATCCAATATATACTGCTAACTAAAGTGATTTAGGAAAATAATATCAAAAGAAGTTATTCTACATACAGGTAAGTGTATGGATACTTGATATCCACAGAAACCAGACCTGTATCTTTACTTTTCTTACTGTGTCTCCAGTATCTAATATAGATATGCTGCACTAAGTCAATTAAGCTTAGTCTGATTTATCACTACGAATAAGAATCTCTGAAACTACTGAAATCCATCTCATTCTTAAAATATCAAGCAAGTTTGGTGAGTTTAAAAGGTCCGATTTACTTTTTGTAAATCAAAGGAAAACAAAATCAGAACAGATAAAACTGCTTAACTGTCTCTCAAATAAGAATACCAGAAAAATAGTATTTGTGAAATTCAGATAAGTATATCTGAAAAGATATACGTCCTTCTGGATCAGCATTATTATTAGTACTATTTTAGGTAAATTATAAACTCCTGAGGATAGGTCACAAAACCCAACCAATTTTAGTTACAACACTGCATATCCACAGGTTTTCTTCTATGCTTATTTAAACCATGTCATAGCACTTCTGTTGCCCTCAGAATTCAGGAGTGAAGAATGCTGCTTCATAATGTTATTGAGAAAAATCTTAAACCAATAATGAGTACGCTATTGTAAAAATCCTACTCAAAGAAACCTAGCAAAATAATAAACATGAACAGAAGCAAAAATATAGCTGATTGTATCTGTCTATGTTTTAACATTGTGACAGTAAGCCTGTAAATTTTCAGCAAACCTCATCAGTTTTCTGCAGCACAAGGCCATGTCAGTAGACAAAGCAGAAACATTACTAGATCTCATGATCTCAACCCTGTCAGAAACAGGCAGTTGGAAGCCAGATGCCTCTTTCTTACTGTTTTTCATTGTAACTAATGAGTTCATCTACTACATTATGGAAAAAATATGGGCTTAAGTTAACTAAATGACATATTGTATATCTGGTGACCTCATCCGTCATGCTACTTCCCTAAAATATCTTGTTTGCTTGTGATTTATGAAGTGCATTGTAATTGTTTTAACCTACAGAGTTACCATCAGCTGTTTTCTACAGCTGGACACCTGTAAGTGCAAGTCTTCTCTTCGCTCACTAGAAATTTCTTCTATTTGCAAAATTCCTCAAAAGTCTTATCATTTGTTTCTTTCCTCACAATTGCTCCTGAACTCAAGCAGGCACAAAGGGCAGCTCTCTCTATATTGACCAGAGTATTGAAAAAGCCCTTTATGACAGACGTAGCTCTTGATCTGTTCAGGGAATGCAATTTAATAAACATCTTGATTCTTCTTTACTAATCAAACCTCTCTCACTAAGTGCCTGATAGTTAAGACATTTGTAAACCAGTCTGATTGATTACCTGGTTGTCAAACTACATACCAGCAGTCCCCAAACAATGCACTACCCAGGCATTAACTAAAAAAGACTTAAGATAAAATAAATCTAAGAAACCCAAAAGTTGTACTAAAGAAAGGTCAACTTCAGACTATAACAACAGCTGTTTACATTTGAAACAAAAAGCAAACATAAATTAGGAACAATATGGTAATATGTATTTTTTTCTAGGTGAATCTCCCTAGTTTTTGTCAGTTTCAATTATTTTATTTTTATTTTTATTTTTGTCTTGTGTAAACTCAAAAACACTTAATGAAAAAACAGATCAGTTGGCAGTAACCTATGACAACATCTGTATTTCTGACCCATTCTGAGAAAGATTATGTTTGTGTGATTAGACATTTCTTGCAAAAGTAATTAAAAAAAAAAAAAAAATCTGTCATCTAGGTTACACTATCCAGCCACAAAAGTGAAGCACAGAGTGTGTTCCATAGATGTGATCAAACTTTAAAAATATTTTATATTAAGCACTACTTTGAAAAATCAAAGAACTTTTAAAACATCTGTAATTCATACAAACGAAAAGAATTACTAATGTTACTTTAAAAAAAGCCATTACAACCACTTCATGCATACATAATGATCAATAAATTAATAATGAAATATATGTGCAAATCTATCTTCTGATGTCTTAAGCAGTTGATGTAGGGCAGTAAATATTAGATCAAGATATATTTATAATTATCTCATGATCTTCAAATGTCTGTTATCTCAGAGGCAGCTGGAACAGGCAGCACATATTTCATCAGGAAAGCAACATGACAATTTTGAGCTGCAGGCAGACATTCTGTAGAATTTTGTTTTGAGTATCCTCATTATTATCATCCATGTCTCTTATAACATTTACTCAGTTTCTTGAAAAAATACATGTAAATAGATTTTGAGGAAGATGAGAGCCATGAATTCCATCAAGATTTTGTGGAGGCAAAGGATATTTTGACAGGCAACAGAAATTAGTCTGTTAGTCCACTTTGCATAGTTAAAATTTTACCTTTATGCAAAATATTTAGTTTAAAAATAGGCTAGAAATCTCTATGCTACTACATTAGGAATACAAACAATAGTGTAGCTATGTACAACACCCAGAGTACTGCACACATATGAGATCAGAAAAATTTGATGCTTTACCTGTCTTCAAAGGAAAAAGCAATTCCTGCAACTTTTAATAGAGTTTGTTCTGCCAAGAAACAAAAATCAATAGCTTTCAGTTCATCCACAGCACACACCTTTAAGAAATCTGTTTATAGTGCTTTGGGAAAAATACAGACAGTGATGTCAAGGGAGTTGAAAAGACAATCCATTTTTTATAAAATATTGCAAAAAGCTACACATTTCTTTCCTTGCCAGGACTGGGTGAATTGCACTGTTGCAATGCTTTCATTGTCGGAGCACTCCTGAGTAATTTTAAGTGGAAATGTCAGTTTTTGACTGAAAATATCTTTCCGTTACTAGATTAACAATAATTGTGTTCTTGGTAATTAACAGGTCGCAAGCTGAAGCATAAAAAAAGATTATTCGCACTTTCCTACTGCTGGAGATTTGGAAGCACTGTTGAAAGAAAGAGTAGTCCAATAAACCTTCAAGGTAAGCAAGTATATCTTCAGTAATGGCCGGAATTCAGAAGTATCATCTTAAATGATCCTGACCACCATAGCTAAAACTACTTCAAATTTATAGCTGTAATTTAAAGAGGTTACTTGGTTTTACATAATAAGGGTGATTAGCTACTATTAACAGAAGATACCAGGCTCCTCTATTTCTCATGGGTCTTATTCCAATCACAAGATATTTCTGCTCTCAAAATGATGTACTGATTACCCTCTACCTGGTAAGAAGAAGGGCTAGTCTCAGTTTTTCAGTCTTGACTTCCACACCTTCCAAACATAATAGAGACATTTTCAGTACCAATTTGGGAAAACATCCCTATCTTACCAGATAAATAAATCAAAACCAAATATTATTTTCTAAACTATTCCAAGAGCTACAATTCCAGAAATATAAATTTCAGCATTTTATAGTCAGTTCACAAGGGTAGGGCTTGCTGACCAAGGGGACAAAGGTAAAAACCTCTCATGATGTCTCGTCTAAGATTTCATCTTGAAGTGGCTGTGGGAACTGACAAGTCAGATGCCTTATGAGTCTTGATAATGGCCCTACAAAGATTAGAACCTCCTCTGACATTAAGATTAATTTCACGTATGTGCTTGCAAAATAAAACAGGAGAAGCTTGTCTGCTACACAGGAAGTAGCTTTGCTTACTGGGACTATCTTCATCCTAACGAATTTGAAAGGAAGCTTTTCAAAGGAGTTCAAATCATCCCACATCATCATGAGTAGAGATTAAGCTCTAGCACTGCTTCCCTACTAACTATGACACAGCTAGGATTTCTCACACAAGATCTTTGTGGAAGATGTTGCTAAAGGTGAAAGGCAAAGATTTTTATGAAGGCGTTTGCTAGTACTTCAGACTTCAAGGAATAGTTTCTTTTGAGGATCTCACACACTCAGCAGGCAAGAAAAGGAGACTTGAATACTTATAAAACAAAAGAACAAAATTGAAAATGCCCTCAACCATACAAGGAAACAAATAATTATTCAAAAATACTTTGCAATGGAGGAAGGTGCAGATTAGTAGCACTAACAGTAGTACTAATAGTACTACTAATAGTAGTACTCACTGTTATGTACAGAAGAAATAAGATGCCATTGGAGGGACAATGATATGCATTGCTCAGAGGTATTAGATGCCAGGAACAAAGGGAACATGTCTGACAATCATTACATTAAAGACATTACATAATTGTTTAGACAGATATAAAGTTCCTACTTTCAAATCATATACAAGTAGTACTCATAAAGAATACGCAACTATGAACATATATGTAACAAATTATAGCTATCTATGGAATGGGGATATTACTAAGACACATAATGTCATTAGACTGGATTAAGTGTCTGAGATCAAAGAATTTTTTGTCAGCTTTTGTCATTGTGCCAGTTTTGTGTCTGGAGTTCAGTTAAGCCTAGTCAAAGAAGCCATGATAATATGACCAAGACAGAGTTCTACAATGACATCTACAGTGAATGGAAAGGGATAGGGTTTTCTAGTGCCAAATTTATCTTTCAAGTAGACCTCTAAAGTGCACAGATGAATTGTACACTAAATGCACCCTAACTTCTCCTATTAGAAAAGCAGTCTAGGATGACTAGCTCAGATACTGATTCACCTACTGATATTTTCCAGAAAGGACAACTCACATCACAGTATCACAGTATGCTAGGGATTGGAAGGGACCTCAAAAGATCATCCAGTCCAATTCCCCTGCCGGAGCAGGAACACCTAGATGAGGTTACACAGGAAGGTGTCCAGGCGAGTTTTGAATGTCTCCAGTGAAGGAGACTCCACAACCTCCCTGGGCAGCCTGTTCCAGTGTCTGTCACCCTCACTGAGAAGAAGTTTCTCCTCATATTTAAGTGGAATCTCTTGTGTTCCAGCTTGATTCCATTACCCCTTGTCCTTTCACTGGTTGCCACTGCGAAGAGCCTGGCTCCATCCTCGTGACACTCCCCCTTTATATATTTATAAACACTAATAAGATCACCCCTTAGTCTCCTCTTCTCCAGACTAAAGAGACCCAGCTGCCTCAGCCTTTCCTCATAAGGGAGATGCTCCACTCCCTTAATCATCTTTGTTGCCCTACGCTGGACTCTCTCCAGCAGTTCCCTGTCCTTCTTGAACTGAGGGGCCCAGAACTGGACACAATATTCCAGATGTGGTCTCACCAGGGCAGAGTAGAGGGGAAGGAGGACCTCTCTCGATCTACTAACCACCCCCCTTCTAATACACCCCAGGATGCCATTGGCCTTCTTGGCCGCATGAGCACAGTGCTGGCTCATGGTCATCCTGCTGTCCACCAGGACCCCCAGGTCCCTTTCCCCTACACTGCTTTCTAACAGGTCATTCCCCAACCTATACTGGAACCTGGGGTTGTTCCTGCCCAGATGCAGGACCCTACACTTTCCCTTGTTATATTTCATCAAATTGTTCCCTGCCCAACTCTCCAGCCTGTCCAGGTCTCTCTGGATGGCAGCACAGCCCTCTGGCGTGTCAGCCACTCCTCCCAGTTTAGTGTCATCAGCAAACTTGCTGATAGTACACTCAATTCCCTCATCTAAATCGTTAATGAATATATTGAATAATATTGGCCCCAATACCGATCCTTGAGGCACTCCACTAGTTACCGGCCTCCAACTGGACCCTGCCCCATTGACTACGACTCTCTGGCTTCTTTCCTTCAGCCAGTTCCCAGTCCACCTCACTACCCAATCGTCCAGTCCACACTTCCTCAGCTTAGCCATCAGGATGCTGTGGGAGACCGTGTCAAATGCTTTGCTGAAGTCAAGGTAGACCACATCCACCGCTCTGCCATCATCCATCCACCTCGTTATTTCCTCATAAAAGGCTATGAGGTTGGTCAAGCATGACTTCCCCTTGGTGAAGCCATGTTGACTGCCCCTAATAACCCTCTTATCCTTGATATGCCTTGAGATGGCACCAAGGATAAGGTGTTCCATCAGTTTCCCAGGGATGGAGGTGAGGCTGACCACTCTATAGTTACCCGGGTCCTCCTTCTTGCCCTTTTTGAAGACTGGAGTGACATTTGCTTTCCTCCAGTCCTCAGGCACCTCTCCCATTTCCCAGGACTTGGCAAAGATGATGGAGAGTGGTCCAGCAATGACTTCAGCCAGCTCCCTCAGCACCCGCAGGTGCATCTCATCTGGACCCATGGATTTATGAATGTCCAGGTTGCGTAATTGGTCTCTAACCCATTCCTCATCGACTAAAGCAAACTCCTCCATTGACTTGACTTCATCTGGGGTCTCAGCAGAACAGGGCTCCTCAGGACAGCCCCTGGCAGAGTAGACAGAGACAAAGAAGGCATCCAGTAGTTCTGCCTTCTCTGTATCTTCTGTCACCAGGGCACCCACCCCATTCATTACATTGCCTCTGGTGTTAGTTTTGTCTGCCATGTATTTGAAAAAGCTCTTCCTGTTGTCCTTGATCCCTCTTGCCAGGTTTAACTCTAAGGAGGCCTTAGCTTTCCTAGTTGCTTCCCTGCATTCTCTGACAACAGTCTTATACTCTTCCCGAGTGGTCAGCCCCCCCTTCCATGATCTGTAAACTCTCCTCTTCCACTTGAGCTTACCCAGCAGTTTCCTGTTTAGCCACACAGGTCTCCTGGCTCCCTTCCTTGACTTATGACGTATGACTGATGATTTCAAGACAAAACTGAAAATCTAGTGCAGAGCTTTTGGTCATACTGCAATACGTACAGTCACAGAGATAGTGAGAATTATAAAGGATGTTGCTATCTTTGACTAGTCGGGTGAAAACTCTCCCCTTCTGGCAAAGACATTTTGAATGCAATTCCCATCCTTACTACACCTCCATGTTTTAAGTATGTTGAAGAACTTCTCTTCTTCACAGTCGGCTGAAGAAATCTGACGAAACAAAAGGCCAAGCAACTTTTTAGACCGCTTGACAGGCTCTTCCATTTAAATAATTATTGATTTAAAATCTCCATTTTTAAATTTTATTTTCAGAAATGCAGTAAAACTGAGCCATTTGACACCCCAAAAGTCTAAGTCATTCTAATTCTTGGTATTGTGAACAGAAAGAAGCAAGTCTGGCAACATTTACTTTTGTAGAACTGTGTTTCTCAGGCATCCTTCAGATATAAGATAATAGTTCTGATCTGCTATTTTCCTTGAGACTGTGATAATAGATTACTCCAAAGAGCAATACTATGTATGACCTAAACTGAAAAGAGGGGGAGCTTTCTTTTCGTTCTGCAAGTTCTGCTTTGTCTGACTAAACATAGACTATTTTAGAAGCACTGCAAACCCTTTAAAGCTATCAGAAACTAGCAGGAGAAACCCAGGCACTTGTGACAAGCTTATGACAAGGAGTAAATCTACAGATAGAGACACACTTTTCTCCTCCCCATAGATCACCTTAGAAAGAAAAAACAAAAAGAAGTATAGAACATTATCAAGAAGTAAACATTTTTATTGTTAAATGATAGTCATGGACACCATCAGTTTATTTTTTCCTTCTTAGTTGTGTCCTTTCTCCTTTAAGGGCCATAAGATAACATATAGGTTGTGAACAATATTTGATTAACAGTAAAAGAAACATTAAATCCTTATTTTACCACCTACAAACATCTGTAAGTAAAGGTAGAATTTATTTCCCTGCAAACCATATTTTGAAGTCTTTTATTTCAATACTACATTTTATTCACATATAATATCACCAACAAACTAGGCAAAGGTAAACATCGTACACCATGAGAATGGAGAAGTTTCATATAAAGTACAATGATGTTGAAAATTCCTGTAACTGGCACTTGACACCAGCTGTAGTTACTCATAAGAAGCACACACCAATCACATACTGTAATGTGCCTTTTTTATCAATGATCAGTTAAATCACAGAAATGCAACTGTCACAATAAAAAAATATAACATTAGCAAATTGAATGATCAAAAAATAATATTTTTTCTTTGTATGGCAGAGAACAGTCTTAATCAAAATCACAAACCCTTGCTTACTAGTTGTTAGAATTTAAAACAATTTATAGTATACGCACATGCACACAAAAAAGTTTAAGAAATGTCAAATTATCATAGTGGTAGCTTAAGTTGATATAATGAGTATCTTAACATATTACTCCCAAAACAGTGTAGAATAAATAAAAGTTGCGTTACTACTAAACTAGGATGTTAACTATTTCTGGTTTTTATAAACAGCACGCAATTTTAAACCTATTATGCTTTTTATAAATCAATGTTTTTACCCACTGAGATTTTTTAAAATTATACTAAGCACATTTTCATCAGATGAAATTTTTTAACCTAGTTCACAATTCTGTATTCACCGCAGAGAGCATGCAGAAAAATGGGGAAACGTACATGCAAACTTGGCTAAAGTTACACTCAGGTAACCCTCTCTTTTTCAAGCAATGACATCTGAGAAACATATTCCCTACATTATATAGCATCTATTAAAACAAACAAACAAACAAAACAAATCAGGCCCAAAACATGTAATAGTTGCTCTGGTCACAAAAGCGGTTTCCTTCAAGAAAAGCATGGCACAGCACATTAACTAACAAGCATAAAATAATTCACAATACATACAATATCAGAGATTACATACCATCAAAGAAGGCAAGAAATAAAGCAAGAAAGGAAGGCAAAAGAACAGGAAAAGATATAGGGAAAGGGAATACTATAAAAGTACTACGTTATGTGGTATGCAATATTTTTAAAATAGTCCTGATTTATTTTTATGGACCTAATATTGTAGTGGAATAACCACAAACCAAAAGCATTTAAAATTTTCCACACCATTCCCTCCTCCTGACTGCTTTTAAAAAAAAGTTTATATTATTTCATAATAAGTAAAGCTAATAACTGGTAGTAAAAGTGGGAAAGAGATTTCCTAGAAAAATGTAGGCAGGAAGTTGAAGTTTTAAAGGTATCATCAGGTCTGATCTCCATGTAACCTGAGGCGTATACTTATTTATCAACAATTACATCACACTTAGTTCTTGAATTACATTACATTAAATAAGAACACCCAAACAGGTTAGGAGATGATGTTAATATTACCTTTGTAAAATGAGTGGGCAAAGCTCTGCTCAGGAATTAACTTGGCAAGGAATCCATGGTTCAAACTTGGGTGAGGGATAGATGGTATGACCACAACTGTGGAGAAAATCATGGAATCAAATGTGAGCCAGCTAGTATTCATGTGTGGCCTGGTCCACTGTGGATCCATGACAAATATCCTATCTCATTGAAACATGCAAATATGATATTATCGACAAAAAAAATGCATTTCTAAAGGAAGAAAACAAGTTCTGTATCCAGAGATAGGAAACAGCATACCTATTGTTTGGGCACTTCAAGAGCAACATTCATGGGGAAAAAGGGACACAGGTAGATATAGATATATACACACACGCACACAGGCAAGACATTCATGGGTGCAATAGTTCACTGAAACCAGCAGTTTCTTAGTGTAGAACTATAACATATAACCGGGACGGCACAAAACGTGTTATGATTTTTCAAAATTGACTATGTTCATGTATTATATTTAAAATGGAAAGCCTACAAGAGCACTTTAAAAATTATCTAGAAGTAGCAAATAAAAACATCACGATGAATCAGAAAATAATGCCTTAATGTGAATATGACGCAAAGATAAATTATATGAATAATGAACATTGGCAACTCCACAAATGAAGAAATCAATGAAAAATCAATACAAGAATAAAGACACACATAAAAAGCTACATGGACAAATTCAGTTACTTTTTTCAGCTCTTTTAACACAGAATGCGAAGTTACAATCAGTCCACTCAGACTTGAAAAAACCTACTGAACTGTCAGAGTAAAATGTTTGAAACAAAGCAGGGTAAAGTTTGGATCCCTAATTTCTGATGGGTTCTGACAGCTAACAGACTCCCTCCCTCTTAGGCTGAAGAACATATGCCAGTAAAAACCACTACTACTAATAAAAATCACAAATAGTTCAGTCAAAGAAGGCAACAGAAACGCTTCCTTTTAATTATATTGTTTCCATAGGCTTTTAAATGCAGGCACCAACACAGCAGGACTCCAAAAAGGTATTTCACCACTACCCTAGCAAAAAACCTTTGCATTCAAACAAAAGCAGTTCACATGGGCAAACAGCTGTGTTTGCTCTTTATACACTTCATAGTATAGAGTTAAAGATATCTGTTCTTACTAACTAAAAACAGATTCCAGAAGTTGTGCCAATCAACTATCTTGTACTTTACAGCTTTAATTCCATCAGGCACCCTGTTTTTTTTAAATTATTTTCAAATTAAAGAAAAAAGGCATAAAAAGCAACATGCAAATGAAAATTAATCATAACCTATAAGCAAATATATAGAGTAACTGAAATCTGCCAATGTGTGTTAAAGAACTGAATGACTATAGAGGAAGAAAATGGCAAGTAATTTCTTATTAGGATATTAAGCTATTCATTAAAAATATTTCGTAGTAAAATAAATACAGTTGTAAAAAAATCTGCGTATCAAAATGAAAAATAACATCTGAAGAAAACAAATATACCTGTACTTGTTGGTGAATTTATTTCTTGTCTGATATTTCTACCTGCCTGGCTCCCAGATCTTGCAGTTTCTCGTTGTGGTTCTAGTATATCGCGGTATTTGGAGACCATCAGAACAGAAATAAAGTAGACTACTGCCAAAGCTAAGAACTGAGCCTGTTTGCTGTCATCCTGTGTTGGAGAAAAAGGAACAGATTATAATATCACACATTCCCATAGAATTTTAACACAAGATCATCACAAGGCTTTATATAAATAACACCCTTCTGAGATGTTACATCTGTTAACATAGTAGTAAGTGGATAATATAGAAGATTGAATGCATTTTCAGTGCAATACTATGCACACAGCATGTATTAAGAACCAAATCTTACATGTAATTTGGCAACTACACAAATCTCTGGGGCTGTGGACTCAATGGGCTTGCCAGTCTAGGGGCCTAATTCTGCTCTGTGAGTGCTTTCAAGGCTTCTCAACAGCAAGGGCAGCTGACTGTGATGCTCCAAGGATGAGACTCCAAAAGCTCCTGCCATGAGAAGGCAAAGGGCACTGCTACAGAGAGGGAACACTAAGCTTGCTGATGCTTTCCTAGCTAACACTGGGTGCATAAGCAGGGATAACAGCTTCTGGTAACATGTACAAGCAGGAGGGATATGATAATTGTTTTTCTTCCAGCAATAAAACCCAGCTCATACATTCCGACTTCTCCTTCAACAGGACTGTAAGCAGCAATCCTAGTTTTCCAGGGCTCTGATTTAATTAAATGCTAGGACCACAATCACATTGTTGTCTTCTTTTCCTCCCACCCCACATGCCCTGCTGGTCTATGGCAACTACCACCTATGGCTTAGATATCATCCTGATTGAGCTTAAGTTGCTGTAGTTCAACAGAAATGTCTATTTACGTATACATAATAATAATTCCTGTTGTACTACTTTCAAAAACAAACACATTGTGGCACAGTTTTATGCTAAAACCAGTTGCAGAAAAATATGAAAAACATTTCTCTATATATTTATATTAAGTTTATGTATGTATTTGTTTAGTGGAAATACAAATTGTCTTGATAAAACAATTTGCTGCAGTTCTGTAATACGTAGAATAAGTCTTCCTCCTACCCTGCTTGGACAAATAGCTGGCACCTTTAGTAATAGTTTTAATCAACATAGGTCATAACTGACTTATTCTGACTGCGATTATTTGGCTAATGTAAGATCAAGTCCGAATGATGATCACAGTTAGCTACTAATCTCAGATATCTTACCAGTATGACTTTAAAGTGCAGAAAGTGGCTGGTAGTTACAAAGCCACGAGCAGATGGTTTGCAGATAATATATGAAGTACAACACATGAAACACATTTTTAATTCCAGTAGAATCAAAATCTCTTTCAAAATATAAGTGATGATTTTGCAGAAGAAAGTATTACAGCACATATTACTCACCACATCACGAAAAACAACTGCTCGTAGACGATTAATATCAACATCCTGAAGAAGCCTATCAGGGTCTTTTATAGGAGAAAGATTGCCAGGGACATTTTCAAGGGGAGTCTAAAAATAAAAAGTAGTGAGATTTTTTCCTCCCACAAATATCAAAGCATTTCTGTTCAAATCCTTATATGGCACTTTTCTTGGATATTTCATGAATATTAGATGCTTTTTTACTACCGATATACTTCCAATATTAACAGACTTTTAGAAGTTCTAGAAATAAAGCATGTTTTGAATTATTGTCTTAATACTAACTATTTAGATAAAAATTTTTACATCTTCCCAGTATTTCAGAACAACCACATTTCTTCCCAGAGTTAAGATAATAATTTGCATGATTTACACAAAAGGTTACTTCAGATTACAGTAGCTTTACAGCAGTACAATAAATTATTTCCAATATGTGTGCTAAGTTTAAAAACTATGAGCAGAAATATTTTTAAAAAATCAGTTTATGTTCATTTTACTGAGAATTATTACAGACTACTTACAGAATAACTGGTACTATTATAAAAGCATAGACTAGCATGCTTCCTTTAAAAAATGATAATGTATTACAAAAGATGCCTAAGCACCAATAAGTCTCCTTATAATAGTTTGCTTTGCACTGAATTTGATAACGTGGAGAAACACAACAGTTTTGTGAGATTTAATGCAATAATATTGTGAAAGGAGCTGGGTTTGTAAATGCTGTCTGAAAAAGTCTTTAGAGAAGAAAAACCACTGAAATTAGAAATGAAAATATAGTGGCAAAAAAAGGAATCCTTTACATCATACAAAGTGTTGTATTTTAGTTGTGGGCTATGTTAAATTCTTTGAGATTTTAGTTTGAGAACTCTCAAAGTCTTAAAGCTGTAAACGAGTTAAAAAATTATGAACAATGAATTAATGAAACTGGAAAAATTAAGCTGTAATTGAACATTAATCCAGTTTCATTCCTCGAATCGGATAGAAAATACTGATGTCTAATATGCATGCAAAGGTTTGTTGAAGTTACTGGGACTCAGATGTTCCACCAGCAAAGACGTGGTTGCAGGACTTCATCAAAACTGCAAGTTCTCTGACAGATTAATAAAGCTATGCCAGTGTATACGACAGATGTGAGTAAGGGGACTTGCTCTTCGAAGTAGACCACGCAAGAGTGAAAAAGCTGTTTAAAATTGTTCCATTCATAGTATTACATTAACATTTTCTTATTTCAAATACCTGCCTGACACTTGTACTTTACAGCAATTAGTAGCAAAAACCTGAGCTCTTGCCAAATATCTGAGAAGACAGTTACACTTATTTTCTGATCCTCTAATGCAGTAGTGCAGACTTGTCCTTGCTGTTGGTAACTGAAGACAGGGTTACCTTGGTTGCTGCTGATGCAGTTACACTCTGAAGAGCATCTTGAGTTTTGCTGCCGATTAATGATGTCTTATTCACTCTCTCTCTCTGCCTTTGCCGACATTCTAGGCAGTTTCTCACAGCCACACAACAAACTAAAAAGAAGTTATGAAAATGCTATGAATTAGAATATTTTGTGGTTACTGTTATATTCAGAACATCAATTATTAACAGCAGTCTGTACATCTAGTTTGGTATGTCAACAGTCATGTCCAAATAGTAAGTGCAACATAGTTCTCACATTAGACTCTCTAACAGTACTAAGGAAGCATTATGGTGAGTTATTAATTTCATTCTTTAGTTGGACAACTAAATATTTTATATAACCACTATAGCACTATATTAAAATTTGAAAGTTATTAGTCATTGAACTGGAGCTCTTACATGTTATTAATCAGTTATCAACACTTAAAATCTGAAAGTGCCTATGTACAGCTAGAACAGGAAAAAAAATAGTAGGGAGTAATTTATAATTTGATGAAAATTGATCACTGAGAATAAACCACATGTTTTATACAATGAGGAGTATAATTATCAATAACCTAATAAGTGGTATGAATAGTATCAGGACAAAATCTGAGTAAAAAAATATTCATCATTTGAGAGATTAAAAACTATGTGGGATGTAACAACAGCAAAACAGCATCATGCCAAATGACAGTCAAAATTTAATGTTCACAAGAATAAAGTGATACAGTTTGCACAGAATATTTTGAATTATTAATAAACTTTAAAATTTCCTAAAATAATTGTAACAGGATATAGTAAACAGTAAATAGTGAAGAAAGGTGCCAGACTGTAGCAACATCTATTAATGTCTACAGAGTCTGCACATGCACCCCATGCTTTGAATCTTACTTAGCCTATAAGAAATCTTCCAAATCCATGGAGACTTGGACAAGGAAGCATGCAACAGACAGGTAGCAAAGTAGTTTTAAGAAAAAGAGAAATCTCAATTTACTTACATATAATATTTTTACTCTACTAAAATATATACAACTTGAAACATATAAGAAAGAACAATCTCAGAAATGCCATTTTAACTTATTCTTGTGTCTAAATTGAATTGACCTTAAACTGGTATCAAATCAATAATAAACGTGATTTTTATTTTATCACATCATAGGCAGTATGAGCCCTTTCCTACATGTGTCACTGTTTGATCCAACTTTTAGCTCATTGATCTGTAAGTAATTATTTAAGACATACTGTCTGCAGACTTACCAAGCCTTAGGCACTGTCGCATTAGACCTCCAGAAGACATGTTTTTTTCAGCTTCAATCTCACTAAAATTTAGAGAACTGGCAAATACTAGTACATCAACCATTGCCATCAGACGGCTGAGAAAAGTTACTGCTGTCTCTGCTGACATTCCTTGTGTCACTTCAATATTTTCCAATTCAGTCTTTAAAAGGAGATCATTGAATTAAACAGCTTGAACACAATAGATATATAAAGACAGCACATACGCATACGAATCTAAATCATTATGTTTAATGACAAATACATCGAAAAGTTATTTAAAAATCTCCTACTATTACCATTAACATAAACTGTGAGTGAAATTCGAAGTAAGTCAGCATGAAGAGTGAGAAAATTATTTACGTTACATGCTCTAATAGATGAGAAAAAGTGTAATCTAAATGAGAAAGTTAGTAGCAATTACATAAAGTGCGGCCGGGTAGTAAACAATGCACAGTATATAAGGGTGGAACATACTCTTACATTATTCCATAGGCTAAGCAAACTGACAGGTAACAGATGAAAGTAATTACACTCTGTGTAGCTTCTACATTCCTTTAGACAAACAAGTAAATGTGAGGAGTGGAGTGGGAAAAACTGGAACGTTTTGCCCTGTTGCCATGAATTGATTCTCCGTGGGAATGCTTATATGATATAGGAACCTACACACACACATATATATATATACATATATATATATATGAGTCCAGTTCTCCTGGAGATGAGGAGAGCATTTACTCCCTCATGACAGCAACAAGGGGGAAGTAAAAAGGTGACAAGTTGCATGGTGTGCAGCTCACATTGCCCAGAGAATGAGCGGCTTTTTCCTAATGTAGTGTTGGACTCTCCTTAATGGGAATCCACAGAAAAATACTGAAGGAGCTCAGTATTTATACAAGCTAAAAGGATGTCCTGGTTTTCTCCAAAAAGATATTTAGACATCCAGAGTCATGTTTTCAAATGCATACAGATATCAGTGCAAATAGCTAAGTAAACAGTAAGTTTAATTAAAAATAATAATAATAAAAAAACCCAAATCTGTTTAAATACTTTCACCTCTGGAGCTAGGCAAAATTGAAAATGGGATTTAGTACTTGACTGTGTCCACATCTATGAGCCTAAATACTATTTTAAAGATTATGTAAAAATTGTATACAGATGGCTGATTCTTGGTGATTGTCCACAAGATTTCAGATTGCAGGGCTCTTTTGAACACAGAGTTTGGTCACTTTGAAAAGTGCTACTTTCATTGTGTTTATTTTTATTCATTTGCTTAGAAGTACCTCTGAAAAAAAATCAAAATATATTTTTGCTTTTAAGGTGATCTCTGTCCAAAGAAAAAGAAATACAGACAAAAGTAAAAATCCTTTATTTGCATACTTCTAAAAAATTAGTATCCTCACTCACAAGTCACTTTTTAGAATATTTTACATCAAAACATGTAGCAGTGCAATCCGTGCTAAACAGTATTAAGGAAACAACTGTTTTGCAAGATGAAGGATATAATGTGGCATGTGTCACCACAATGATAGATACCACTTCATTTAATTCCTCTTAAGGATGTAAGAGTTTGGTTACATGAGTGATTCGGGAAGGGCTGTCATCTGTCTTATCTGCCCAATAATATCAGAAATATGGTAAAATTATAACTCTCAGAGGAACTATTTCCAGCCTATCTTCTTTAGCCAGGTCTCCCCCGCTTACTGTGTACTGTGTTCCTACTTTTTGGAACAATAAGTTACTGTTTTTTTGTAACAGACTGGAACATCATTTTCCAAAGCACTCATCCACGTAAAATGTATTTGCAAAAATCTATAGCCATAACAGTCTGCTAGAAAAACTCATAGGTGGTTACAGACATTGGAACTTAGACTCATGCTTGAAATAATATCAGGCTTGCTAGCAGCCAATTCACTGCCTGATGTTGACTTTTCTCAAGCTTCAACTGTATAGTATCAATCACATTTTTAAACCTCCTCAGAATATCTACTGCTTTTTTCACATGTAAGCAATTCTTTATATGTAACATTTTAGTGTATTTTACCAAGATTCTTGGAAGCTTTGAATTGAAAAAAAAAAAAAAATCCCTAAATTCTGCTGGACGGAAGAAAAACAAAGACTGACAGACTTTTTACAGCAAAGCTTACCATCAGTTCTACCTGTTGAAATACAGGACATTGATATTCTATTAACTTTAAAAATAAGCTACATTGTTGATTAAGCTGCCTCCAGGTATTAGCAATATTTTAGATAGGTGTATGTCTAAAACCCTTTAAAAAGTGAACTGATCACCATTTTATGACTATTCAGCCTACTTTAAGAGCAGGAACAAGCCTCTCATACAATTAACATGTTCAGGGCCTAAAAAGTTTCTCTCTTAACCACCACATTTATAACTTAACTCATGGACCTTCCTACATTCAGTCTGATAGCTAACAGTGAGCGTTGTTCTTGACAATGCATTAAGTTACTCACAGAGAAACATGTTAGGAAAAGTTAAGGATTACACACAATATGTTCCTATTCACATCCTACTATATGATATTGGAAAATAATTAACAACACTAATAAAAAAGCCAAAATATTAAATGGTCAAAAATAAGGCATTTTTGAAAACGCAAAAAAACTGAAACTTACAGCAGCAATACTAACCTTAGAACCCTGGACATGCAACAGACAAAACAGACAACAGATCACAACAATAAAAGAAAAAGAAAATTATTTAAGTTAACTAAAAATACAATGTAAAATTGAAACAGATTAGTATCTTGGAACTATACATTTGTTTAATTTATTATTAGAAGAGCAAAACATTTCAGCTCAGCATGAACATTTGAAAATAAAGACTTTTAAGAGAGAGCTATGCACAAAGAAAGGAAAACTGTAAATCTTGTATTATTATGGAGTTCATGTAAACACATTCTTGCAAACCAATGTACATCTTTTATATAGTACATAGAACAGTTTTATGAAGCAATGTAAAACAAAGTAATGTTTTCACTGATTATATAGAAATGAGCATTTTACAACAAGCCATTCAACTGAAATGTACTAAAGTAGTTAATCTTTGTATGAGGAGGTGAATATGTTTAAAATGCTTTGCCAAAATAAATGTAAATCATAGAAAGCAAACTGGTTCTTCTTGCATAATGCTTCGTCCTTTGAAGCTCATTATAGATATTACTTTGGGTGTGGTTTCTTCAACCTAAACCAATATCATACTGGATATTTGAATGGATTAATTAATCCCCTGGGACTGAGTTAGTCTTCAGATTTCAGTGTTCACAATTAAACAGCTGTGTAAAATTTTTATGTCTTAATTTTAGGTAGAAGTACTTTCTCTCTTATCAAAATGGGCTAGGAACTAATCTTTACATTTTCACTGGTTATGCTTTAAAAACTGAATTTTCAAGTGTATTTCAATATTTTTGTCATTCAAATAGTGGAAAAGCCTAATTTAACAGAACAAAAAAACGAGCTGTAATGAACTGCCTTTTTTTTTTTTGTTTATTTTTCCTTTTGGAACAGAAGATATCATGTTCAAGCAGTTTTTAAATGTGTCTTCCTCTTTTGTAGCTGGATGCACCTCGAGAATTAATGGCTATTATCTCTCTATTACTAGCTTGCAGCTTTTACATCAGGGAGCCACTGTTGATTCTCGGAATAGTTATAGATCACACAGCACCTGTGGCATTACACGAGTCATGAACATGAAAATGCTAACACTACACAGAGAAAATACAGAAAAATACCTCATCTTGGCTTTTAATAGACCAAACAAGGCTGTCTTGAAACGTTTAACTGACTTTTGTAGGCAGCCGTTCATATAACACCAGCAGCACTCAGATTGCAATCGGAAAACTGCTTTTTAAACGCTGAAGGCAAGAATTAGAATTTTAGACCACATAGAATATGTGGAAAAACAAGCTAATTACAAGGAGTCTGGAAATTTCCTCTCAATTGTCACATATTTTTAAACTCCTCATATTTCTTTTATCTTACTCAATGTCCTCAAGTCCTTGTCACAGCTGCTATCCTTGTAGTAAGCAACAATTACTTCAAACTCCTAGCTTGTATACAAAGTGTCTCTGCAAACTTTTTTCCTTACAGTTCCCCAAATACTTTTTTTTTTCCACACTGCTACACCATCTTAAAAATGTGTTCTTATAGCTGTAATTAAAATAAAAAAGAAGCCTCTCAGTTCTCTGCCATAGAAAAAAAAAAAAAGTATTTTATATCCCTATAATATTGTCAGAACTATCTAATATCCTCCAATTTAACAAGACAGACATCAGAATCAACAGTGGAACACACTCCAGCTCATATGGTAAAACAACAGAACTGTTTATATTTTTTATGTTAATGTTTGCTTCAATTTCAAATTGTTTCTTGTATACAATTGACAACTCTGTAAAAGCACCCACATTTGAAGGAAATCCTTATACAGACCCTGAGACAGAGTTGGTATAGAACTGAAATCAAAGAAATACTAAAACATGTGGGTATAGATTACTGTGAATTACAAGTAAATTTGCAACTGTATTCCGTACAAACGTGTAACCTTCACTCTACCCTTGAGTGATTCACAGATTTGTGAGTGGTTTATTTTCCAAGATAATGCATTTGTTTTCTTCTTCCTATTTGTATTTAAAGGCTCCTGTTCACAGCACTATTCAGATCATCCTAGTCTGCAATAAAAAAAAGCAAGGCAAAAAGTATATTTCTACTACAAGAGTTCAATAGTGAGTAAATACCATAATTAAGATTGCCTGTTCTACAGCAGACTAGGATTATGGAGCAATTTTCCATCCAGCCCACAAGAATTGCCATCTCACTACAAATCTTAACTATGCAAAAGAAGTCTTTTTCGAAACGGCAAATTCCATAAACATTCATCTTTTTAAAGAAACCGTGACAGTATTGCTTTTTCAGCAAGGGAGGGAACACAATACAGAATCTGTTGCACAAAAGAAAAAGAAATCTGCAATTCCTCCAATATTCTGCTAAATTTATCTCTTGGTTCTTTTCTGCACATAGCCTTAATTAATTCAGGCATCCAATATGCAGCCTCTCTGCTACTAATGAGAAATACATGAAATGCCTTTAAAAAATGAGAGGCAATGGGACACATGTAATGACAACTAACTCTACAGCAGACTGCGGAGAAGAGAGTTTTGTAACAGACATTTAGTGCTGCTTAAGAACCAGCAGCCCAGGATGAGGCCTCATTTGAACTCAGGCTGACACGCAGAAGTCAAGGAGCTGTGGATAGGTAGGACTGCAAGATCAATAAGGGAACTGTGTTTCTGTCTGTCATCTTCTCCATTAGAAAACAAGTAAGCTACCTCATAAAAACAGGCTGGATTCAGCTCCAGGTTAACAGTCATTGCAGTCGATGGACCCTGCAGGTATCTGGCTGAACAGCCACTAGATGTCTAAATCAGAGACAGCTGAATCATTTGCTTCTATTGAGCAGATCTCCATTAGCGAGAAGTCTAGTCCACCTGCAAGTACTTCACTACCTAAGTACTCGCTACCTAAATCTACCCGAATCTCTTCCTGAAATCCATCCTGTTTTATCATCCCAAAGTAAAAGGCTGGAATGACGTTTATGGTCTTTTTGCTTTCATATTTCATTATTCCAGACCAAAAAGTAAATTAATTTTTAGCAGTTGATGTAAATATATGTCCTGTGCCACACATGCAACACAGTAGGAAGAAACAAGTAAGAATTACTACTATAAAATTTCAATACAGATCCAAAAAGCCTTCAGTGAGAATGTTTGAATGTCACCATTCATGAAAGCGAAAAAGGAAAAAATTAAGTAAAATTATTCCGTACTTTTGGTAAACTGAATATGTGTATTCTACAGGATATACAAAATGTAAGGGTTTTGACACCCCAGAAAAGGTCTACAGAATAGAGACAAGGGTGATCAGAGGCTTCCAAAGACAGAGAGACTAAAAATGGTGAAGACTCTATGGATTCAAACAGGCACACCAGGAGGTACAAAGCCTGCAAAGTCACAAATGATACGGAGATGAATAAAGACATGATGAACCACTCCTTTCATAGCATAAACAGTAAGGCACATAGTGACTTTATACATTTAAGCAGGCTTAAAAAAAACCAAAGAAGTGCTTCAAAGGTTATATAATTACTTTTTCAGACTCAGTGCCATAGGAAATCACAGAGGCTAAAAGCATAAGTAGCTTCAAGAAAGATTAGATATAGTCTAGAAGCAGAAATTCCTCAGTAGTTAATAAACATGACAGCCCGGACACTCTCTCTAGCTGTTAAAATACTAAATGCTGAAACTAAGTATCATTAGAGCAATCAATATGCTTGTTCAGAATTCTGTATTTTGATGCAACCTGCAAACAGTTCCTTGTTAGAGGCAAAATGCTCAACCAACCAGACCCTTGGGTTGACCCAGTAAGGCAGCTTATGAAACATGCGAACAGCTTGCTTTCATCAGAGTACTGCAGTACTGCTGGACTGGACTTCTAATACCATGTCCAGTTAAAATTACAGAATCGCAAAATCATGCAGAATCACAGAATGGTTGATTGGAAGGGATTCACGGAATAATTTTGGTTGGAAACCACATTCAAAGTCATTGAGTCCAACTGTTAAGCTAACACTGTCACTAGACCATCTCCCTGAGAACCTAATCTAAATGCCTTTTAAACCCCTCCAGGGATGGTGACTCAAACACTTCCCTGGGCAGCCTTTTCCAATGCCTGACAACCCTTTCAATGAAGAAATTTTTCCTGAACTCCAATCTAAACCTTCCCTGTTGCAACTTCAGGCTGTTTACTCTCATCCTACCACTTGCTATTTGGGAGAAGAGACCAACACCCTCCATGCCACAACCTCCTTTCAGGTAGTTGTAGACAGTGATAAGGTCTCCCCTCAGCCTCCTTTTCTCCAGGCTGAACAGCCCCAGTTCCCTCAGCTGCTCCTCATAGAACTTGTGCCCCAAACACCCACCAGCTTTGCTGCCCTTCTCTGAACTCTCTCCAGCACCTCAGTGTCTTGTAGCGAGGGGCCCAAAACTGAACACGAGATGCAACACAAAATTTGGACTGTATATCTTGTGGAGGAAAAAAAAAAAAAATCAATGTAATTAACTAAAACACAGCAGGTTCCACCTGCAAAATCAAGAAGCACTTATTCACTGTAAGGGTGACTGAGCAGTGGCATAGGTTGTCCGGGGAGGTGGTGGGGTCTCCATTCTGAGACATACTCAAAAGCCATCTGGACATAGTCCTGGGCAACTGGCTCTAGGTGGCCCTGCCTGAGCAAGGGGGTTGGACCAGGTGACCTCCAGAGGTCCCTTCCAAACTCAATCATTCTGTGATTTTGTGATTCTTTGAATTGGTGAGGGAGAAAGTGTCTGTCTCTTTACACTCTTGAGAGTTACTCTGGCAGAAAGTAACTAGAAGGACTGCTGTGTTTTTTTTCAGTAGAAAGGCTAAATCAATCTTCCAGTTTCAGACCTCTTCTCTCTTCCAATTAGCAGGTCTTGGAAGGAGGAGAGTGAGATAAGAATCTTTTGTAACTGATGGTAAGCACTGGACTACTTAGTCCTTTCAAGACTGAGAAGAAATATATTCTTAACCAGCAGTCCATCCACTTTCTCCAGAGCAGTTCAAGGATGCAAAAGTATTAGAAGCCTGAGAATCAGCACAAAATTCCTTTTTATTCATCATATGCTGCATGTTCAGAAGTGGTCTGATGCCCTTCATAACTGTGATCCAGAACAATATAGAGGAAGAGCACCTTCTCTAAGAAGGAAGAAGGATGTGCTGGGCTCTTTGCATGTCACAATGATGAAAAAATCCACCTTCCTGCTAATGTTTATGGACAGGCAAAGATGTAACAGGAATGGAGGCGAATGGGATGGAAGAAGTTCTCTGCTAGGTGGAAATTATTATGAAATCATCTACATGGTATCGGTTATTTCCAGGTGAAGGTAATTTGTGATTTCATCAATTATTTCTTCCCACCCTCCCTGTACCTTTGGGTTAAAGTAATCATTAAAAAAAAATAAAAATTAACAGAGTAGGATTAATTCTGTTTGAAGCTAGTTACTGATCTTTTAGTCAATTAGTTTATTTTACAGTTTGTTTTTATTTTATTATCCTAAAGAGATGGCAAACTTGAACATTTAAGTAACACACACAGTCCCCATGCAGTGCAGTAATGCATGCATAGTACACAAATTCGAAAATGTAGTCTTTTGTATCAATGCATGAAAATCACAGCTATTGTAGCAAGGCAGTCACAATGCACAATATTTTAACAAATGGATGTGTAATAGATAGCTGATACAGCTTTATATATCTATATACACACGGTCATATATATTTATTATCCAGAATAAATAGAGGAAAATGGTGAACTGCAAAGTTATTATTCTATAGAATGGCTCTGTAGTGTCATAAACTAGGATAAGAGCTGAGAAAAACAAAGACAATTCAATGGAATAGTAGCCTGAATAATGCTGCTCCTGTTTTATATTTTTAAATAAAAGATGGTAAAGAAAACCTCTTCATTTTCAAATTATGCGTAAAAGGTCTGTTTAAAAAAATATCTCCTAATGTTCTTTTACCTAAAGACTGATAGTACAGTTGGCATCTCAAGACAAGTTGGTGTGCACGCTCTCACCCTTGTCAGTATTTACAATAAAGCACTTGCAAAATGCTTTATTCAGGAACGTTGATGTCATTCTTGTGACTATGGACAACGAAAGTCTTTCCTGTGAGCTTTGAACTTTTGCTCATAGAAAACATTTTCCCAGTTAACCAAGTGAGAATAGTAAAGATACAGCATTTTAACGTTAATAGCCTGGCTGAAAGTCTTACTAATGTTTAGTTGATTGCTAGTCCATGCATTCATATCTTTCAAATAAAATCATGCAAAACAGTTTTTTTGCTAGCTAACTAGAAGTAATAGTAGATGCAAAGTAAAGTAACCTCAGTTGCTGAATGGCTAGAACAAGAAACTGAACTTTTACTCCCAAACTACATTTGTAGCCTTCAGTGTCTGTTAGCCACATTACTTCAGGGGAGCCTTTTTGTCCCTTCTGGACCTCATTTTCTCCCCTTTAACTGCAGATGCTTATGGGATACTCAAGATAAGACATCTAGTATGAAAGAAATAGTTACAGATACTATATGCACAGACAAGGCATCACATTCAAATACTATAATTACTATTGACAATTATGCAATATTTAAAAAATATTCCTCCCTTTTTCATGAAGCATTCTCTTAAGCTAGTCTTGCCTACTTGAGCTGTGGTCATCTAAGAACTTACAACTTACTAAGAACATCAAGGTGGATAAAAGTATCAGCCTATCTCAACACAAGATTAAAAAAAAAAAAAAATAAAAGAAAAAAAAGAAAATGAAGGTCAGGACCTACTGAAGAAAGAATGAAATGGAGTACTGAGAGGATGACTTCTGGTATCATTTGGCATGCAAACAAATGGTGGCCATGCAAAACAGATTTATGAATATCAACGACTGGCGATCATAAAGGATCTAATTTTGTTACAGTAATTGTGATTTGTAACCATGATCCCAATGGTCTTCTTTTTCAAAGAAAATACTAAATGCCTATGAAATATTATCCTCACTTAATACTACTTCTCTAATAAAATTAGAATTTCAAATGCGAAATATTATAAACACTCTGTACATCAAAGCTTAACAGTTTCAATTATAAATTTAAATTTTTTGAAGGAACTAGCAGAGAGGGAACAGAAGTCCCTAAAATAGAAAAGTCAGCTACAAATAGTGGTTTGTATTACGAACAACAATTTCTAATATGACCACTAGGTGGAAATATTGTACTTACAGTTGGGGATGTGGCTGCTGACAGCAACGGTAAAATTCCTCCACAAGCAATAATGATATTGTCTACCATCTGGGAAATGAGGTGTATTGTGTTGTGTACAAAAATAATATTTTCATTGCTATTGACAAAGTCCATCACTGACTTTGTGGAGTGACTGTAAGAACAGAAGAAAGGATGGATTAAAACCAGTTAAAACAAAAGTTTAGATAAACTTGCTCTTTGCAACCAGACTGTGAAAGTTTCTTTCATATAAAGGTAAAATCTGGTCTACAAAACTTTGCATGTAAATTGTTAAAAAACGTGAACAGGACTAGTCTAACGGACAAATTGACTGCTATCTATTTTCACACCAGGATACGTTTCAGATACCCAGTTAAGAACAATGGCTCATAACCTTTTATTCCCATCAACCAGTACTTCACTTCACAGGCAGCTCTGCTGAAAGCAGTGGGGTTGTTTCTTCAGCGTGGAAGTTATTAATCGATATTAAGAGTTCACTGCACTGCACCAGTGCCATTTAAAGCACCCTTGATAACACCTAGTGATAGCATGTGTGTTTCAAAGGAGAAACTTGATAATATGGTGATAACTTGATCTGATATTAACTTTATTAACTAGTATTAAAATTAGCAGTAGCAATAACTTTGCAAGCCACAGATGCTAAGATTAGCTGAAATACCAGCAACTCCTAACTGTTGAGAAATTGTTCCATGAAACAGTCACTCCCCAAAAAAATAAAAAAAATGTACAAAAATATTGAGGAATACTCAGTCTATAAGTATGTTATTTTCCCAAAATAACATTGTTGCCAGCAAGCAAAAAAAAAATTAAAGGCTTCATTTGAAAGTATACAAGTTTAACCTCCAAGCATTATGTAAACACAAAGTACAAACTCCTCCCACAAATTTGACCAAAAAAAGAATTATAAAAATTGGCTATTTCCTAGTGACTGTCACAGAACAGTTCACCAAACTGGAAACTAAATGCAATAGAAAGTTGTCCTTGGATAAAACTATGCTCTAGTTTTCTGAAAATTAACTATTCTGTCCTGGAAATTAGATTAAATAGTGCCTATTATACCTAAGGTCTTTGATAACAATAAGTTATTGATTATCTCTGTTAAAGTGTACAAAAAACCCTAGGAAATCATATTGCCGTCATAGAACATAACCATCAAGACTAGCCACAACCAGGAGGTGGCATGTAAAAAAAACCCCAAAACAACTAGAAAGAGTGATTCCTTAGAAAAGGTCATAGGAAAGAGGTTTTATTTATAAAGTTTGCAGGTAGAGAAGCTCTCTTTTTAATCGATCAGTTGAAGAAAATGGTCATAAGCAGACATGGAAGTCTTCCTCATGCCTGAAACAGAAGCAGCAGATTCTAACAGTAAACATAAGCTGAAAGAGGAGATCAGTTTAGCTAGGTATGTGTGAGTTATACAATCCCTCAAGGAAACAAAAAATGTCACCTGTGAAATAGAGGTGTTACAGACTGGGAATGGGTGAAAAGAGAAGATACAAGGTACAGAAGGGCAGTTCAGTTAACACCAACTTTCCCTTCCCACTATCCCAGTAACATCCCCTCTACGACACATCTAATCTTTCCTTGTTGGTGGAAACACGAATCAGGAGTTAAAGAAGAAATAACCACCTACCTTCTCCAAACATGTACATCTGTTTCTAGTGCAAAAAGCAAGTCTGTCAAGAGCCGCTGGTGCATGGGAGACCATTTAAACTCTGGAATACGAAACATAGTTGTGCGTGGACCTGGACTAAACTGTCGTCGCTGCTCTTCCGTCATTGGCATTCCCCGAAATCCCAAGTCAACACGTAAATCCCGGTCTTGCTGGGTGACAGATCGACCCTGTACCGCCTACATCAACAAGAAGTTCAAAAAATTATGTTAACTTTTTGTAACATGTTTTTGAATGGATCACAGAATTTGAGAAAGGATGGGGTAAAACTGGACTTGAGCACAAACTACAGGAGATACTGATATCATGAGGCAGGTGATATCCTTCAGTAAAGGAGATGCTCCAGTTCAAATCAGTCAGCACTGAGCACCTGAGCTGCCCTTCCTGTCATCTGTTCCCAGTGTCTTACACTCAGGTTCTTCACTTAAAGTACTACAGAACAGGCCAAATGCAGCATCCACAAGGTCAGCAGTGACAAGACTTTCTTTATGGGAAACAACTATCCTTTTGTGTTAATATAACAATTTTCTCAAAACACGGACAAACTACACAGGAATCAGTGTACTTTTAGACAGCTATTCATTTTCCAAAATCAATTTATTTATCTGGTCCTTTTAGCAAGATCATTAGAGAATCAAGTCTAGTCCTGCAAATCATATTTTGTCAATTTTTTTGCACACTGTTAATTGGTTAACAGTTTTATGGATCCTCAGGACACTTTTTAGATTCTCTTAGCAGCTGGTGGATATGAATTTAATTCCCTTTCAACACCTACATAGTCATGACTGTTTCCACTTGGTGATTAAAGACAAAAGTAAAAGGTACATACAGAGGACATGATGGAGAATACTGTGAAGGAAAAAGGAGTAGAGAACAAACATTTTGACTGAATTTGAGGCAAATATTCATAACAACCAAATTACTTATAATGTGCAACATCTCTGAAAGGAAGAAATTAAAATAATTTCAAGGATCAGACTTTTTAAATTACTCCAGATTAGCTTAAAATTGGCAAAATAGAAAATATACTTGCTTTGCTCAAATATTCATTTTGTGATCTCAGCTTACAGTTTTAAATCTGGATACTTAAAAGCAAAAATACATTTACAAAATACTTGTGCTAGCAATGTAAAAATGGTCATAGCACTGGAGCTGAGCTGGAAAGCTTTCTAGATCTTTAGTCTGATGTTTGTCTTCTGCAGCCAGCATTTTGAGAGCATGGTAGGTTTCCTTCATTCAGTTTGATCTATTGGGATCAAAATTGTTACTGTTGCTTTCACTTCCTGTGATTTTCTTGAAGTTATCTTTACATGATTTTTTTTTTCTTAGACTTAACTAAGATCTGAATTTTTTGCATTAATCTTCTCCATAGTGCTTTCAATTCTATTTTCAGCCTTTTCTAGTTGGCACTATAAAAAAGTAAATTTTATATTCTTCAATATTTCATCTACTATTGATAAAGGCATTAACTCTTCTTGGAAGTAAGCAGGAATCCCCGTCTCCACTTTGTTGTGCCATTTGTTGTTTCCTTTCAGTTCATTTGAACAAAACACAGCTCACTTCTTACTGGTAAGGTGAGGAGCTGGTTGTAGATCTGCTTTTAGAGAACTTGAGGTTAGCAACTCCATTCACACAGCACTTGTTCTCTTTTGGCTACAACTACAGGTATTATAGTTTCCATGTCAGCAGCAGTAATGGTGTCATAACTGTACCATAACAGGAGAGCTTTTATCTAGCCAATAACACTGAAATTGCAAGAATGGGCTTTGATGTGCATTGCATAAACCACCATGAAACCCAACTGTCTGTACTTAGGTGGCCAGTCTCTAAGTCATTTTCAAGGGTTTTCAGTCATCTCAAAGAGATCAAATCTAATGTGGCAGTTCCCACGCATGCTGCGATCAAAACTCCAACCACTGTCTCCACTGTAGATATGTTAAAATTAACATTGCTCTTTACTCATGGAAACAATAACTCTTGATTTATGTTTTATTTAATACATATTTCCACCTTTTTTATTAAGGTTAACCTATTGAAACAGGAAAGATTTAACTATGGACAGCTTAGAGTTCACAAGGTATTTCAAAGCACCCAAAGAAGATGTTAGAAGATCGCAACAATTCTAGTGGTTACACAGTTGATATTGTTTTTAAGAAAATTATTTAAAAGAGATATTAATGGCTACAGACTTAAATCAGTTCATCGTAGTTTTTCATTGATTTCAGTGGGAAATAACTGTAATTTAAGTACTATATAGAGATCCAAGGGAGTTAAACTTGTAGAGTCAGACTCATGAACAGTTTAAAGTTCACAGATAATTTGCAGATCTAAATGTTATGTTAGGAATTTTGTGAGTAGCTATGAGTAAAACATTTGAAAAACACTTTGTTTCTCCTATCTTACAACAATCTGATAAAAGTTCATTAAGATTTATGTATCATTTAAATCCTAACAAATAACTGTAGGCTTGAGCAATTTATATTTTTATAATGCAACTGTTTCAGGTGAAATTCATCAAGGAAGGAGGTTAAAGAACAGAGAAGTCCCAAAGTCACACCAACAGGATTCTCTACATTAGACAGTACAAATTTTTTCATTAATGATTTATCTTACAAATTCACTGTTCATGGGTGCATATATGTACATAGCAAATGAATACTAGCATTTTACCCATCTTTTATTCTTTAAACAAATAACCACATTTCAAAATAAAACCTGACTGCTCCTTTTTCTTGCTGTCCTCCATTAATTCCATTCATCAGTTTCCGTGTCTTAATTTCAAGACTTAAAATAAGGTGTTTGGCAACCGATACTCACAAATACACTATTCCTATTGAGAGCTTTCTGGGCTTGTTCTTTATTAGACAGAATGCTTTTAAATATAAGGATTCCTACAGAATGCTTGATAGGCTGTCCTTGATCTTATGAGTATTTTCATAGTTTTGAGAAAAATACTTACAAGATAACCCCAAACTTTTCTTATAATAACTGCCTAGGGAATGCAAGAACTCCACCTGCTTTTCTCTTCAAAACAGGGGTTCTTACCATAGAAGAGAGACTTAGAAAAATGTGTTATTTCTGTATGTCAGAACCCACTGGTTTGAGTAATTGTTTTTTGTTTGTTTGTTTAAGGGAAAGTATCTGTTTTGGAAATCACAGATAGTTTATATAAATTAAAATGTCCATTCACTTGAGTTTTTCAGAAAGTGCTCCTTGAAGAACAAAGCAGGCAGGCTGACCTGTGTTCTTTCATCAGATGACATGTACTTTGAGTGCACTTGAGTGTATCTCTGAAAGTCTTTCTTCTGACAATTTGGTACACACTACACAGTACCAGACAGAGCAACTATTGCAATTTTTGTTTGGCTCCTCTTCCTTAGATTCAGGAAGCCTGCTTGACTTTAAAATCCTAGAAGACAAATACTGGTGTAGATACTGGATATATAGTCAGCTAGTAAAGTCTGAAGGTAGCCAGTTCTTTCACCTGATAACATGCTAAAAAGCAACCTTTGTTTATGTGCTACAGTCTCTGAACAATGACAGTGGGAAAATTAATCCTGTCCTTTAAAAGTTCAAAGTGATCCTATATTTTGTTGTGTATACAGAGTACAAATTCTTTCAAAGAGTAGACTTCTGCCTTGGCCTTCCCACTTTCAGAATGCTATGGCTCTCACAAAACCCACTAATGCCTCGGAATTTTTCAGAGGCAGACCTAGACAAGAAAGGATCTCCAAGAAGAAAGTAGACACTTCTTCTTTTATTAATCATCTCTGGTCTGGAAATAAAGTAGCAGTTTTTCTTCTATTATCCCTAAACTATTGCTTTGCTTATGTTAGAATCAAAACCAGAGAATATTTATGCCATCATTCCTGCACAGGAAGAAAGACCGTGTAATAAAGTGATGTAAGACTACACTCTGAGAAAGACACAGCACCAGTAAAAAACACTTCAGTGTAGAAATATCTATATTTTACTATGAAATATAATCTTAAGACACACTAACAAAAAAATCTACAGCAGAATTCTAAGAGTACCAGTTAATCTGTCCAGAAGAACTAAGGAAAATGGATGACAGATTCTCTTATCTATGTTTTTTAAACTAAAGCATCCACAATTGCAATACATATTTTCTATACTGACATGAAAGACTTCACAATCCTTACACGTTATGACGTTTCCAAAGCAAACAGGCTTGGAGGATGGATGTCTTTCATGTAATTAAAGAAATATACTTCAAATATCTCTCAGATCTCATACTATTAATTTATCCAGCAGCAACAAACAGTGATTACATTGGACACACACATGGCTACAGCACTTGAAACCTACCTGGGTTGTGGTAGTTGTCTGGATCTTTCGTATCTCCTTTCCTGCTTCCTTACCATCATCAGATCTTTCTGTATCTGATATTATACTTCCTGCATCAACACTAGGTACAGTTTTGTTACCAGAAGACTCTGTCTCAAGAGTTGTTGCAGTCATTTCAGCATATTCTAATCCTTTAGATGATGAAGCCAACTCCCTCTCAGAAATGCTACTCATTCCATCTGAAGTTGTGTGAATCTTGAACTCCTTGTCCTCTATTATACTTGAAGCACATGTTATATCTACGCTACCTGTCATATGTGCAAGCAATCCCAAATCATCATTTACACCAAGATGCATCTGTGTTTCTTGCACATTTGGAATAGAAATGTGATTACTTGAAAGTTCAGGTAGAAGTTTCTCCTCTTGACTAGGTATTTTATCAAAGAGAAATGAGGTATTGTTAGTAGAAGGTTCATCTTTCTCATCAGCCAGAGTTATTAACGGACCATTATCTTTTTCCTCATTCTTCTTAATAATACCCACACTTCCATGAACATTGTTTTGGAGTTTCTCAACAGCAGCACTATACACATTATCTAGAAGAGATTCAACTTCTACAAGTGCACCATTTTCTCCAGTTACCAGTGTCTCTGGTGATAAATCCATATCATCAAGTTTTACTTCAGTAGCTTCTACCTTTTCAGCTTTTATATCAACTAAAAGGTCATGAACTTCTACATGCACTCCTCCTCCTGGTCTCTCAGCACTTCCAAGCACATCATCTGGCACCTTTGTAGCCATGAGCAAATCCCTTGTATCTGTACTGACAGGGTAATCCGTTTCACTTTCTGGACTTTGACTTTGTGAAAGGTCTTCTATCTCTCGAATTTCCATTCCACCTTTTGCTCCTGTTGTCTGAGAGGAAAGACCTGAGATGGTGCTCACATTACCCTTCTTCCCCTTTTTTATATTTTCTTCCTCTTGCCTTTGATACTCTTCATACATTTTTGCTAGATACTCCTTGTGTGCTTCATATGTGACCTTAAAAAGAAAAGAACAGATTATAGGGATGAATGAATATCCATGAAAGGATGACGAATATCCACATGGATGAATGAATATCCATGAACTTGGACAAAAACTAACAAGAATCTTAACAACATACCACATACTGCTTACAAATTGTTTCACAGCAAAGGACCTACAACGACGACAAAGAAACGCCACCTTGCCATTATGGAGGAAGCCACCAGATGGCACTAAATCACTTTACATCTTTTACTGTAGTGCTAGTGCCTTTGGGGGAGTTACCAGAATTTAAAAACCATGCACGAACCATTTCTTACCTTGGAATGAGCTATAGAAAGAGTATCCACCCACACTCTCCAGCCTCCCCATTCATATTTTATTGCATGATATAAGAGAATACGGAAAATGTTGTAAACCATCTCAGTGATCTTCTGCTCTTCAGAGTTCTTAGGGTTAATGTATCCCAGAGAAAACATCCAGTCCTGCCACACTGAACACTGAAGTAAACATCTAAAGTGAAATAATTAGGTCAAAATATATCCAAAGAGAGCTTCTTTATTTTAACATTATGATGGTTAAAACAGGAGGAAAGTTTCCTCTGAACATCAATCCAACAGTACAAAGAAACTTAAAAATATTTGAGGATGAATAAAAATTTGAAGTATATTCTAAACAGAAGAACCCAATATTAGCTGCTGAACTAAGAAAACAAACCTATTCAATCTATTTTCTATATATTCTATTTAATATACAGTATAAAAGTCTACACAGAGTATAAAAAATAGCTATTACCCACAAATCAAGGATGAGAAAATACTATTTGTAGTGACATACCTTCTGTTTTCACGACTATTACTAAAGAGCTTTATCATGTCAGATAAGAACAAACGTCGAACTTCCATCAGCTCTGCACTTGGTGTGGAGTTTTTTAACAGTGTTGCCACCACCTTAAGAATCACTTTGAAAGAATAAATTAGATACGTAACACATTTTAACTGCATTAAAAAAAAAAAAAAAACCAAAAACACACAACAACAAACCAAAACAAAAATACCCACCAAAAAGAAAACAACAAAAACCCAACCCAACCAACCAAAAAAACCCCAAACAAACAAACAAACCCCAAAAAACAAAACACCACCACCACCAAAAAAAACCCACCAAAATCTGCTGACAGAAACTAATGAAAGTAGTAACTGAAACCCGTATGTATTCGAGACAGACTAACAAATTGTTCTCACTTTCTGAACCATATTCTTTCAAAAAACACCACAACCACTAGGTTTTGTCATAGAAACATACAAATCCTCTAGGATTTATCATACAAACATAATATATTGTCCTTACTTGGATTCTGAATTTTTACTGTAGAATCTGGCTCCGGATGTGGTTTATGAACAACTTGAGTGCACACTTGTTCTGTCAAAATCTGAAACAGAATATCAATTTCATTTTACCATTTTTAATTAAGTGTTACAGGATTTCTTTGTTAATTTTAAAATTTGTTAAGTACACTTACCACACTGTAACTTCATATAAAACATTTTGCTGAAAATTTTTTATTCTTGAAGAATGGAAATGAGCAATCCCTCTACACAAGGATCAAGATTTTAATGGTTGCAAAGCGGCTGGTTAATTAAATTTTTAGTAAGCTGACTAAATATACAATAAAAGTGGTTTAAAGATACTTCATCCATATTCCTCATAGTGTTACACATTCACAGATTAAAAATTCTTCCGTGAGCATCATACATCAAAAGCTATTCTCATACATTCCATCCAAAACCAAACCCAACAATTCTTAAAAGTGGGCTTGGTTTATTCCAGCTGGGAAAGAGGAACAGTCACAGGCAGCATTCCCTAGGAATAATCCTGGGGCTTCACATAATGAACAATATTAACATGGGATTCTCAATAAGTATATTAAAGCAAATATATTTCAAAATAGAATAATTTCACCAGTGATTCTCATTTATTTTAAAGCAGAACTTTAGCTAATCCATTAATCAATAATCAAATTAAAACTAGTTGTAAACACAATATCTTTGAATAGGTCTTTACATATTGGTATTTAGAACAGAACATGAGAGAACATGGCAAATATCTACATTAGTTCCTTGGTAAATCTTTTGTACTTATGGCACTTATCTCCTTTTTCTCCTCCTCTGGTTATTTTATTCACATGTAAATATCTGAGGATGCTGGACTCAAGGAGCACTTTAATTTTGTCACTGAGTCATGTATTTTCTGGGAATATCAACCACAGAATCTCTCAGAAATCTGAATGCAGGGACATCTAGTCTGTGAGACCAAAATGGTCAAATAACACAGGACATGTGCAATAAAAAATAACTTGACATCTGAGTAAGTCATTAGCAAACAGATGATGTTTAGGTTTTACAATCACAGGAGAACATTTTCTACATCACTCTGACTCAGAATCCAAAATACCAAGCACTCTTCCAGTCTTTCTAGAACCACTCCTAAGTATCTAGCCATTTCACCTATGACCAAAAAAAACCCAAACCAGTCTTCCTCATGCATAAGATCCTCAGAAATTGCAAAAGATTCAATTCTAAGTCACCATTTTTAAAATTACTGAAGATTGGATATGATCTTTATGCATTTCCAGGCACGATGACATCAGTTTCGACCAACCTGACATTGACAATGTTTTGCTTTAATAAAATTGTTCATCATGAAAACTGGAGTTTCTACAAGAAACTGGTAGTTGAATGTTTCGAGGTCACATTCACTTGCCTTGAGCAGTATATGCTACATAAAAGTGGTCGTGTTCAGTTATCATTTTGGCACACTATCAGCAACGCTAGATAAAAGCAGCACTTCTCCAAATTTTGTAAACTTGAAAGGAATGGCTCAGAAAAAGAAAAAAAANTCTTAAATAGCAGAATGCCTTCCATCATCCTTTGTAATGCTATAATTGGAAAGTCTTATAGAGACTCTGTACAAGGAATGTCATTGTTAATACAAATATCCAAAGCCTGGCAAAATACATTCTGAACCAGAAATCCTTTCCTAAAATTTCTATCTAAAATTTTCTCAAAAGTCTTGAGATCAGGATATTGTAAAGCACACAGTCACAATTTATTATAATTAACTCATAATTTTTACAACAGATATGACAATCTCTATGTTTAATAATTTGTACCTCATAAAGAGTGTTATAGGTTGTAACGGTCACTGTATTTGTATGCAGCATCAACCTTTCTCCGAGAAGCGTGAAAAGACTGTGAGTATGCATGATTTCCACCTTTCTCCTGGAAGAAAAAAAAAAAAAAAATAGGAAATTGTCAAACATTTTGAACATTTTAATTAAATACAATAAAAAAAATAAACCCAAATCTAATTATTTATATTTTATATGAAAAAGTACTCAAACNATTTCACCTATGACCAAAAAAAACCCAAACCAGTCTTCCTCATGCATAAGATCCTCAGAAATTGCAAAAGATTCAATTCTAAGTCACCATTTTTAAAATTACTGAAGATTGGATATGATCTTTATGCATTTCCAGGCACGATGACATCAGTTTCGACCAACCTGACATTGACAATGTTTTGCTTTAATAAAATTGTTCATCATGAAAACTGGAGTTTCTACAAGAAACTGGTAGTTGAATGTTTCGAGGTCACATTCACTTGCCTTGAGCAGTATATGCTACATAAAAGTGGTCGTGTTCAGTTATCATTTTGGCACACTATCAGCAACGCTAGATAAAAGCAGCACTTCTCCAAATTTTGTAAACTTGAAAGGAATGGCTCAGAAAAAGAAAAAAAAGGCATCTCTTTGGCCCCACTACTTTCCATTGCAATGGAAACAAACAAACAATGGAGGAATTAGAGCAATGGGAGGTCTGCGGTAACCTTTTTTTTT
>VWYH01007288.1:92039-241767 GCA_013399365.1 Pampusana beccarii
TGCAGAATCAACCTTTCACCGAGAAGCGTGAAAAGACTGTGAGTTATAAAAAATTTCCACCTTCCCCCGGAAAAAAAAAAAAAAAAAAATAGGAAATTGTCAAGCATGTTGAACATTTTAAATAAATGCAAAAAAAAAACCAACCCCAAAGCCAAATATTTTGATGTTATATGAAAAATTTCTCAAACTTGTTATTCTGTAAATAATATTAAATAATCATAATTTAAGATCTTTCCCAATATGAACGCAATTTTAATACACAAAGGTTCTCTGAAAGCGATGCTGTATTTGGGATGGGCTTTTGCATAAAACAAATCACACACCATTCTCACCCTCCATGATTTTCACAGTGAAAAAGACAAAGGAAACCCTTTCTGTCTTACTCAGGCTGAGGGCATTCAAGATGTTCACAGGCTGGCTAAAATGTGAACAGTGCAGGACATATCTTTTGTCACTCTCTCAAGCACTCAGGGCAATCCAGCCCTAGATCTCCCAATATAAATACTGACACAGATTTAACAGTACTGCCATTCTCTTTATATAGCACTCTCTCATGCAGACAAAAATAATTCTATCATGGAATAACATATGTTACGATGCAGAAGAAATAAAGTCCTGAAAAGTTATGAAATTCCAAGTGATTCAAGCGAATTTTACAGCTAGGATAAAACCTACTCAAATCTTGAAAAGCAGAGAATAAAGAAGCTCCCACCAGTGTATTCTACCTGTCCCAAAACACTACTCTTTCAAAACTGGATATAACATAATAAATAAACAGAGTACTTGTCATAAATTGGATCACTGTTACTGTCATGAATATTAAATAAAAAACATTATTCAAAATAATTACTAATCTATATTCAAGCAGCAGAAAAATATAAGATAAAATACAGCAAATTTTTGGTAAAATTTTATGTATTCAAAAGCTAAGAAATTCCCTTGTCATGATTACTGATGATAATAACACAGGTTTAAATTACATAGATTCATTCTAGAACTTTTGAAATTAATACATTATATCATAATCTTCAAATACCCACAAAAGAGAGAGGCAACAACTTGTAACAGTGTATACTCTTCTGTCCACAGAAGTGAGTTCACAAGTTACTCATGAGGAAAAACTACAGGTAGTGAACCTTGTGAATTATGATGTAGCACATGGAAGTGAAAATCGAGTGGAAGGTTTAAATGTGCAGATAAAACCCAAATGTAAATACTAGACTATTATTTCAGTGGTGGCATAGAAAGAATCAAAGATGGCAGAGAAGGAAAAGAACAAGATTTTGCCAACTCTTAAGGCCAGACAAGGTAGTCTGTCATCACAGATCACAGATAAAAATCAATTAGGTTATTCAGGCTCTCATCTAACACATTATTGGTCACCTCTCCGAAGAATCAATTCCTCTACTCTATTGCTTAATCTGCGATGAATATATATGAACTACAGCAATGGTAATTAGCTTTGTACCTACACACTTGGTGTTAATATTGTATTGGTTCAGACTTCATAAATTGCATTACAACATCTCTTTATGCACTTTAGCGTATTAATGTACAATGTCTGTTTCCTGTGCTGTGAAACAGGAATTAAAGTGGTTTATAATTTTATAATCACTAAGAATTTTGTGGTTGATCACAATTTTATAAAATCATGTGTATGCACACATATGTATGTATGCAAATAGGCACACCTCACAAGCACTAGTTGTTAGATATGAAAATGGGGGGGAGCACTTTTACTTGCTGAAATCTACATAATATGTGAACGTCTACAGATGTCCAGAGGTCTCAAAATTAAAACCAAACAAACAAACTTCAAAAGTTATGAAGAATATTCAAGTGGATTTAAGTTACTTCAATCACATGAAAAAATGAAGCAAATTTGGTGATAAGTACTTCCACTCAACAATGGAAACTACACTGGTATATCCAAAATAACAAGTAGAAGCTAAGGAGTAGGAAATGAATTTTCAGTTTCTGAAAAATAGCACTTTTCTTTTTCTGTCGTGTTCCTCTGACAGAGTTTGCTACTTGATTTACTGGATATGCGATAAATATTTTAAACAAATGTACTTATGTGGACACAACTAGGCTTCTGTATCTTACTTAATCCAACTTCTATCAATGTGAATGATTTTTAGTAAGTAATGTTTGAAAAGCCCTTGGAGATTCTTGAGAGGACTATCAATTTGCTTTATTAATTCCCTGAACACTGTTTGGCTTGCTGGATCCAAAAAGAAAAATCCCATCTGGGAGCAATATTCTTAGCTGTCTCTCAATTATACAGTCAGACTTTATTGATCTTACTGAGAAAAGTGTTTCTAGCAAACCCGCACTCTGGCTGGACTCCCAGCTCCTTTCCCTTCTGAGGAGGTTTCACACGATGAAGTTTCTTGTGAAGGACACTGGGAATTCTTACACTGCAGAGTCTCCCACTGGAATATTGTTCTGGGTTAACCCCAGCAGGAAGCTGAACTCCGCATGTAAAAGTGGAAAAGTGAGCAGCACAGCAGGCTTTTTAGTTCTTACTTAACATCAAAATATGGAAGATGAGACTAAGTACATCTATTTTGTGACACCAGTTCCTTTTAAATGTGAACGTTTCTTACTGCCACATTTTATATGCAAGTGTTTCTTGCACAGAGGTATGTACTTCCATCCTTTTTTCATGACCATTTACTTAGTCTGTTTGCTTTTCTTTCTGAAACTCTCCCATGTGAATAACATATTCTTCTGTTTCCATTTTCCCATCATATTAAAGCTATTTTTAAAAGTACTGCCCTGAAACCTTTATTGCAATGACAATGAAAATTCCAGCAACAAATTTTTGATGCCACTTGTGTTTCCTGTTGCCATTAGCTGAACAGGCAATATACATTTATAAAATGTATTTTTGAAAAATGTTTTTCAATTGTTTTAAGACTTGAATTCCTTTTGTTAGACAATCATTGTATCTTTTGAAACATCATAGTAGTAACAAGTTAACTGGAAAATTAATTTTATCCCAGTGTATAAAGGTCACAGGGTATGCAAATTATTAATCAGAAAACCTAAAAATTGTATTTATATAATTTCTAAAGACTGTCAAAGAATATACAGTAATCATGACAAGAAGAATTGTGAACTTAAATACATCACTACCAACATTTTAAAACTAGACTTACTTATGACCCAAGTGTTTAAGAAAATATCCAAGCACCTTCAAAGCTTGCACCCATATACTCTCACTTTTGGAAGCCAATAACTTATAAATTACTCTAAAAAAGAAAAAGAAATTCAACAAGTTTTTTCAGTTTATTACTAAACATCACATATATAGATTGTATTTCACTGAACAGTGGTATTTCTTGATAAATAAAACTACAAAAGTAGCAATTGACACAAAATGGAAAGATATACTGAAAGCACCAAGAACAGCATAAGTGTTTGATTATTAATTCTTTAGGTTACAGACATGGTGTCTTTTGGTTCAGTTCAAAGTTTTACAACAGAAAGCAACAATCTTATCTTATACTTCTACCTTGGAACAATCAGATAAAGGACAGCCTGAGCAGCTGTAGCTTAAGACGAGAGAAGCAGACTGGAACACACCCTGGAGATTCTTAGTGTACCTGGATGCTACTGAAAATCTCCTTTCATTCTTAAAAACCCTACTCAATATCTTTTCTACACAAGACAGGGTACCTGCATCTAATCACAAGGTATTCATACTGTAATCTCATTGTCAAAAGTAAAATACAGCAATATATTTCACAAATGTTAGCCCGGAGAAAAGGTGGCTGAAGGGAGACCTTATTGCTGTCTATAGCTACCTGAAAGGAGGTTGTAGCAAGGTGGTTGTTGGTCTGTTCTCCCAGGTAACAAGACAAGAGGAAATGGCCTCAAGTTGTACCAGGGGAGGTTTAGATTGGATATTAGGAAAAATTTCTTCACAGAAAGGGTTGTAAGGCATTGGAACAGGCTGCTCAGGGAAGTGGTTGACTCACAGGTAGATACGACACTTAGGAACATGGTTTAGTGCTAGACTTGGCAGTGCTAGGTTAATGGTTGGACTTGATGATCTTAAAGGTCTTTTCCAACCAAAATGATTCTATGATTCTATAATAGAATCCCATTTGCATTTACAAAGCCGCGTCCTCATTGCATCAAAATTTGAAATAGAATAAAAAAGAAACACTCTGTTTATAAATCCTAGAAAAAAAAGGCCTCAACCTTTAACTAATTTCACTTATTACCTATTTAATTAATATAATTGGTTTATGTGAAAATTCTACAGTCTTTCAGAAAGGAAACCAGCCTTGATTTAACGGCACCAAGAGATAGAAAACATTACCCTTCCCCTGGACTGTTCTTCAGCAAATTTTTAGATTTATATTCTGCTTTCCCATTTGAATTAGCCGAGCTTCAGCTTTTACCCATTCTTCTTACTCTTTCTCCACTAAAGAGTGCTTTAGCAGACAATATCTTCCACTTTCTAAAGTACTTCCATTTTCAAGTGACCTTGGAGGCTTCTGTCTTCTGATAACCTAAGCAGATGAACTCCTAATGCTATGTAAGGCTTTTTTTTTTTTTTTGAATGCTTAAATGTTGCAGTTCCTCTCACTCTCTCCACTTGTTCAACACAAACTTTTAAACACAGAGACTGCACCAAAAAATTTTAATATTGGTACCACAAATCCTATAGATCAGTTTTACCCTTTGTTGTGTCAGGAATAGAATTTTGTCTGAATACACACAACTATAGGCTGAAAACAAAGTCCTAATCATGAGTACAATGAGTCTTCTCTTCAACTAGTATCTAAAACTGTTTGACCATGCAATTATTTGTATGAAGATCTTAGTATTTTGGCAAAATTGATTTATCAGATAGTAGTTTCCCCCCAGCCCCATTATATAAGCCCCTTGAATTTTCTGAGATATTTTCAGAATGGCACAAAATAAAATTATATAGTAAATATTAAATTATTAACATGAAAATTATTCATCTCTGAAAAAACCTGCATTACCAAATTAGGCCTAAGGAAAAAAAAAAAATACCGCTTCTCTGGAACTGTCAGTTATTAATTTTACTGTCAAACAGATGAACATATGAATTCTACAGAAAATTTTCTTAATCTTTTCAGAAAGAATTTGAGAGGTTAGGGCATGATTTCTCTTGTTTACCTGTGCTTCACTCCGGATTATGTTAAACATCTGAAGGCAGAATATGCAAAATTATTCTGAGATAAACACTTGGCTTTTTAATTCATCTTTATATTCTATTTGAATTCTATATTCTATTATATAGAATTATACATTCTATTTGAGATTGAGAAACAAGTACAACAGTACATTTACCTTCAAATATCATAATGATAACCTTAAGTGGAAGATTTTTTCCTCCGAGCTATCAAAAACACTCTGTTTTTGACAAAAAATATAGCCTAAGTTAATAAAATTGCAGTTTGAAAGATCAGCAAGTGTGATATTTATGTGAAAAAGAAGCAATCTGGAGAGTGATGATACTGGAACTACTTTTAAGATATTTTCTCACTTCACTGTCTTACCGTATCCCATTTCTCTGATCAAAGGCAGGTATCATGGATGCTGGATGTTCGGACATTAGTGCCACTAGCAGCTGCAGTACATCATGAATATTTTCATCCTGTGTGACAAGCATCAATGTTATTCTACAAACTAACCTCGACAACTGGCTTCCCATAGAGCTGGTACAATTGGTTACAGTAAAAGATAGGTAATTACAGAAATGTACCTCATGCATTGTTAATAAGTAATTTAATATGCTCTGTAGTTCATCTTCTTTCACTCCTCGATCCTAAAAAAAAAAAAGGAGGGGTGTTACTCAGAGAAAATACATTCTGTAAAGTTGGTTCAAGAAAAACTTGGTCCAAGTCAAGTAATGCTACTATTTGCTTCTATTTTAACTTAAAGAAAATTCTCTCTTTCACTTCATTGGCAATTCAAACCGACATGAAGTCAGCCCTCTATTCCTGCTAGGATGGACTTCTACAGTGTAGGCCTTCAGATGCTATAAACTACTACTGCCACTCCTCCAGTCCCTGACACAACAAGAAAAAAACAGGAGGAATAAGCCAGGCTAGAAAATACTGATTTTCAGTGTAGTCTTAAATAGCAGAGAGCCCTAGACTATTTCAACCAGTGGTCGGAAAAAACTCAAACAAACAACAAAACAACAACAACCATCAAAAAAAATCCCACCATACCCCAAAAAACAAACAATAACAAAACAACAACCAACCAAACACACACACACACACAAAGGATAAAGCAATAACTAAGTTTACAACTGCCATTACCTTTTCCATTTGATCAAGCAAACATTTACTATCACATAAAAAAAGCCCAGATTCCTGAAGAATTCTACAGTGCCATATACTATTTCTGCAAATATATTTAATAAAATGTATGTGGCATAGTTTGATGAGGTAAATAAGAAATATTGTACGGATCTACTACCTTTATGTTGATCACAAGTATGTGCATGAACATTAAAATTAAACAGAAACAGATACAATACCTGACAGGTATCACATATTTACTACTATGAAAAATCCTATTACATGCATGTAACAGATCTCAATGTTTTCCATCTGGAATTTTTACCTTCAATATAAGTTGTTTCAAAAACAGAAGCATAAATGCCCTTAGTGATACGATTTCTTTCTGTGAGGGCCGAGGACCATCTGGAAGAAGCAAAATATACCACATTTATATATAAACTGATTCCTTTACTGACTGCAGCTTCTTAAGGAAATCACAGCTCCCATAACAGATTTAATATTCTATTCATTATATAAAAGTACATATTTGCAAATGATATAATTTATAACCTTTCAGAGTCACATTTTACAATACCATCATATTTAAGTATAAGCGATGTTTAGTTTTGAAAAAAAGAAATCCATATATATATTTATTTTTTGAAACAAAGACACAGGAAGATGAAAGGTAGCTAACAGGTCTAGACTCACACAAATTAAAGTATATGATCTGTGGGCGTTTTCATATAAGCCAGGAGTTTCCAATCCCACCATAAGCAACTACTCTATCGATTAGATCTACTTAACCACCCCAATGTCAGTGCCAAATTCAAGATCAAAATTATTCTGTTGATTACACCAAGTTGAATTTCACTGAAAACAATGGGAATTTAAACAACTAGCAACACTGTGGACATGTAAAAGGGTCTGAATACAAAGCTGAATCTCACCTAAAATATGTGACAACAACTTGGAATAACTAAGTCAGTGTGTTAAATACCATCTGAATGAAATCCAACAAAGGAAAGATTAATGAAATATTAGCGGTTGCATTTACATGTAGTAGAAAGAAGCTGTTTAACCAAAGAGAAACTACCATCTGAATAAATATTAAATTTCAACCAGAAAAAAAACAAACCTGTAATCCATAATACTTTAAACAGTTGTGCTTGAGGAAGTATATTATGAAAACAGAAGTATCTAAAAAATTGAATATGAAACAGAGCTCGAACAACTATAGTCACTTGAACCTTGCTCTACTGTATTTTATATTGTCCTCTTTCATAAATAGTTCAAGTTGAACTGGAAATTCCTTTAAGTTCCTACTTTTTAAACAATGTGCGTCATAGTCTTGTGTTTTGCACAGTGAAAATAAATTCATCAACCATTTCATCTTATGCTGATAAACATATCACAGCTTAATAACATTCTGTGTCTCAGTAATATTTCCAATCCAGATGAATGCAACTTTTTAATGAAGATTTTTTTTATAGTCTCCGGTGCCACTCTTAGAAGTAAAGCCACTGCTCTGCACACAGCAATTCAACACTGAGCAAGGGCAAACCTGAAGGTAAGTTTTATTTGTTTGACTAGCAAGAACAAAAAGAATGGTTAATCCTCTGAAGTTTTCCTCCCTGTTTAGGCGTGGAAACAGGAGAACTGGGTACTTTTCAGAAAGAAGCAGATAAATCTCAGCCTCCCCCCACTATCACGTGTAAAAAGAGTAAGGATACTTTTGTAAAAAACCTATCATATAGGCTTTAAAGATAAAGGAACAGTTTTATATCCATACATTCTAATGGCACTATGAAACATCTATTTCCCATTGTAAAAACAGAAGTAAGTTGGATTTTTTTGGTACTAGCTGCAACTACATTAAATATTCCATGTGTTTTTATGGCAATGGTGTGCTTCTAGCCAACAGCTATTTTTTTCCCTAATTCAAATGCAGATTCAACTCTAACTGCATCACAGAAATCTGTTTCTTTGCACACTGTCTTCCCTCCTACACCATGACAATATCTGAAAACCAGGTCTAAAAACTGAGGTATTTTGTCTTTTCTGAAAGATTGTAATTATGGAAACAGAAAACAGAATACTAGGGCAATGGATTTTAGTAACAGAAATTTTAAGGAAGGATTAAAAAAAAGCTACCCCAAATTAACCGGGAACCTGTTCAAAGATATCTGAGTTTAATATTAATATTTCTTATTCACATACCCACTAGTTTACCTAGAGATGTGTGAGAGCCCTGAAAAGGGTTCTTCAACACGCAGAAGACACAAAAGCAGTTGTTGCTTGCAGGTTATATGTCAAGCAGGTGAAATTATACTTTTTCCTTCAGTCCTCCAGTACTACTTATTCCTTGTATTTTGATTGTGTCTTTAAGATTCATTGCATTAGAATCTGAAAAAGGGGACGGCCTCTGCTCAAAAGACTATTAATCTAAAAAAATTAAAAGAGGACCAGTAGTCCCCACCCTGCCAAAAAAAAAAAAAAGGCTGGAAAAATTGGAGGATACGTAACCAGTAGCCTGCTACCAATAGTGAACTGCAGCAACAGTAATGTAACAGTCATCTGACACAGATTGAATGGAATCAATCTGGGAATTGTAAAACTACATAAAAAGGATTTTCCACTCTAACTGTTATGTCATCACACTTTTTTGCTTGATTACTAGTTGAAGAACTTCATTACTACTTGACTTACTTTAAAAAATGCATTATTGACCAAACAATGGTATAATTTACTCTATTATTTGAAAATATATATCATACATACATATACTGAGGCAAAGAGAGACAAGTAGATCTTGGTTTTCAACTCAAACACTGAAAGGTAGGGTTTTTTACTGTCTATTAATCTTTACACCCATCACTGGATCTAGACAATTTGGTGTCACCACCACTCAGAAACACATAAACTGCACTACTAAAGACTAAATCCAAACCCAAACCAAATCAACAACAAAGATAATACTTTTAAGATCTGCTACAGCAACCGTAAGTCTCTAATATAAAAAAGCAACATTCTTGTTAATTGGTAATGAGAAAGGATGCCTCCCCTATCCCACACCAGGATGAATCACAAAATCATTTCCTGCTTTTAGATTCTTTATGTGTGTATTCATTGCAGATAGAACATGATTTGCATCAGATGATTTTTTTTAATATATGCTCATAATGAGAGTTAGCCCGTTTCAACCAGAGAAAAATAAATGAAAAAATTTATCCAATTCATCCTTGCAGCACAGAGCAATTATAGGGGCATAAACCAGAACTAATTAAGAGGGAGTAAGTAAACACATTCACAAAGTACAATCAGTACTGGTGTCAAAAACTGATTGGGAGCTTTGAATAACAAAAATAAATATTTCTAATCTTGTCTTTAGAAATAAAACATTGCGTTATCAGTTCTACAAGCAAGCAAATTCAACATTCTTCCACCTGGCTTTTTTATGCGTAAATAGCACAATTTTTCTATTCCTTAAATTACTAAAACATGATATGGAGAGCTGAATTTCATCTCCACACATGCATAAATAACATCATATGTTATGTGCATCACAGAAGGACCTACTTACTGTTGCAAAGCTAATGAGAATTGAGTTCCACTCTAACATGGCCCTTGAAACAAGTCTGCAAAACTTTTTCTGTCCATAAGAACTACAGTTACTTTCTCCTTATAATAATTTTCATAGTTCCTACTTAACGAGCTCATGTTCAAAAATGCTGGACATCGAAAATGTTCTTGAAAACTCTATGTAACAGAAATTAACTTGGACATTAACAACTATACATTCTCTAGTAGGAAGCAAGATCCTGCTCATAAAGGTCTGTTCAGAGTAAGAGCTGGGAAGCAAACAGGAATCACTAGCAGACAAAAATAAATGCTTGGCCAACAGCGTGAGAATGAACTGCATTATTCAGTACTCTGGAACTTAAAATGCACATTTCTGTCATGCAACAATGAAGTCGCAAGTATTTCATAGCAATGCTCTGCAATGGAGTCCAAAATTACAATTTAGCTTTAATATATTTCTGAGAGTTGTTAACAGCGAGTATTCCGTTTGTTTGGTTTTTTTCCTTAGGAAAAACCTCCACAACATTTAGTTTATTTTTCTATGATTGCCTTCATTTTATGCTTTCTCACTACTGCACCGCTGTTGGTTCACCAGTATTTTCAGAGAATACCATGCAGTCAGTAAGTAATCGTGATGATGGCTTTTCAAGGCAGGGTTAATAAAAAAACTATAGTATCCCACAGTTAGCAGATGTCCAAAGACGAGAATAAAAAAATATGTTCAAATTTTTCTCTGTTGCTTCGATATTAAAAATGTATGTGTTTTGCCTGTTCTGAAAGACACACAGCTTGGCTTTTCCTTAAATATCAGTCTAGTATATACTTTGAAAAGACAACACATCAAAGAAGAACTAAGACTGGTAACACAGCACTAAGACATCTTTGGCATCTTGAAGTATTATCATTGAAATGCACCATCTAACATTGTAACATAAAAAGTTAAATCTCTCTCCACTTATCCTGTTATTTATTCCCAAAATCCACAAAAGGAAATAATTATGGAAAGAAGTAAGACATTTTCAGACAATTTTTACTCAATTGCCTGCTTCACTGTGTCTTTGAATGCTGTAACTGTTGGACAACCCTATGATCCTCTCCCACCTTCACATCTTATTCTCTATAATTTAACAAAATCTTAAAGTCATGCACCTGGCAAACCAAGAGAATAGATATGACCATAGTTCAAGTGTAAAATGTAAAATACAAAAAAATTTAGAGATTCTTTCTCATGGAAGTTGGTTTGACTTTTTCTGATCTTCCTGACCTGAAAATTATTACACAAGTTTACTTTTAGTATACTCTTGATAAAACACAAGTCACTTTTGTCCTGCCACCTAGTCATAACTAGCAATTTAATTAATTAAAAAAACCCACCACAAACACACCACCAAAAAAAGAAAGTAAACCTCATAATTTTAAACAGAAAACTTGCCACCACTATGTAGATCTATGTCTAAAATATTAAACCTACTAAGAATAATTATAAAGCAAGCTGATAAGTATAAATTCTGAAAAAAAATATTTCTAGTACATTGAATCCAAGAAGAAATACCCGTTTGAAACAGGAAAACAATAATGAAGAGAAGATACAAAATCAAATTTGAAATAAATATTTGAGCCTTTTAAATAATTCAAATCATTTATGCCTCCTCTTTTATAAGCTGAATACCAGGAGAAGCAAGGGGGAAAGTTTCATTTTTTAAGTAAGTGGCATTAGACAAATGGGAAGCTTCAATATTGAGCCACTTTGGCTTTAAACAGTGTATACTAAACTGTCAGTACAGAAAACTCACCCACTTTGTGCATAATTAAGACAGGTGAAAGCAATAAAACTTTGAAGTGGCATAACTGTCTGCAAGTAATAGTAAATCTAACAACTAATATTAAAAAGTGTTTCGGTATCTCTGCAGAAAAAATGATATGCCTAAAAGACAGGAAAGCGTCATACTACTAAAATGTCTAGATGAATGAGCTTACTTTCTAATATGACAGCAAGTTATTTGAAGGCGCTGTAACACATCTAGTCAAATTTTGGATATTGGCAAGATTTCCATTAAAGTCTTTTCCAGATCTGAAAAGTCTGATGTCATGTTACCTTAGAGTTTCAGTTCCCTCTAATAAGGGAATATCAGATACCATTTTCTTGTATTATGACATTTTTCTGTTTCTGACAGTAAAACTACTGCTCATTGACAGTGGATCCTGTTTTTTAATTTTGAAATATCAAATACCGCTTAAAATGCAGCAACTCTAACATTCACATAATTGTATTTTTACAGTGTAAGTTTCTTGCTTTTACGAACTTCTTCTTACATATTATTCTTTTATATTTTATCAAATGATAAGCTTTCCAGCTATGTGTGGCAGTAGTAGATGTATGCAGGCTAATAAAAATCAACGCGAAACCAAAACCCTGGAACGGTTAACTGAAATATGAGGATTAGTGAAGTTATGAGTCGCTGAAAACAGAAGTGGACAGAAAAAAAGTATTAAGAGTATTAACTACACCTCCTTATAGTTTTCTAAGACTATAATCCTGAATCAGCGAGACCTGCACACCACATTGGCAAACTGCACTTAATGTTAAAAGAAAGAGCATCGGGTGAAGAAGAGTAATGTAATATCCAGGTGATTCAACATTTTGAAAAATTTTCAGGACTTTTATAAATTGAAAGTAATTAATGTGAATTTGACAAAAACCTTATATAAAATTAAGTTAATGTGACATTAAATTTAGTAACCCATCACCTCTGCAACGACTCTATTTCCACTGTCATTTGCTTGCAAATCACCACAGTGGTTACAGCTCTGTTAGTCAGAAGCAGAAGCTCCCTGTGAAATAGTAACAAAAAAAGTCTCAGTGCAGATTTGCATGGAGAAAATTCCATAGCTATGCTGGATTTGCATTGCTGTGCTAGTGATCTTGCTCCCTGATAAGCTGACTTTCTTCAGCTCAACAGAGGAAAAGCCATTTTACAGACAGGAGAGTACTACAAAATACTTTCTTAGAGTTGTATCAATTACATGAGACTAAGGAACAGGGAGGAAGGATAAGGAACAAGGAAAAAGGTTGTAATTAACCTTTTAAAAAAGTAAAGATCACTTAGAAACCTAACTAAAGATAAAAAAAGGAGAAAATTCAGATATAGTGGGTAATAATATATATCTGCAACATATGCATGGCCTCACAGTTTATTAAACATGTGAAGGCCTTAGTAACTGTGTTTTTTGTTGTCACACTGCTACAGCAAACAACCAGTAATCTGGTTACCTTTCAGGTTTCTTAGCTGTTTGCCTTTGTCAGAAAAAAAAACAGAATATTGTCTGGAATTGACATAAACAAGAAGTGAACGTACTATATCCTTAAAATAGGTAAGAATGAAAGAAAATATAGGAAAGTAAACCAGCCATATGCATGCTAATTTAGAGTTAACTGATTCATTTCTCATTTCTAATTTTGTGTCCTTGTGTACTCCCATGCCTTCTGTTTGGATTTTGATGCATACATTATGTATTTTTTTCTAGCTATTCAACTGGCATTACACATGCAAATACTCAAAAAATACAGCTAACTGCAGAGGGGCAGATCTGGGCAAGACAAAAACAAGCCATACCTCCTGCAGAAAGAAATGTCATACTGTTTCCACAAAAGAGCAAGCCTAGCCAGAGGCAAGTGTGTAATATGCAACACATTTTCAAAGTGGTGTTGGGTGCTAGTATCATGACATGGAAGTACAAGAATTCTTTAATTAAAAACAAAACAAACCAACCAACCAAAAAACAACAACCACCAAACAACCCCCCCATCCCCCCCCAAACCAAAAAAGAATTACAGCAATAAGAAGCGGACAAAATTATCAAACTTATGGTCTCAAACTAGTTGAGCAATTTTCCAGATCTCTGTCTAGGTGTAAATATGGTTGATATTTGGAAAGTTTACTTCCCAACAGCTGGTCATTCAACAGTCACAAATGCAATATACATATTATAAGCTGATCAGCTGAGCTTTTAACATCCTGATTCTGCCCTGAACTCAGGTATGGTCAGCCTGTCTGATGGCAAAGCTGCACCTATGCAGCACAACCATGTAACCCCCAACGGAATTGAGCTCTGAAAGCATGAAGCTGGATGAAGTCAGTCCTGGGGTAGGATTCATCTCAGTCTAACTTCAGACATCTACAGTGGAGTTGCCAACACATGAGACCAACTTCTAACATTCCCCTGAAGTCAGTGGAGGTCGAATCAATATAGCCAGTGGAGTTTAGTAAGCAACCATCTTTCCAGCCAGTTTGCAAGGCTCTGTCAACTAGGGGTAAGACACAGTTTCCCAGACAGATTGTAATTTGACATGCCATAGGTATCCAACATATCTACACAGAACAAGCACATTTGATGCAGGACACACCGGACACCTGCATCCTTCCAAAAGGCAGGTGCGATAACCCACGGAGACTAAAATGATGGCAGAAACCCATATTCAGGCAATTGATTCCTGCATTCCACTCTCTATAATCAGCAGACTAGCTCAGATGGAGACACCTTCATTGTAGGTGCCAAAAATGAACTTAATTCCATTTTGGCAAAAGGAATCCAGAACCAGTGTAAGTAGAAAATATACCTTATCACTGACATTACAGTTAATCTGATATTACAAAACTTTTCATTCAAATAAACAGAGAACAGAAACACAGTTTGCTTTTGTTGGGTATTTTTAAAAGCAAATTTTAATAATTTTATGACGAACATTGTTCATCTAACATTCTAGTATAAAAGAACTGTAAATCGGGTCCCAGCTCCAACAGCAATTCTGAGCCTCAACAAGTTGAAACTTCACCACTTATTAGGATACCTAATCTAGGATAAGAATTGTTCCTTCCATTTTAATTTATTAAAAGAAAACATTGAAGAAAAACCCTATACATACAGCTCACTTACAACTGAAGAATTATCCAACAACTTATATATGTCACATTGTTAAATATTTGGATATGTGACAGCACTAAAACATCCCTCAATTATTCAATTTCTCAGCATGACAGTAATAGTTACAGAATAAAGATAATTAATAAGTTCCTCTGTATGAATTATTTTTTAAGAGACTTTCAGCCAAATCCTCACTGCTTTACGCAAGTAGTCAGCTAATAGTAATGACATTACAGCTGCAGTGTATAGGATTAGAATGGTTTGATGCTCTGGTTAATACACATCTGTTACATGAAGTGTTTAGCCTGTATGTATTATTGTATTTTGTTGTTGCTGTCATTCATTGCTTCCTGAGCTAAGCTAAATGCGCGACTATAAGCAAAGTTAAATCAATCTCTATTTTTATAAGGACAGAGAAAAAGATACTATTAAACTGGAAATACAGCTTCAGAGACCTCAGCAGTGAGAACTAGAAGCTTCCACTCTGTTTTCAAGGTCACTTAACATTACCAATCATTCGAACCCCAAAAAGCTTTTCTTGGCATATGAAATCCACTTAACATTTCCTCTCTGTTACACAAGAAGAAAAATAAGTTATTTTAATATGTTTCCTAAAGTATGCCCACGTAAGTATATGCTATGCCAGTGAAGACCAGAGTTGGAATCTTCTGGGAGTACATATATATGCATAAGGAATTATAAGAGGTGTATGATACACCAAAAGTATAATACTTGCACAGTCCTTCTACTGTTGACCACTGGTACTGATTATTGCCATTTACTTATGTTTTTGTCTACAGATCCAAGGAGCTTTCACACATTTATATCATAAATCTTCCTGTACGAGAAATGCTTATATTTTCTTTCTAGTGGATTGCACTTACCTAATCCTTTAGGAGTAATGCCACTGCTATCAGCAGGATTAACCACCCAGTAGTAGTATTTCAGAGTGTGCATTAACTGCAGTACTGTTCCTACTCTGCGTATGGTGTTATAGATCGTAGCAGTTCCAATGAATTCAGCTGACAAGTAGGTATACAAAGACAGCTGCACCTGAAGAATGAAACAGTTGTACACATTAATGGATTTTATACATTAATAAGATTAATTTGTAGGTTTTTTAAGATTTACTTTGGATGTGGTAAGAAAAAACTAAAAAATAATTACAAACAACTTAGGGCAGGTACTGGACTGACATCTGGAATGAGCTCCAGAGGTTCCTTCCAACCTAAATTTTCTGTGATTCTATGATTTATGTCACAATAAACGTACTGGTTTGTTTTCTATTTTGGCTTTTTAAACTACAAGTATATATTATCAGATTATAGAACAGAGTCACTTTTACTTTGGTCCACCTTCCTCAACTGTGATTATTTAGGAAAACAACTACTTCATTATCACCAGAGATGAGTGATAACTTTTCACAGTTTTTAATCAAACCAAAATACCTAATTTGAATTAAAATGAAAGTTTATGCAAAAGTGTAAAATAAGAGGTTATCTTACCTTTTGCTTGGAAACAAAAATACATACGTATGCTTATTCTTTAGAAAAACAATAAAACAATGTAATACAGCTATTGAAAAAGGGACTGCATTTCTAGAAACAGCCTTTTAATAGTATTAGCCAGAATCTCAGACAAGAATGTAACTGCTCTTAGAAACTTATAAAAGATGCTGGAGACAGTATTTAAGCGGGGTATAGACTTCATGATCTCACCCCCCCACACACACACACTTTTTTTTTACCATGTTTTAAAAAAAAAAAAAAAAAAAAAAAAATCCTAAGTACCGTGATATAAAAGAATACTTGTAGGAGAGTGATAACATAATTCAAGTGCACAATCACCTTTGCAGGGGTGTGTATCCAGATAGCAGGATTAAACAGGATGTGATCACATAATTGCTTCAGCAGTGGTGCTCCATGAGACAATCCATCCAAATATTTTGCAAAAGACAAAAATTGCTCCAGAACTGCTCTGGTTATATGAACTCTAGATGACTGGAGAAAAATAATCAGAAAGAACAAAGATAAAGAAAAACCTCCTTCCTTAATATACTTAGAGTAGAAATATGGTGTTATATTTTCACCAGGTTCATCTTTACTAAATGTGTGCAACCTCATATGTTTTTATGTCACTGAATATGAATGGAAAGTAAGAAATAATATCAGCAGCTTATACTGTCTAATAATAGTAATGGTCTTTCTAATCGCTACATTTAACATGGTAAAAACATTCATCAATAATTGGGGTTATTTTTTTATTGTTAGTAGTGGCTTTGTTGTCGTTTTTTGTTGTTGTTGTTGTTTGTTTTATAATAATCCAGTCAAGATTCTATATTTAACAGCACAGTGCCTTGAGAATGTAGTCTGAAGTCCTTAACTCTTCAGTTAATTATGTGTCTTACTGAAATTAGGTTTCTCAGTATGTAAACACACATTACTGGTAGACTTGCTTTTGTTCCTTAAACATAAGCAGGTATTTGAAGGATTTGGGTTACAGGTTTCCTTAAATTTCAAGAGAGTTCTTCAGTTTCATAGCATATGTCATAAAATCACTGCTGATACCTGCTCCTTTGCAGTAATATGGCATGTGGACTTTGACAAACTTCTTTATACACTGAAGTTAACAAAAGGAACTAACAAAAACAAACAAACAACAAAACCAACAAAAACCCTCAACATGAAACATCCTTCTCCTTGCCTTCCCTAAAATTGTCTCAATTACTTCTAATGCTGTAAGTACTGTTTGGGAACATGCAGACTTGTTATTTTTAGAAGTGAAGTCCATTTGTCAGTAAAACAAGTTCAGCCCGGATGCTGAGTTTCCTCTGGCTTGTACATCACAACTCACAATAAATAGTCTGCAACTAATAAGAACAAAAACGTTATTTTGAAGTTAAGTCAGGGAAAAACAGAGAGCTTTCTGTCCCCTCTGAAGTATTACATCACATGCAAATGAACAACAGATAATTTCCAAATAATAAAATAGAACCTGGCTAGGAAACAAAAGGCTTTTTTCCCACCATGTGTGCTAACTGAAGATAAGCATATACTGAAAAAAATAAAATATATCCTTTTGAAAAACTGCAGCTAGGGGAAATATAGCATAAAGAAACCCCAGAAAACAGCATATGCTGTAAGAATTATGTTGTGACAGAAAGTAATCAAAATGCTTTAAATATTCACATACTCTGAGTTTAATGATTGTAGCAGGTGTTAACTGGAATAGTATGCAAACTTTTTAAAAATTTTAATTTAATGTGCAACAGTCTAAACTGATGTATTCAATGCCCATAAACCATAGCGCTCTACTCAAGAGAAAGTGACTTCATGACTGTTCACTAGCCTACCTATATATAACTTACAGAACTGGAGCTAACAGCTTTGTAAATTCATTCTGGTGATGTCACAAGAAAATGTACCATCAGAAAAAAACAAACCAAACCTTAGACTAATTCTTTGACATTCTAAATTGCACTTAGTACAGAAAATATAGCAGCATAGAAAATAATCTGCATTTAGGTATTACTTCAGTGAAGGTAAAGTCCTTCTACTAAAAGAATGTATTTCCCTAGCTGAAAATAGCATAGGAAGCAGAATGAGAGAAATTATTTGTCATTCTTCAAAATTTAGTACATTTTTAAAGGTGAGTTTGCTCAAAATTGATTTCACCATTGGACATCACAAAGCTCTGGTCATGACTTCTTCTTAAATGACTGTTACACTGACTGCTTGCTAATGAAAAATACCGTAGCAGACATTCAAGAATGTCAGAGCCAGGAGATGATATCCAAAAATAAGAAAGTAAACGGAATGCCCCTTGCAACTGTTTCTTTCAGAAATTAAATTATTTTACATTTTTCTTCTCCAAAACACAGAGTAACTATTTCAACAATTTCAGAATTGAGCCACAGAGGATTAACTTAATTTTTATTAATATACACCAAAAAAAGAAATTTAAACCTAAATTATGATGTCTGTGATACTCTTGTACTAATTGGGACCAAGAGAAATTTTCCTAAATGAGAGTTTGTGGGACAGAGAGCACAGAAAGATAAATGAAAATACATTAAATTGTTTCACAAACAGATCTACAGTAAAAGCATAAATTAGAAAACCAGGGTCAACTCCAGAAAATTATTTGAATATTGGCATAGGAGAGGACTGGGAAGATGAAAAGACTCCTGTAGACAACTTACAAGTGTTACAAATAAAAAATATCTTGTATCACAAATATATTTTATTCCACCAGTCCCTTGAGCTAAGTGATCAAAAATACCACTATGACAGTAGAAATTCTAATAAGATAAAAAGCACCTCCAAACATACCTTTTCAAGGAGGTAGCCAATGACTAGAAAGCCTTTTCCACCAAGCATTTGTTCTTGCATGGCTACTGAACTCTTAAGAAGCTCAACCAAAAAAGCCAACAGGGTAGCACTGCATGTGAAAACAAGCAATTTTTTCAGATTACAAATGCAGAAAAATCAATCTGTTACATTCCAAATATTCACCAGCGATTAAGTGAACAGAAACAGGCTTAAAGCGGTGAGCAATTCCTTGAAACAATACAAGTCTTACTTTCCTGTTGACAAATTACTCAATGATTGTTCGCATATTACAATGGCAGGACTAGAAGTTCATTTTCAAATAAAAGTGGAAAAATCATTTTGTCAGCACTTCTGATTTGACCAGGACCACCCCAGGTTTTAAACATCAAGTCCTGCAGCTTGCAGGTCTAGCCCAAGGTTTTGCACTTGGAAGTGGCAGGAGACGAGTGGGATCCAGCTGACAGTGCTAGAAGCAGGCAGGGGCCATGTCAATCATTCTACCATCCAGAATAACTATGCTAAACAGCAAAATTTGCAGCCACTAGGCACATAATCATTCCACACTTTCGGTCCCTAGAGTTACTACTACCACAGCAATGAGGCATAAAATGGCTGAATATGCACACGGGCAGTGATGCCCACCACAAACCACAGCAGAACAACAACAGGGTAAAGAGTTTCCTTCATATTTTCTCCAGACCAAACACAACAGTAATATCTAGGCCTGACCAAGTAATGGTGGAGCCTCACTGAAAGACTCTAGAGGCCATAAGGAAATCGCCCAGCAGCCCATCCCAGCAGTGATCAGTCCATATCTGTCAGTGAGTGTTCAGAAAGCACAGGAAGGGGAAAAAAAAGTGTTTAGAAAAGTGTTCAGAAGATATACGAAAGACTTCAGGAGACAGACTTTCCAAGACAATGAAACTATGTTATGAAAACAAACAGCAGAAACTTATGACAGATCAATGCACCGTGGGAGAAAAATACCAATTGACTCCTGGGTGGTGAGAAGCAAAGAAAAATGCACTCATCTGCTGCTGAAAAACCCAGAGGAAAGGGAGAAAATAAATAAAAAAACCCCAAACAACAAACACAACCCACAACCAACCATATATTTACAACAGAACACAAATATTTAAATGATTTTTCAAACATCTCAAAAAAGTAGATGACAGAATGCATTGTACTGCTTGTACAATGCATATATAAAGCTATTATTCCTTTTCTAAATATGAAATATGTATAACAAATCCTAGCTGCACAGACAAATATCTGCAACCATGAAGGTTTTCACACAGGTGGTGTGCACAGGCAAGGGTGAAAACTGTGGCTTTTGTAGGTATGAAAAAGTGAATGAAAGGAAATGTCTAATCTGCATTTTATAATTTTCAACTTTACTTACAGTATCTGGTCAGCTAAAGGTTTGCTTGCTCTCCAAATACAATATTTTACTTTGAAATCAGTGTTGAGATCGGTTAATCCAAGCCAGCACCAGAAAATAATCCATGTGCTCCAGAAAACCAGATTTACTCTATTTGGTGAGCAAGGCTGCCATGTGAAAAGTACATAGTGTAGGAAAAGTACATGCCGTGAACATGAAATAGTGCTTTGTCTTGCTTAATTGTTGAGTGGTCACAATAATCAGTCTAAAATAACATACAGAGTGCTCCAAAGAGTGTCAGCAGTAAAAGAACACAGATAACATCCATTTACAGTACTCCAAAGCTTTTATCAAAACAACCTGTCAAGCTGTCACATCAATTTCAAGCCAGGTTATATGCATCAATTTTTTCTTACCCTGAGTTAAAGTTGCTGTTATATTTGTCATCCAAAATGAGATACTCATCATTTTTTTCTACATGACAATCCATAAGAAGCTCATGTAAAGGGCTGAAGATTTATACTTAGAAACTGGGTTTTATTTGTTTTTTTTTCTTTTTAATTGAATAGGTCAAAGAAAAGTCCATATAGATGGTGCTTATTATCATCCTTTATGAGTAACCTTATGACTTAGGAGGACAACTCATTATGCATAAAGTCAAGAAACAGCATACATCTTTGCAGGATTAGGACCTGAATTACAATAATAAGTACTGTTAATATTATATTGAAAAGTAAAAACATGTTAATAAAGTGGTTTCAAAGATTGTTGTACCATGAACATGGCACCACACTTAAGTCTAAAAGGTTCTACTTCCACCTCTACAAGTAATTTATCAAACTCCCTTTTCTTTGTATTGTGATTTATTTGTCCATTCCATGATCTTAGATGTAAACTCATGGGCTGGAGTTATTTCTTGTTAAAACAGTCTCTACACAATTGCTAGGAATTCTGATAGGACTCTGAATAAAAGTTATAAGACACACTAACAATAAAGATTTTTCTGTCTTTAAGTTGACATAAAACACACCAGTCAACTCAGAATTAATGAGTGGCCAGTTAATATTTAACCATGCCACAGACACAGAAACACACAAACTGGCTCTATGCAAGAAAGACTGAATCAATGAGGTTTATTAGTTCACATGCAGATGGAGCCCAAATATCACTTTTTCAATATTAACTGTCTTTACGCAGGGTATGGCTGAACTCATAAATCCTGCCTGCTCACGCTAGCTCTGCAAAAAGCTACCTTAGCTATCTCTGCAATACGATGCCAATGTTTCTAGTTGCAGGAAAATGTATTAATTCAGACAATACATTTGTGAATGAGCTATGCCTTTTCCTACATGCAAAACTGCTTTTAACGTCTATCAAACCAGACACATAAAGTCACCACAAGGCATGTCTGCTGAGTCAGGTCTGCAAGCGGTAACTCTAGCTTCTAATCCTGCTGCATTATCCAGAATTGCCACCGTAAATAACAGAGTTGCCTGTACTACATCGTAATTCAAACCTTGGGAGAGCACATGTGAATGCATCGTTACACTTTACATCCTCAAGCATATAAAAAAATTCCAAGCACCAGAAAAAGCAGCAGTTAAGGGGAACCACCTGGCAATGACACAGAGGCACAATAATTTTGAGGTGTATAGTGTATAGAACAATTTTATTGATGAAAATTAGCACAATAATTAAATGTTACTAGCAGTTTGTCCACATCTTTATGCAGGAAATGAACAGTTAAAAATCTGTAATACTTTAACTGATAGGAGAACTATAAAATCAAAATGGAAGTGTTTTTAAATTCTTACTGCATGTATAGATTTCCAGAAATTCTGCTTACACTTTCTTCAGGTGAAACTCCCTTTTTTGGAAGAGGAAGGAGAGAATGAAACTGTACTAAATAACAGCTGTTGCACAAAACATTGTTTTTCCATGTTATCTACCGTTTATGCTAGGGAGCATTCAATCTGCCTGAAAAGACCCAACAGTTAACTATTTTCAGATAAGCTTCCCCAACCTCTTCAAAACTTCTCTTTCCCCATATGTTCAGACTGACCTCAAGCAAACATTTAAGAGTGTGTATGTATATACATATATATATATATATATATATATATAGCCATACTGACATAATGGATCTTTTCTCCTCAATACTGCATTCTAAAAATTCAGTTTTCTAAAGAACTGACTGCCTAATTTAGAGGATTGTATCCAGAACAGTCAACTTATGGAGTCATCTTGGCAGCTGAATAAATTAAACCTGAATTTTTAAAATATAAAAATGTTTATCAGCAGACCAAGGTTGCCCAAATTATACTTTTAAAAAGGTTGCTGTTGACACAGAGGAAATAATATTGATTAGAAGACTGTCTTCTAAGATGAACAATTTTTCAAACAGAATTTGACAAACTTAGTAGTAACTAAAATGCATCGGATTGCTGCAGGGCTCACATTAAACTTGCAAAATTCTGTGCAATGCCATACAAAATTTCTCTCTGTTCTTGCCTATTTTCAATTCCCCTAGATACAAATGCAAATATAAGGGATACTTCAACCCATTCCTACATCTCCTCTGTACCATGCCCTGCCTAGAACAGCTTAGTTTGCCTGCAGTGCAGCTAAGATCCAGATACACAATGGAAGCATATATGTCAGCCAACACTAAATCATACAGAATTTTGATTTCTACTGAAAATATAATTAATTTCAGGACTAATTTTTTCCAGTAATTTTCCATTACTGAGAGGCAGAAGAAAAAGCCTGCAGACCAAAATATGAAGATGCTGTATTTGCAATGGTTATGACACTGCTTATTCTATAATTAGTGTACTGTAGAGTCTCTGGAATACTATTATGTAAAAAACTGAAGATCAATTGCATTGTTAAAGCATGGCCTGATTTTCTCCTCAGACAAACACGTCCCCTGTAAAAACAAACAAACAAACCAACACCAAGAGCACAGAACTGATGTTTACAACATACACTGACTGGAAGGTGTACTTAGGGATGCTTTCATACTTATACATATTTGTTATATTTGTGTAGTCCCCGTCTTTAGAATTCAGACTGTTATCCTTATGATGTACACTGTGAAGTTAAAAATACCACCTAGGTTATTTCATTCATCCACATATACAGATATAAATAACTACTATGTTTCAACAGTTCATCATTATGTTCCAACATCACAAGCTTCAGTCAACAGTCATACAATGTCATCTCCTTAAATGGAAAATACACTAGAGTATTCACAAAAACAATGGGTTCTGTGGATAAGAGTCTTCAAAATTTCAAAATATGACACTTCCTTCTTCATTAAAAAATAAGAACCATTATGTATATTAATAAATATTTCATTGTCACTGCCCATTTATATTTATGGGAATTTTAAAGAACCCTTTCGTATTACACATAAAAGAAGCTCACCGTGGAAATCCCAGGGTTAGGAAGTCTCTATGCTATGACAATCTTTGAACAAATAAGAGCCACCCTTATTGAATTCTAAATTAACTGGTAGTTCCCAATAAGTGAACAACTATTACTGTTTTGTGGAGTTAAAATACAGGACAATTTAGATCATCTATTTTTATTAAATAAGATTTTATGGCTTCACTTACAAATGAAGCACCCTAATAGGAACATACTCTTATACTCAAACGCAGATGACAAGGGCTTTGGAGGAATAAAAGAAACCCTAGACATCAGCCATTGCACCACTAGGATAAAAGTAAAACTACTCTTGTCTTTTTTGTGTGTTTTGTTCATTTTTATTTTGTGGCTTTATTTTTGTGTGTGTGTGTGTGCGTGTGTGTGTGTGTGTTGGGGGGTGGGGGGTTGTTTGGTTGGTTTGTTTTTGTTTCTAGGAAATCACTATACAGATCAATTTCTCTAGTCTACTCTTTCCTGTGATAATTTTCTCTGAAAAATTTACCTTAATTACTTTAAATTTCATCTTGGATTCTATATTACAAAGTTATCTGGATGGTGCTTTGCAAAGGACACCTTTAATTAAAATAGGCACGTAGCTCTAAAGATCTAAGTATGTTGACTAATGACAGATGAAGAGGCTATAGTTGAACTAGAGTGGTAAGTCATCATACACCTCATCTTACACGCACAACATTTTGGGAAACAGACTCCAGTCATAAATTAGCCACCCTGAATAGTTCTTGGATCTTCTGGAATACGCAGAGGTACCGCACTTTAGGAGTTTATGAAAGACTTCTATTGTGACTGTGTTTTCATTATAAACTCCTGTCCAGGCAGTCTGATTTGGGAAGTCACTTTCCTGCTGTCACCATTTGGGAAGATTCCAGTAGAACTGATTTCATCTGAGCACAGTTAAGGTGTACGAGAGATGTGAAATTTCAGGTGCGATATTCACCCTTGTTCCCTTGGGAATGCATGAGGAGAGGGTTATCTGGACCTAACTCTGCAAACTCCAAATTGTAGACTGCAGGTAGCAATGGACTGGGAACTTGGCTCTCCGTTAGAAACACAAAGATACATGCAAGGACGTTGGAAAAGGATGACTTTCATACTAACCATCAACTTTAAATACCTAGGCAAGCCGGTGCAAACAAGAAAATTCTTGAAAGACAGTAGAAGAGGACAGATTAAGTAAGTAGGAGACTAACCAATGTTCATGGTATTTGCCATCATGATCTTAAATTCAATTAAAATAACGACATTATTAAGAATTATTGGAAACTCACAGCTTTTTCACATTAAACTAAGAAAGAATGAATACATCAAACTTTATCTCCTATCCAGTTGTGATATTTACTGTCTGTGGAAACTGACAGGGAAATCGCTTATTTCCTATCGTACTTAGAGAACTGGGCTCACCTGTAAAAATGCAGATGCAGCAAAGCTACTAGTTACATACAGGAATCTAAAGAGTTATCAAATGAGGCCCCAGAGCTGGACACGCTACTGCAGGTGAGGTCTCGCCAGAGCAGAGCAGAGGGGCAGAATCACCTCCTTCAACCTGTTGGCCACACTCCTTTTGACGCAGCCCAAGATATGACTGGCCTTCTGGGCTGCAAGAGCACATCGCCGGCTCATGTCCAACTTTTCACCCATCAGTACCTTCTCCGCAGGGCTACTGTCAATCCCTTCTTCCCCCAGCCTGTACTGATACCAGGAGCTGCCCTGACCCATGTGCAGGACCTTGCACTGGGCCTTGTTGCACTTCATGAGTACATAGGCCCACATCTGGAGCTTGTCCAGGTCCCTCTGGATGGCATCCCGTTCTTCAGGTGTGTCAACAGCACCGCTCAGCTTGGTGTTATCCACAAATTTGCTGAGGGTGCACCTGATCCATTATTCTTCCCCTCTCACTGATCCTTCCACTTCATGACTTACAATAGGTCAGCAAAACACCCTGTATCAGCACTGCCTATATTAGAGTCAAAATCATGTCAGTAATAAAACTGAGTGAAAAGATATCTACATTTACTTTGTTACAAATCTGGAGGGTGTGTGTATGTATCACGTTTAAGAAAGTTAAGGTGGGCCTAGGCACTGCATTTTTATGGCATACTGTATGCGATCTAGCAAATCCAGCTAGTAACTTCTAGAATAAGCATATAAAAGAACATTTTGGAACAACTTAATCTATTTAAGCAAACAGCTGTAGCTCCTTCTGCTTTCAAATATTTTTCCAATATGACACATTCCAAAGCAACAATCTCATCTAAATCAGCACTTGTTATTTATTCTGTGATGGAACCCTGTCAGTGCCAAACACTGTGCACTCAATACCTTGTCAAAATCAGTCTGCATCCCAGTGCTCAGCAGACCCAAATGAAGTCAAAACCATACATAAGAGATGACAAAAAAGCAAGTCCTTCCTATGATATTACCCATATATGATCGAAGGTATCAACAACAGCATCATAATAGAAAAAACACCCTATATTTCTCTTTATTGCATAAACATCTTACTGACCTACACTGCTAAATTTTCTATTCTAACCAGAGTACTGAAAGGCAGGGTGAAAAGTAGCAGTCTTGACATTCAAGTTGATGGACTGCTCTTCTGAATAGAAGGCACATCACTTAATCGAAGAAAATGTACTTAAGATATGAACTCAGTTTCCATTCTTTTAATTTCAGTGTATGAGAGCATAAGAATCTATACAATGCTTCAAAAGCAGAATTGTAGGTTATTTCAATATTCAGTCTCATAGAAGAGGTAGATAAGGCACACAGGGATATACACATTACAGGAATAAAGAACATTCAAAAAGAATACCATTGAACCACAAAGTAGCAATATTCATATTGCACTGCTTTATAATTTAAAATTTTATTTACAATGAATCCATAGAGAAGATTTAAATTGTAAGTGGATCAAGACAATTAAAACCCAAGGTATTCTCCCACAGTCCTGCCAACAAACCCCCTCTAATGTCAAACAAAACAAAACAAAAACAACAACAAAAAACCCACAAATACTTGAGAACCTTAAACTTCTTGAACAGATATGTGCAGAAGAGAAGGAGGTAAGAAGGATTCAGAAAAGTAGTCTGGCAACCTAGGACACTTACACTGGGGCATCAAGCTGTTTATATTTCCCACTTCCAAGGAACACATTAAGACAAAAGGCAACAGAGCTATTCAAGGGACAATTTTTGACTCCCCACAGTTGGCCACCAGAAAGAAATTAATTCTACAGCCACAGTAAGCCTTTACAAACATAATAGTCTACTGTCATCAAGCATCATCTGGACCTTTTTTCTTGACAAAGAGGCATACAGATTATATATGCTTATAAAAATACATATATTGTAATGGCTGAATACCAACCAGTTTTCAGAAAGTAGTGGTGAAGCCCCCTGCTGCTGCTCTAGATAGATCTTTATAGTTAAGAAGAATAAAAACAAGTATCAGCCATAATTCAACAAATGCATTTTGGAAAGCAAAAAACGACAGGATAGTTTAAAAAAGGGGGAAAGAAGGAAAGGACTCAGTAAGTATGCTCCTTCTCTTATTCCACTCTACAAATAAATATTAAAGGTATCCCTGTTTTTCATATTTAGCCCCTTTTCCCCATTATCTCCTTTCTTTGCCCCCAGAAATCTTTTATTCCTTTATTTGCCTACTTCCTTGTTCGCTTAAGCCATTATTTTTCTCAATACCTACAGGCTATTAAATTAAATTTCAGAAAATAGCGCACATACAACAAAACCATGGTAATTAAACATTTAAGTTACATCTCATTAAACCACCATTTGCTTAAGTCTTTTGAATATGTTCTGGAGTTTGGATCACATCTTGTTACATCACGTATTTGTACAATCATATAGTGTAATGACTTACAGATCTCTCTTTAGAATATTATCTAATTAGAGAAGAAATGCATTGATTTATTCAAAACCAACTTATTTTCCCTACTTACAGTTCAACTAACTCCAGAAGTGTTCTGCACATTTTAAATTGAACTTCATGAATATCCTCACTCACTGGAAAGACCACACATTTGGAAAGAATTAGTCTTTATCTCCACTTATTAATATAAAACTTAAATTACATTAGCTCTCAATTTCTAAACAGACCTAGTTACTGCTTTATCATGTATTACAGACTCAGCTCATTAATGAAGTTAACATATATTTTATTCATGTATATGGATACATACACACATAATCTTCCCTAAATTGGAATAAAGCAATTCTGTTGTGTCACTAATTAAATACATACAGGGAATTTTTTTCCTGCATTTATTTCAAACCAAGCATTGTTTTTTCTGTTCCACTTACTTCTCAATACTTCAGTGCAAAGTACATACAGGAAAGCAGACTACTAAAACTAAATATCCCACATAAGTCAATACAGGGAAACACCGTTTCCCTGTATACAGGGAATACAGGGAAATACAGGGAAATACAGGGAAGCATCAGGTTTTTGACCATTATCTTTTCAGTTTTGTTACCACCAAAGGTTTAGGCTACATACTTTGTTCTTATAGAATCGCAGAATCATATCACAGAATCATAGAATGTCCCGAGTTAGAAGGGACCCACAAGGATCATCGAGTCCAACTCCTGTCCCTGCACAGGACAACCCCACAGTTCACACCATGTGTCTGAGGGCATTGTCCAGTCTCTTCTTGAACACTGTCAGGCTTGGGGCTGTAGCTACCTCTTCTTACCGTGACTTACCTACTTCTTACAAGATTAGACATCTTGTGTTGCCACTAAAACAGGATCCTGCCTGGACAAGCAGGTAGCAAGAAATCTTTGCAAAAAGAACTCCAGCTGAGGTAGCCTTGAACAAGTCAGCGTGGTACTGACAGACTCCTAAGCAGCCCTTTGTGGGCTACACATGGGAGCATTCATCTACCTTCTGGGCAGGCTTTTCAACCTAAGGGTTATTTCCATAATGCCAGAACAGAGACTTCATCTGTCCCTGTTTAAAACATTCTGGATGTGTCCCCAGCCAGTGCTGCAATTGTAATATGGCCACAAAATAACTGATGACAGCTCTCTGACTTTCTGCCTGTCTATTAATATGGAAGGAGATATCTTTCCTTAATTTTGGATGTTACTAAACATGGATTCAAATGGCACAGACCTTGAGAAAGTAAACAACATTACACTGTCAAGTAGAAGTATATCGATTGTTTTTAGAAGTTACAAAAACTATCACAAATGTCACCTTAAAAGACTCTAGAGTGATATTAACTTATTTTTTAATCCAATTAATTTTATGGCAGTTCCATCTGGAATCTCGTCAGATTGATACAATTTAAAAATATCTAAAATAAACTACTTTTAAAGAAATAATATTCTTTTCAAAGAAATGGGTAAAATGTAAGTCACAGCATTTACAAAAGAAAAAACATCAAACATTCCCACAACAAAAATGGAAAGATTCTTAGCTTAATTTAGTTTTCATCTGGCTTGAAAGAAGCTTACCAAACTGTTGTTTCCACCTGACTGTCATGCAGCTGTCGATTGTCTAACTGGGCAAAGAGAGGAAAGAGAACCTGAATCCCTCCAATGGAATGAATGGCGCTGTGAATGGAGTGTGTTACGATAGCTTTCACATCCTAAATGAATAAAATCAATAAATAAAAGAAAAAACTTTGGTTAATCTCAATTTTAAAAAACAGTTACAAACATAATTTGAGAACACTAACACTGAATTGAGTGCAGACTAAATCAGACCTGTTTAACTTAGTTTCATTAATTTTGTTTCAATTATAATCACTATACTCAAAAGCAAACATTAAACAGAAAAACTTCAGTATCACGGGAAACTGTGCTTTTTATTATGAAGTATATATTTCTTAATGAAGAAATTGTCATTTTTTGCTATAGAAAGTGAGCAAAGAACAGTTCAAATGATAAGCCTGTTAAGAGCTGAGATAATACAAAATAACAATTTCTTGGTGAACTAGCACACAAATCCTCTTATTATCCAAATGATGATGAGCTAACAGTAATCACAGAACAACAATTTCATAGCACAAACCTGAAGCATAAGAGCATGGGGGGAGTGTACAAAAATTGAAGGATTTTCCTTTGGTGAGGATTCAAGGCATAGCTGAGCATCAGTAGCTTTCGCGTTATAAGTAAAAGCAATGCTACTTGCAAGTTTCCCATCATATAGCACCTGTTTGTGGTGCTCAGCCAGATGAATGTCACTTTCAGATTTAAATTTGAATGTGCTCTGGAAAAAAAAAAAAGAAGAAACCCCACAAGTTTAACAAAAATAGTATTTTAGGCAAAATCCTTGACACAAAGTATGCATAAAATACATTGGACTTGAGAAGGAATATAGCAAATGCTAAACTTCGTTTTAACTTTCCAATAGTTTTATTCTACTTAACAATGAGACCATTTTTGTCTTTACTGTACTCCACATCAATATGTCAATATATTTGTATTTTATGTAGTATTATTTCTCCTTTCAGCATCAATGTCAACAAGTTTCAACAGAAACTATCTGGAAAAAGTGTTTCACATCAAACAGCTATAAATATGGTACAATTTAAAACATGAGCATACAACGCAATACACCTAAAGAACAATTAAACATATTGTATTTTAGCTTCTAAAAACTCACTCAAATTAGAATATCGAATTGTCTAACATTTTGATTAAAGGAATAGTTATTTTAAAACAGCATTAAAACCTATGCTTCATTCACAGTAAGGAGTATATATAAACAAACTATGTACACAAAAAAACCCAAATAAAATTATAAATGCTGTATTTCAAATTAATGATTCTCAAACTCAAATCTTTTACAAAGGAAGACTGAAAATTTCTATCATTCATAAACATACTGTGATTCATATCTGACCTAAAACTAGGCTTCCTGGCAACACTGACAAATCAATCAAGCACAAGAAGATAGATTTTTGCCTTTATGTGATGCATTGTCAGATCTACTTCGCACACAACTACTTTTGCCTGTAACAATCATTTGACAACTAGTAGTAACACACAGTGCTGTACTGAGACAAGTAAAGAAAATCTGTTAGAAATTACCACCATTTAATGCATGCAACACACATATAGAATATGGTATATTTCTAAAATCTTTACTCAGTTTAAACTAATTCATTGCTGATGTTAATTATGAATAATTTTGCTTCTTTTCACTGCATACAGCCATCACAATTCTCTTTTTCCTGTTGTTTCTATGAAATCTTTCTCTCCCTCCCTGCACATGGTAAGAAACTCTATATCATGAAACTAATCGAACTACTGTTGCTAGGGTTTTGGTTATCCACGCCACAAGAATTAGAATAGGCAACTCATAGTCTATCAGCTGCTTTTTCCAAGCAAATTACAGGTTTCTACCAATTATGTAAACCCATAAAACCCATCCAGCTTTTGCAGAGCTCTCAAGGCTGCTGGAAACCCTGACAAAATTCTCATGCTTACAGCCAAACGATGGGAAAGCGCATCTGCTCAAGTGACTGACACATGGCACTGTAAGGTCTTGAGACAAGCATCCGTTTGTATGTGGGTCATGAGACTGATACAGACTGAATAGACTGGGCACCTGACTGCAGCTGCTGGAGAACCCTTGGAGCAGATCTGTCAGTCAGCCCTGTCCCATGCTAGGTGGTGTCAAGAAGGAAGGCAGACAGTCATAGCAAAGAAAAAATATTTGTACGAAGACATTTTCCAGAAGTTCTCAAGTATTTTGAATAATCTTCCTTTGGGAGAAAAGCTTTGGCACAACCAGAGTTCAAGAGTTGCTCTTTCGGACAAGCTGACCAGTTGATTCTCCCAGTTGGCTAACAGTACCAACAGGTAGAATGAACAGGACATGTACTGAACTACTTCAGAAACAGTTCTGAAAGGCCAGTCTGCATCTGCAGGTCAGATAAGAGCAAGAATGTGATCCCTCATGTCCAGCAATTCGAAGTACGTGTCAGTTGAGGCTCCTTTGAACTATGAAACACCACACTAAAGTGTCCTGAACTGATGGACTTTTGCACCCACATAGAATCTGAAAGAATTTAGAGAAATAAACTTAACTGCAAGATGAAAGACACAAGCTTTCTGTGAAAGCCACCACCAGTTCCCTGAGATCTCTACATTACAGGACATGGTTCCTTTATTTGGTTGTGGCTAAATCTTGTGTTGGAAGGTGAGAAAAGAAGGGTTCTGTTTTGTCTTGTGTTTTGGAAATAAGGAAGTTAAAGAAATAAATCATGTTATTTCTAGGGTCTTGCTCTAGGAACCTTCTCTTTTTAACTGCTATTAGTAAAATATAATTTCAGATTCTGAGACAAGGGCAGAAACTACTTTAAGCGGAAAGAGGCATTAACTGTGCTGGGAACATGACCTAAACCTAAAAATATGATATACCCCCCAAAAAAATCCTGTAAGTATTAAATTCTATCTGACATTTTACAAAAAAACAAAACAAAACAAAACAGTAGGAGAGTACAGGTGTGAAGAAATGTAGTTTAAGGGAAGTCTATGAATCAAGCAAGGTAATTTGACAACATTGTTACAAGGTTAGTGCAGAAACTACTGGAAACATCATTTCACATGAAAGTGTGTATGCCTTATGAACCCCTTCAACACTCACAAATATTACATAATTTTCTCTTCTTGAAACAAATGAAAGCATTATTCCTATTTGATATCACTTCAGTATGCTGCTGCAAATCCAGGATCCTAAGAAAGTCAAAAAGATTTACTACATTTATAAGCATATAAGGTAGCATTACTTTCCTTTGCATGATCAAAAAAAAAAAAAAAAAAGCAGAAATATTTTTTCAGACAAAATACAGTATTAAGTTTGAAGTACTCCTTGTTTGCACAGGTGATACACTTCTCTTGACTGACTGACCATTTTCAGTTTCAAGGCAGTTTTTAACCATCAACAATACGCACTATACCTCCTCTTCTCTAAGTAAGCTCGACATATATTTGGCTATTCACACCACATACATACCATAAAAGATATTTCCAACTGTGACTGTCATTCAAGTGTTAGCTGTCACCAAATGATTTAGAGAAATTATTTTCATCACACCAAGTTAATATTATAAAATTTAAATGTTGATTTTTACATACTATTTTTAAAAGTTTTTATTTTCAGAGTGTATGATATATACTAAAAAACTGAGAGTCTACTTCAGATGATACTGCAAATTTCACAAATCAGAAAATTTTGGACTAATTGATGGTAGAAATTCATAGTGTTTAGCTGGAGCTGGATTCATTTTCAAGCCTTCTCCACTAGGCAGTTTCAGGAGACTGCTGCAAAGTATTTGCATTGTTTTCTTGATGAGATAATACTATATGCAGCCATTACAAGGCATAAGTGATTGTTTATAGTAGAGATCTTACTTTATGCATGCACCATTTATTTGTCTAAAATGTCACTTAAATGTCACCAGCAAAGCATGAGTAAAAAGCTCAGCTTTTACTTCAGCAGAAATATTTGAAATCATGCATTTGAACAGAACTGGTCTAGAGAGCAAGTCTGATGAGGAGTGGTTGAGGCAACTGGGGGTGTTTAGCCTGGAGAAAAGGAGGCTGAGGGGAGACCTTATCGCTGTCTACAACTACCTGAAAGGAAGTTGTAGCGTGGAGGGTGTTGGTCTCTTCTCCCAAGTAGCAAGTGATAAGATGAGAGGAAATGGCCTCAAGTTGCACTGGGTGAAGCTCAGATTGGATATTAGGAAAAATTTCTTCACAGAAAGGGTTGTGAGGCATCGGAACAGGCTGCCCAGGGAAGTGGTGCAGTCACCATCCCTGGATGTGTTTAAAAGATGCATAGATGAGGTTCTAGGAGCAAGGTTTAGTGACAGAGTTAGGGTGTGGTTGGAACTGATGATCTTGAGGGTCTCTTCCAACAAAAATGATTCCATGGTTCTATGATTCTATCATTCCCTGTAGAATTTTAATCTGCCTTAAATCAGGTTTTAAACATAAACAGTAGTGATTACACAGTATTCAGTATGCCCTATACAAAATTGCTCTAATCTATTTATGACCCAAAGTAATAAATTTCACATACAAACATGTTTCAGATATGCTTTAAATAAATGACTTGCATCTTTCAAAAAGCTGATAGAAATTAAGGTTAGTTAAAGTATTTGAATAAATATTCTTTTGCTAAAAACAAATCATACAGCTCTAGTGATCCTGAAACAAATATCTACGTGCATACATATCTTCCAACTGTATCAACTATTTTCTTTTCCAGCTTTACATTTTTTAAGATCCATTATTACCTTATAGCCAGGTCCTAACTGATGTATTGCAAAAATCTGTGCTGGGTTGAGTGCTTCAGTGAATACATATACTGCTCCAAGCTGGCCACAGAACACTCTATTAGCATCAGCAGTCTCCGAAGAGCCAAGAAAACATTTGTCGTAACTCTGTATCAGAAAGAGGCAATATTAATGAAGTTTAGTCACACAAACTATACAATGAAATAGTATTTATGTGCAGCTACTGAAGGCAAAAAATAAAGGGAGACTGTAATTAAGAAAATAAATCAATCATTTATTACTTCTGTACCTGATTCCCTGTAGTGAACAATTTAATTTTGAATATAGTAGCATTAATTGTTTCACAGGTCAGTATTGCAATGGTGTTATGACTGGCTGCTAGGACTTCTTTTTTATTAATTGTTAGACATACAGAGAAAATTAGAACAGTATATTCAAGTACCAAATAACCTTCCCTATGGCCTTCTAGGAAATATGAAAGCCTTGAAGTTCCTTGTAATTATAATTGGAACTCCCAGTGCTAATACACAAGAATATGTGCTGAAATGGACTCCTTTCACTGTCCTGCTAATAGAGCTAAGCATCTCTAGAAAAACAAAACAAAACAAAATCCAAATTTTCCTAGTTTGCAACTGGTGCACAGCCTTCCTCTATGACCACAGCCTATAATGATTTGCTTTGACCTTAAGCTCCTGTCTTCTTCCATAGTTACAAGAGTTGTTATTTTCCATTCCTCCCTCCAACCACCAGCTCTCTGCACAAAGACCTGCAGTTCTCTATCTGCCTATTTCCTATCTTTTCAGATTTAAAGGTTTTTGGTTTTGGTGGTTTTTTGTTTGTTTGGGGTTATTTGGTTGGTTGTTTTTTTTGTTTGGTTGGTTGTTGTTTTGGGGTTTTGTTTGTTTGTTTGTTTTTCAATTTATTTTGCAAGAATAAGGTTAAGTTATTCTGGTGCTACCAAGAAAAAAGGCTGTCAAATTAAACAAAGTTTAGAAATTAACTGTCTAGAATAAAGTTCTGGGAAACTGGAAAGTAAGATGCAGTGCAAGAGGACACCAAAAGGAAGTACAAGGATCTTTGCAAGGCTCTTCTCTCAGCTTCCCTGCATCACCTGTACTTTATTTAGTGGAAACAAGGATCAGGCTTCATTTTTTGAGCTCAATCAGCAAACCAGCATTAGGAAGACTGCTTTCTCATCTTGCTTGGCTGGCAAGTTTTACCCTACGAAAACCTTTTGCCAGCCCAGAGAATGGAATCAAATACGGTGAACTGCTACAGCATCTGATCTAGGTGGATAAGCTATTAGCACGGAAAATGCGACTCTGTGAAGAGTTAAGAGGAAGTCAAAGATCTCAAAAATGACTCTATGGAAACAGTGTACCAGCAGCATTCACAATAGAAAGCACTATACAAAGAAGTCTACAGTGTCTTCCCCTTTTTCATCCATACTCATATCTTCCTTCTAACATTTGGGTTCAGCATTGTGGAACACTTTAAATACATGGAGGTCCACTCAATAAAATGAAAAATCTTGATGAAGGTCTGAGTGATTTAGAGTTTGCATAGACAACACATTTTGCAAATCTCTAGATGAAAATACGTCTATCAAGACAACATACATCTGTGAAGAACACAGTTGTGAAGCCTTAATGACTACTACATATTATATCCTCTATCTCGCTACCCATACTACAGAAACAGTTAAGAACCCAGTGACTTCGCAGCTATGTATAAATAAGAATGAATTAGAAAAAATAGAAGAAAAAAAAAATTAATTTTTTTTTTTTAAATCATCTTCTTCAACTTTCACCCTTTTTGTCATCTGCATCTTTAATGCCTTCCAGGGCACATATGAAAATTGTAGACTGAGGTATCCAAAGAAAAAATGAGGAATTTACAGGTATATATACAATCTTGTCCAGGTAAAAATGACTGTTTTCTGCCAGTGGGACAAGCAGATGCAAGAATAGTATGTTGTTGCTGTGAGCTGACTAATGCCATGCAACTGTACATCTCTCAATATCTTTTAACTGGTTTGGATGGCCAATAAGGGAGGACATCTCTCTAAACATTTACTACCTAAGAAAATTTCTCAGTATTTCAGGGTTGAAATTTTGTAGCAGTTAATTTGTACTTGCTAGCAGCATTAATTAATTATTAATACCTTAATACCCAGCATCTGTAAAATCTGTAACTCTATCACATTTTACTATGGAAAAAGCTAAGTATTAATCCATTGTTATCAGTGTCCCCTATACAGTATCATACATTAAAAATATTAGATATAACAATCTCTCCAAACAAAATCTCAGCAAATTCCATTAAAATAATTATGCAAAATACTGCCACCCCCCAATATTCTAAAAAATATTAATATATAAAATAATTAATATTTACATTTTATTAAGTACTTAGAAGATAGATTGAAGGAAAAAGTTTTTTAAAAATTGCAAGTATCTAGACAAAACAAATATAGTACTTTTTTTTTTTAAATGTTTCAATTTACTTTAAAATGAATAGCTGTGAGAAAGTTAAAAATAAAGTCTTACGTCATTCGTGTTAACATGCCAGGCCATGTCACCATAGGATACCAGCTGACCATTCACATAGCATCGTATTTCACTGTTTCTCCATCGATTATAGATGTGTACTATGCTTATCATGTACCACTGGAAAGACAGGGAAAATCAGTATATAGCGGCAGTTTTTGTGCTATAAATCATAAAGCTAATAAAAAGCACTAAAAATAATTGAGCAGTCTCATAAAGTTATACAAACAGATGCATCCTTGCAAACTTGTAAAATGGAGTCAGTGGAACTTCAAGTCTGTTCAGTAGAACTGTGCCTAAATGTAATGATGTGCCTAGCTGCATCCCTTTATGGGATTAGAGCCAAAAGTGCATGCATACAATTAAAAAGTTGAATACACTTCCATTTCTGAAAGCATAATATAATCTAAAAACTATATGCTGATAACACAAAACACAACTGAGTTCTAATGGGAAATCCAGTTCTGCGCGCCCTTACCTTAAGACATTCATATCACATATTTTTGTCATTGCTGTCTGTGTGAAATTATTAAGTAAAAGGAAAAGATTCACAACAGCGAATTTTAAAGCCTAGCTTAAGATTTCATCCTGATTGCTTCACATATATTTCTTTTTCTATTCATTACTATTCCACCAATTTTTGGACAGCTGTCATATCATTAAAAATGCGTTACATAATCAGAGAAAGCCTCAGAGTAAAATGCTTTCAAGTAAAACTATGATGATCTTTCAAATAATCTGTTCAACAGGAATCATTACGTCCATCATAAGTACATTCAAGAAGAAACCCTTAAGTTTCCTTTAAAACTGATCTTTTCAACTCATCCAAGACTAGGAATGGAAATTCAATCTTTAAGATTTCCAAATTGACAAATACTTAACCATAATGGGTGTCTGGATTAATCAAAATATGTACAAACCAGATGAAAACGGACATACTGGATAAAGTCCAGAAAGTGGCCAAAAAGCCAATTAGGTGATTGAAGCCTCTGATACATGAGGAGACACTGAGATATGGGTCTGTTTAGCCTAGAGAAGGCTCAGGGGGATCTCATCCATGTGTATAAATACTTGATGGGCAGGGGATAAAGAAGATGGAGCCAGGGACTTCTTACTAGTATCCAGTGAGAGGACAAGAGGCAATGGGCACAAACTGAAATACAGGAAACTCCATTTAAACATATGTAAGAAGGGTGGTAGCAAGCAGTAGGGACAGTCAAACACTAGCACAGGTTGCTCAGAGAAACTGTGGAGTCTCCTTGCTTAGAGATATTCAACACCCAATGCGACACATCCAGAGCAACCTGATGCAGGTCCCTTCTTTGAAGAGGGGGTGAGGCTAGACTGTCTCTACATGTCCCTTTCCTATCTTAATCCATACCAATTCTGTGAAGAATTCAGCTCCTCTGCCTTGAAAATACCATTTCGTATTTTAATAATTTGGATAGTAATTTACAGTTTACTTGTCTTCCTTTTCTTGGTACCTGTTTCAATTATTATCTTTTGACTCCTATGTTCAGCTAAGCCTCCTTTTTTCAAAGCAGAGAATTTCTGCATCCCTAAGGGCATTATTTTAATAAGTCACTTAGTGAATCTCTCCCTGAGCTGGGCTACGTAGATACAGAGCTGACTAACAAAGAAACCTGACCCTCTGATACAGAGAAAATAAAAGCAAAAATTTTCATATGTTGATTTTGAAACCGGACAGAGCACAGAATTACAAATAAAAAAGCATGCAGCAAAATATATTTTGACAATAATTTTTGCAGTAGTCCTCAAATTGAGCTGTATTGTGTTACATATCTATAGTATCTATGTATATTAGAATACACATATTTTTCCACATTTGTTTCCAGGTCCTTACAGATTTTTTTTTTTTTTTACATTTTCCCTCCCTTAAAACCCATAGGTAACAGAAGGGGGAAAAAACCCCTGCTAATCATATGCCAGTACATAAAAGTATCTCACTTCTTTTATATCCAAGTAAACAGATCTTTTGGGTAATACTAGATTAAGGACATACTGATACAGCTTTGGCTTCTGAAGTCACATGTGGCCAGTCTAATTTTTTTGTTGATGTCCCAGCAACAATGAACAAGTATTTGTTGTAGGTCACTCCCACTCCCCCCAAATCAAAAAACAAACCCACAACTCAGCAAGCAAATGTTACCCATTTTGTAGGCAGATTCTATTTCTGAAAGTAACACCCATCACAAATTCAACAAATTTTCATAACTCAAAGTCTGGAAGCATAACTGGTGACTATGTTAACCAGAAACTAAGTGCAAACCACATGACTAGAGCTCTGCTTTCATCAACACTTCCTTTCCAAAACTTCCAACATCACCTAACATAAATCTCTTAAAATTCCTTTGTCCTCTTTCTTTCAAACGTCAATTTACCAATAATCACCAAGTGATGATTTTAAATACTTTCATCCCAACAACAGGCTTTCTTTGCAAAAGCACTATTCGAAGTTGTACCTTTTATAACTATTTCTCATATTTCCAGTTCTGATAATTTTGTAGTAGAAATCAGCTCACAACCATAAGCTACAAGTTTTATCCTTTTATCTTATCTACGTGCTTTTTCTTTTACAGTGCTTTAAGGGTATTTCTGACAACATACCAGTTTGTAAGATTGTCCTTGTGAGTAGCTTAAGTCTGACAGATGACTCATTCATTTGGTTAATTACTTTTATTGAAACACTGTTCAAAGAGCCTTTAAGGAACTTAAATGAGCAATGTTATCTTGGCAGAGCTTTGGTATCCATGTCAAACTTTAGGAAAATTATATAATCTGCTTCTTATAACATTTTTCCCATGTTAACCACCATTCATACACATGCAGTTTCTTTTAGTCCAAGTTTCCTTCCTTCCATGCCACTGTTTTTTATCTTTAGCATTGCTGCTATGTCAGAGCACTACCTGCATCTGTTACTCTGACCCACAAGACACGCTCTGTAAAAAACACAATTTTTTTCTTTACTTGAATACACATGAAGACACACGTGAATGCACACAGAGTCTATCTCAGTTTGTCATCATAACTAATCTAGTAAAAAAAAAAAAAATTGCTATTTTGCCTCCTGCACTTAAATTAACTAAATTTACACTATACCTTGTAATTTATTTTTAGTCAGAGAAGTACCCAAGTATTAAAAAATGGTCTAATCTTTGTGTCCTATTTGTCACTAGTATCAACACAGATAAAATGAGTAACAGGTTTTCAAAGCTAGTTCCTAAAATAGAGGATGACAAACTCCACTGAATTAAGTCCATAATGCATTCTCATCATCAAGAGAATAAAGGTCCTTCTGAGATTCCTGCTTGCTCAATTAATATCCTTCCATCCCTGTATTTTAATGAATATAAATTCTCTTATTGTGTGATAGCACAATTTCTTTAAGGCTTTCAGAGGAGTATAATGCTTAGAGTTCTTGGGGAATCCACACAGTATGGATCAACTGGCTCACAAACCTGTTCTTATACACAGTAAAAATCCTTCAAATAATTAAAAAGAAGTGGGGGACAAGACTTCTAGTGCAATATTGCATTGCTTTGTCCCAAATATGTTTATCCACGTGTTTTTTAATCCTTCCTTTCCATTTTTCTAGCTTCTACTCCATTTTGATGGTTAAGAAATTAGGAATGATAGTAAGTCATTCTAAATATCAGCAAAGCCTTTTTCTAAAATTTGTATCATTTTCCATCACCCATTTTATTGACAAAATAGATTATATACCACAATTAAAAGTTCAGCAAATTTCATATTAAAATTTCCTTGAAACTTGGAGGTGTGTGCTGTGCAGTCCTGGCAAATAAAAACTCTCTCTTGTATTGATTTCTATACCTCTTCTACTGACATTTCAATTTGAGACACTTCCTCTGACTCATCCTCATTGACTCATCATGTAGTAAACAATGATTCAATTAATTCATTTAGCTTTTTTGTTATGACACTATATTCGTCAAGGGCTCCTATTAAGCCTTAGTCATCTAACTGCCCCTATGGACTGGGAAAAAAAAAAAAATTGAATTGTCTTTTACATAAAATTTCATACAACTTCTACTTTTCTAAATATTCTTCATTTTGATACACCTTCCACTTTCTGACCAACTTCATTTTACTTACAGTGGTCTCTACTTTGCTATTTATCTGTGGTCAGATATGTTGCGAGAAGCTTTTAAACTTTCTATTGGATTTTTAGACTAATGGTATATTTGCTCTTAGCCTTCTGTATTTAGGAAATTTCTCTAGCACTATCAAACGTGTCCATCTTTCAACAAGTGAAGGCAGTTTTTTTACCATTCCTTAAAAAAAAATTTAAAAAAAAAATCCTGCATATCCAAGCATATTCTGCATATTTTAAAGCAAAGTCAAGCAAAAGTCAACCTCTGAGTTTTTTAAAGGTTTCAAAAAGAAAAAAATCCAAATGTTTCTGGTATTTAAAAGTTTGAACTCTCGTCCCAGTAAGATACTACCCAGTTTATAGCAAAATAATGTAAGCTGCTTTATATTTTGATGTATTTGATATATTTTGATCTTCTCCAGTTCATCACAGATTGCTATAAACCATCTTTATCACGTGGCTAACCATTTAATCTGAATAGTATCATTTTCCTACTTAATTACGGATTTTCAGTGCATAGAAACTCTGTTATTTGTTGTTATAATGAACTAATTTATCTGATGAGGTTAAGTTTTTAATACATGGCATCACTCCTCTATTGGCAAGACCTGTCACTCATAACTGTAAGTACTACACAATTTCAAAAAAGTGTGCACTGATGGTCAAGCCAACAAAGCTTCTGATACTTCTATTTCATTAATAACCTCATATAAAATAGACATTCCAGTTTCACTTTTATTTTCTTAGATATGTAGAGGCAAGCATGTCTCATAATTTCCTGTTACCTATGTCTCATTTGTGTAAATGTTCTCTGCTGATGTTTTACATGCATTTGGTTGTTTTCTCTCCTATTCTGTATCTGAGAACATGGTTTTCAGGACTTTACTACTACACAATGAACCAAACCAAGTTGTATAATCTCACATACAATTTTTCTTCAACTTTCAGCTGAAAAATTTCCTCCTCCCATTTTTTTTTAAATTTTCAAAGTCAGTAATACAATTTTAAGTTCTTCCTGCAGCCTCCTTCCCTATATAGTTTTCTCAAAGATGCACCAAGCCCATGCCTCTCTGTTATAACAAGAGCTTCGTTAGGTAGGACTCAAAGACACTTCAGATAACAGCCTGTTCATTTTTTATACTGCTGCAATCTTTCAAACTTAATCACCCACTGCTGAGTAAGTCATATTCTTGCTCCATAGCACAGTGCAATCAGAGAGATGAGGCATCACATACTAAGTATTTCCAAAACGTCAAACTTACTTCAGTCTATACTACAATTAGTAAAGGTTTTCAGGATTAGACACACACACACACACACACACAAAAAACCACAAAAACAACAACAACAACAACAAAACAAAACAAAAAAACCCCAACAAACAAAAACACCAAAAAAAACCCCTAAAAAAAGGTGTTTGCTCTTGACTACAGTGCTTTCCTGTTCACACTTATACAAGGATTGATGCTGAGGCTGTAACTCAAGTGAGTGAAAATTACTGGGGGTTGCTAATACACAAAAAGCAGTGTAGACATATTCAATGCAACACTACCAAAGCTGTTTTAGCTCTGTTGAGAGGTCAATTATATTACACTCACATTTTCTGTTTGGGGAAGTGGTTGAGTCACCACCCCTGGAGGTATTTAAAAGATGTGTAGAAGTGGTGCTTAGTGACATGGTTTACTGCTGGACTTGGCAGTGTTAGGTTAATGGTTGGATTCGACCTTAAGGGTCTTTTCTAACCTAGATGATTCTATGATTCTATGATGACCAGATTTCTGCATGTATTTTTATAAATACTTCTGTAATGTTGTTAAAATACACTAATTAAAAACTGAAGTAACCACTTAACACATCTTGAAGTTTTGAAGTAAGATTACACATCATTCTGCCAATGGTGTCATATGACACAGTTAGAAGTGGAAAGATCTCCACATAAACATAGTATCTTTCTGATTTGCCAACACAAAGCTTTTGACCAGATGTCTTGAATATATAATTTTACTGTGATTCAACAAAAATTTGGAAAAAACATTCTTCAGAAGTTTAATGAAGATGATGTTTCTGGCAAAAGCTATTGCTGAAATGTATAAGTCTGTAAGCAAACAGCTAGAAAATAGTGTATTTGATGACAAAAATCACACTTCTCAAGTTAGAATTTTGACAGTAAGATGTCTTGCAAATGGGTAGAAATTTTTTGAATACATATCTACACATTCAATGCACGCACAGTGGAACCAGTGAAATACCTAAATAACATGAAAAAAAAATCAATCTACAAGTTAAATAGGATATGTTTTGACTTGTTGGAGACTGGAATTGTATTTGACAAGTTTACTTTCATCCAGTATATATTATGTACTTTTGCACATACATGTACAGACAAGTTATTGATGGAAAAAATATATGATATGAAACTACTTGCAAATATATTCTAGAAGATTTAATTCAAATACTTTCTAAATCTGACATACAACCCAAAGTCTATGAAGCACGATCTTTGAGAAGTATAAGACTGGCATGGAAGTTATTATTGGACATACTTCAGCAGATTATGATTTGAAACTGTTATTCATATAAGACCACACTGATTTGATTGAAATTGAGTTAATTTTCTTCATTCAGTTAGAAAATTTGACCTTGGGACACAGTTAATTTTTTCTTCATGTAGCTTTCCAGTGTTTGAGATTTGATATGAAAAGAATGTAAGAATTCATTGACATCTTGGCTGTTGCCAAGGAGACGAAGGACTTTCCTCCTTCCCCTCTACTTTTTCCTCCTTCCCCTCTACTCTGCCCTGGTGAGACCGCATTCGGAATATTGTGTTCAGTTCTGGGCCCCTCAGTTCAAGAAGGACAGAAAGCTGCTGGAGAGAGTCCAGCGTAGGGCAACTAAGATGATGGAGGGAGTGGAGCATCTCCCTTATGAGGAAAGACTGAGGGAGCTGGGTCTCTAGTTCGGAGAAGAGGAGACTAAGGGGTGATCTTACTAGCGCTCATAGATATATAAAGGGGGAGTGTCATGAGGATGGAGACAGGCTCTTCTTGGTGGCAAACAGTGATAGGACAAGGGGTAACAGAATCAAGCTGGAACACAAGAGGTTCAACTTAAATTTGAGAAGGAACTTCTTCTCAGTGAGGGTGCCAGAACACTGGAACAGGCTGTCCAGGGAGGTTGTGGAGTCTCCTTCTCTGGAGACATTCAAAACTCGCCTGGATGCCTTCCTGTGTAACCTCATCTGGGTGTTCCTGCTCTGGCAGGGGGATTGGGCTAGATGATCTTTTGAGGTACCTTCCAATCCCTAGCATACTGTGATACGGTAATACTGTGACTTCACAACTACACAGCTGCAGGTGCAAGACAGCACTGGGGAGGAGCAGATCCAGGACAGCTGACCCAAGCTGGCAAACAGGAGTATTCCATGCCATGAACACCATACTCCATTTATAAGTGAGAAGTTGCTGGGGGCGGCCATCTTTCCTCAATGGCCACTGTCCCTGAGGGCTCCTGCTCCTGTTCCTGCTCCTGACACCTCTTCCAATCTCCGTGTTTCTAATGGCCTCGCTGTGCTCACAGTATCTGCCCTCTGGCCTTCATTGCTGGGAGTGCACATTCCAGCAGCTAAGTATTGTTACGTATCACTCTTCTTTTACTAATGTTCTATTAAATCTGTTTCTATTTCAACCCACGAGTCTTTCCTCCTTTTGCCTTCCTTCCTCCCAAGGAAGGAAATGCAAGAGAGAGCGGGTGTTTACCGTTTTAGCTGCCACCCAGGGCTAAAAGGAAACAATGAGATATACATGTACTAGTATTTCAGAGTCAAATATTTTAAGTAGAATAGCAAGAGCTAAATTTTTCCAGGGATGCCTTGAAGGAAACTAGTAATTCATAATAAAATTATCAAAATAATATCTTGCCAGAATATAAAAGACTGTTTCTTAATCGACAATAAAGAAATTATCATCTAGGTCCCAAAAGTTTGTTATCAATAAAACAACTCAAAAGTTAACAATTCAATTTGTTCCTTGGTTGAACATTTATCACTAGCATCACATATGCTACTTCAAATGAAAACTGAACTGTCATCAAAATTCTTCTCTTGCTATAAAATGAAATAAAATTTGCAAACCAGAATTTGTTAATTTCGATACACTCAGCAGGTATGTGTTTATAAGGTTTTATACAACCCTAAGTAATATGCTACAAAAAAGACATTGCTATATTTAAAAAAACCACAAATGACCTCAAAGCTACATAACAGAGTTAGAATCAGTGATTTTGACTCACAAATACATGCAAAGAAAAATAGGAGAACATAAAGCTGATGAGAGAACAATGGCATTCCCTCCCTAAGAGACTGGTTTCTCAAAGAAAACAAGCACTGAAATTCAATATACAAATTCTAAGGCCATAAAAAAAGAAATGAGCTTCACAGGAAAATATATACAAGGCTGTTATCAATGACAAACACATAATGCTCGCTGCACAGAAAAGTCAATGCTTCAGTCAACTAACTGAAATATTAAAGCCAGTAGAATCATTGTTCTCCTAGGACTACTAGGCATACAGTAGAAATGAATACCAGTATGATCCAGAGAAATAATCAAGATTCACTAAGAAAAATGATAAATCCCCAAATGCCACTGACATAGAAAAAAGTTCAGAGCATATCTCCCTGTAACAGCTAAGGAAACTAGCATTGCCCGCAAAATTGTTCCAGGCATTGGCACCAAAGTTACCACATACAGAATATTCAGAAACAGAATGACAACCTTTATAAAACAAAATACAACCGCTTTACAAATAATCAAAATTGTTCTCTATTGGAAGCTAATTAAGTAGTATTTTTAAAAATAAATTGACTTCATAGAAGTCCTACTTCACAAATTATTGCCACATTTTTATTGAATTAATTCTGGTCTGTGATGTAAAACTTTGCATAACCATCAGAAAAACTACTTATAAATAAAAAAATTTAGATTATTAGTAATACTATGGCACTCAAAGGATTTTAGACCTTCTTCCCAGCAGCACTTTGTCACTTTTTCAATGTTATTCTTTATTGTAAATACCACTTTGCTTACCTTGCGTGGCTGAAAGTCATACTTCACACAGTGCTGGAAACCTTTGCCTTTTGACTTCAATGATGTAACTATTAAGCAGTTGCCAACAAAATGAGCAGAATACCCAACACCTTTGCTAGTGCGGAAACTGAAAAGAAAAAATTACTAATGAAATTACAAAAAGGGGAATCATTGTACACTAAAAAGGTCCAAACATTACTTTAAATTGCCATGAGAAATAGAAGTAACTAGTACCTGAAATGGTGGACTTAATTTCCTTTATATCCTCCATCCCGACCACTTCTTTGGGGGGAGCTACTAACCTTCATCACTTACTTGATTCCAGGCTCCATTCTAAGAATCAGTATTTTTTTTTTTTTTTAGTTATGTCTTCAAAAATACAAGAAGGTATATGTTGTATCTATCAGGTTTTTCCCTTCGTTTCATCGTTCATCATAATTTAAAATAACACATCTGATTTAAGTTGTAAAGAAAAGTCCATTAAAAAAAAAAGTGAGATGCCTTGCAATTTTATGGGGTTTGGAGAACAACGTGGCTGGTATGACATACAAATTTGCATTCAGGGTAATTACTATGCACAAGAATAATTTCTTACGATTTAGTTAAGCTAATGACCTATGCAGTTTTAATCATCTGAGTTGTGGATTTATTTTAATTTGACAAATTGATAAAGGACTACAATTTTAACAAAGTAAGTTGAGTAAGGGTTTCCAGCTTTCTTGTGACAAATATCATAAAGACAGATAATCAGAAAGTGCATATGTTTCTTTACATATATATGAAATCAAAAGCATTGTAAAGACAAATTCTGGACTTCTTAGAAAACATTTTGCAAGGCAGCTTGTGGAAATTCATTAATGACACTATACAGAGTATTTTTGAAAAAGCTAAGTCCAAACCTACAGTTATGTCACTTATTCCCTTCTGAAAAGCGAAGTAAAGTCTGCTATCATTAATATGGAACACACTTTGCAAAGCTTTTAGTATTTTTAACTAATTATCAAAGAGGTTATAAAAATAACCAATGGCTGAAATACAAGGTCTGAATGGTGAACTCCATCTGTAAGTTCCGAAATGAAGCTAAGTATGAGAAAAAAAGACAGTACTAATTTTGAACATTTGTATATACTCCTGTAGTCCACTAATTAATACTTTCTCATTTTCTTAATGTAGGCAACTTATAAAATAATTTCATATTATTACAATAATGATGTTTTACGTGGTTTCATTGTTGTAACATTTTCATCAAACACTTTTACTAGGTTTTGCATAGTAACATTAAGAGGTGAAAGACCTGCACAAATACTATGTTCAGATTTCATCTTGACAACTGCTGAAATTCTCTATCTCGTCTATGCTGCTATATAAATGCATTCTTGATTTTAATATGCAGAAAAATTGCACAGTTATAGACATAGTTCCATCTTCAGACACTTAGAGTTATATCTGTATGTGTACATTAATGAGTGAGAGAATAAAATTTTCCTCTTTCCTCTCTGTGAAAAATACAGCTCATAAACTGTGACCTTCCGAAAAAAATAAACACTTTAAAAGATCAGTGATGTGACTAGACCCTGAGGTGGCCAGATCTTAGATGTTCTTCTCCCATTAGGGTATTTTTAAAGGAGATGAAAAAGAGACATTCAAATTCTAGAAAGCCACTTCTGCTATAACTAATTAGAATACTTCTATTAAATGTGAAAAAGCAGTGATCAGGGTAAATAGGAGTAATAACATCTACAGATGACTCTTCTTCACCCTAATGGGTCCTTGCACAGAGGTCTTTACTTCCAGTCTTGATTTCAGCCATCTTATGAGTTGCAGCATACTGTGCCTCATGGATCCGTTGGCCTTAAGGCATGCTTTTGCTTTGCTCCTTCCCATTAGCCGCTTGTTAAAGTGCTGCAGAATCTTTATTTTCCCAGATTCAGGCTGTGGTTTCCTCATTCTCCCATCTAGCTCTATATGCCATAGAAATTCTCTCTCTCCCCCCAAGCTGCTGTGCTGGAAATTAGCAAGTACAAGCTTACACACAAACCTCCTTGAAGAAAAAAAAAAAAAAAAAATTTAAAAAAAAGCCTTCTTTTTAATAAACCTAAAAAGTCCTTTCTAAATAAACTTAAGATATAATCTAAGAATGAAGAGAAAAATTATATATTGTCCATCACTGCTGACCTCAACACTGAAGACAATTTATAAAACTGCCATTCTCCTATGTCTTTTGGAGACTATTTTTAGCATGGATCATTTCAATGATCTGGCTTCCACAATGACCCCACCGGCAGCTATTCCCCACAACAAAAGGAACAGTGAACAGTCTAATGGAAGAATATTTCTTGTGTATGTATATAACCCTGCATTACCCATGTACACAAATAACCTGCATGACTACAGTACTGAATTTTGTACAATGACATGAAGGTTAAAACCCGTAAAATACAGCTTTTACAATATAACAATTGAATGTGCTGTGGACTAGTATGAGACTTTGATTTACCTCCTTGGGGCTTTTTGCCATTCGAAGAACTTTTTTTTTTTTTTTTTTTTCCAGATATCTACATCTCTCACAATGCCAAATTTGTTTCTCAGAATCATAAAACATCTCTACAAGCTAAAATAGTTCAGGCTAACAGAATCCTGTTCTGAAGAATATTGGTAAAAAACACACAGATTCACTACATTCTGACATATGGTGTAGTATGATTTGAGACATCAAATAAAATGTTTGCTTATCAAATTATCAACAGCCGGTCATTGTAAACACCATCATTTTTTTACCTGATAAAACATTATTCAAATTGTGTAGAATGCATCCTGCTACTTTGAACAGAAGCAAGTAAGCATTTTGTCATACACTGAGAGCGCTCTGAGAACGGCTCTTGAAGAAATGTCTACACCTTTAAAATTTTTACCTTTCATGACAGCCTCAGTTAAGAGGCTGATTTTGTCACCATCATGGTCAAACTGGACTGTTTCTGATATTTGAAACGCTGAACTGTCCTTATATGTGGAACTTCCTGTAGTTCAGCATATGAAGATAAGAAAGCAATGAAATAATGAAAATATAGCTCATTTGCTAGCAGGACTCTTCATCTTGGAACAGAATGAATGATTTTCTAAACATGAAGCTTAGCCAATTTTTTTTTTTCCTGATAAATTAGCATTCTAATACAACAGTATTTGAGAAACTAGGAACTCAAATATGTTCTCTGTTTACCTCAACATTATAATATACAGATTATGTTAATCTTCACATTTTATTTCTTGTGAAAGGTAAATTAGGCTAAGACTGGTCTCTAGGATACTACACAGAAATTCTGTTACCAATTACCTACACATGCAGAACTTGCCACATCGAAAGATGAAAAGCACACAGATGACAAGAGCAATACTGTCAACACCCATATGGTTTTATGAGCCTTTAACTACCTCCCATAGCAGCTGGCATATAATTTTACTACAGATCGTTCATAAAATCCTTATAGTTATGTTTCATTTCAGCCAGTTTCTCCAAACTGCTACTGGATGTTATTACACTTAAATAGCAGGTAAGCATTCTTCCATCCACTGGTGAATCTATTTAGTAATTCCAGTTTCCCTAGCTGAGGATTTTAGGAGCAACTTAACATATGATCACAATATTGAGGTTGAGAAGATATTAATTCATTCTTGCCTGAAGGAAGAAAAAAGTTTATTTTCTACTAACTTCAGAATTCCATTATGTGCTTTTGCAACTGTTCTTCATTATCTCTATTATTATTAGCTTTAGAGAGGGACTGACAAGTCTAGACAGCTTGCTTTGTGGGTTTGAAGGGTTTTTCTTCTCCCTACATCAGTAAAAATAATTCTTTCAGAAGTTTTAGCCATTCTTCAATTACATGGTTGTGGAAGCACTTGGATGTTTTAAGGACAAAAAGCAACATTTATGACAAAGCAGCCTTAGTTCACCTTCAAACTCCTTTACAGAGCCCGATTCATAATTGGAAAAAAAGCATCTCAAAAAAACCCAAGCAAAAAAACCCAAACCAAACCAACAGCAACAACAACAACACAACCCACAAACAAACAAACATACAAACAAAACCAACCAACCAAACAACAACAACAACAAAACCACAAAACAAACAAAACACACACACACAAAAAAAAAGCACCACCAGCACCNGGAGGTTTCATTGTAAAATGTGTTTTCCAGAGCATAGTTCACTCCAGAGTGTTCTTCAAACAGCACATTTACAGATGATAAAAAATTGGAAGGAGTGGCTGACACACTATTTAAGTGTGCAGTCATTCAGAGGGACCATAGCAAGTTGGAGAAACAGGCCAACAAGAATCTCATGAAGATCAACAAAGGCAAGTGCAAAGTCCTGCCCCTGAGGATGAACGACCCCAAGCACCAGTATATTCTGTGTACTGACCAGCTGGAAATCAACTTTGCAGAAACGGACCTGGTGTTCTAGGTGGACAGTGTTGACCATGAGACACTAACTCGCCTTCAAGGCAAAGACAGCCAAGGGTATCTTGGGCTGCAGTAGGAAAAGCATTGCCAGCAGGCTGAGGGAGGTGATCCTTCCCCTGTCCTCAACACTGCACAGACCACAGCTGGAATACTGTGTCCAGTTCTGTGCCATACAGCACAAGAAAGACACACACAGNAGCACCACCACCCTCCCACCCCCAAGCCTTAATAGCTGGATTGATTTTATCTAATTCTAAGCCTTACTTCCAAGTGACGTCCCTCCTTTTCCTTTTTTAGAAGAAATAAATATAGAGATTTAGAGGATGAAGACTTCCCAGTTGAGTGTGCTTAAGGTTAGCCTTATTTTATTTTATTTTTTTTTTTCTGGGGAGGTTTCATTGTAAAATGTGTTTTCCAGAGCATAGTTCACTCCAGAGTGTTCTTCAAACAGCACATTTACAGATGATAAAAAATTGGAAGGAGTGGCTGACACACTATTTAAGTGTGCAGTCATTCAGAGGGACCATAGCAAGTTGGAGAAACAGGCCAACAAGAATCTCATGAAGATCAACAAAGGCAAGTGCAAAGTCCTGCCCCTGAGGATGAACGACCCCAAGCACCAGTATATTCTGTGTACTGACCAGCTGGAAATCAACTTTGCAGAAACGGACCTGGTGTTCTAGGTGGACAGTGTTGACCATGAGACACTAACTCGCCTTCAAGGCAAAGACAGCCAAGGGTATCTTGGGCTGCAGTAGGAAAAGCATTGCCAGCAGGCTGAGGGAGGTGATCCTTCCCCTGTCCTCAACACTGCACAGACCACAGCTGGAATACTGTGTCCAGTTCTGTGCCATACAGCACAAGAAAGACACACACAGTAGAGTCCAGCAAAGGAACACAAAGATGACTGAATGATCAAAACTCTGACACATGAGAAGAGGTTGAGATACGGGACTGTTTAGCCTGGAGAAGGGAAGACGTGTAAATACCTGATGGGTGGGGAGTCAAGAAGACTGAGCCAGAGACTTATCAGTGATATTCACCGAAAGCACAAGATGCAATGGACAAAAATTGAAAGTGATAAACTTTCTCATTGTGAGCATGGTCAAAGACTGGTACAAGTTTCCTGGTAAAGTTGCGAGGTGAGATTTGTGAAGATATCCAAAAACCTGACTGGAGAAGGTCCTGAGGAACCTGTTCTGACATTGCTTTCAGCACCTCTGCTTCTAATCAAAGTCCTCTTTGAATCTGTGCATGCTACTAAGTTCTTGCTTTTAAAATAAAGATTGTTTAAAAGACAGATGACTTTTCAGAATAAACTATGAAGAAAGAGTTAATTTATATGACACATTCTACATCTGGTTAAACAGAAAAAGATATTACGTGCCCAAAAAGCACACTGAAAGAAACCAAATCTTTGCTTTGGTATCTTACTCTTGGTGGTAGTTGTGACTCAGCCTTTCATGTGGCAAAGTCTAATCTGTGTGAGAAGGTTTAGATTGCTGATTTAGTTCGATTTTTTTTTCCTCTTTTTAATAATAATTGTGGCTTGATTTAAGCCACTATATCAAAATAAAAAATATTTGCATTTTCCACAATTTCCTCCCGAGGTTGGCATGTTCAGTTTCTCTTATGTGCACTGCATGCACATTACATTTTATGCAAACTTATCTTTTTATGTGATTTTTTTAAGACCAACTTATTTTTGTGGCTCATATGAAGCACTTATACAGTTTCATCTTGTTAGTCATAGAAGTTTTATTTCCCCACTCTAGATAAATTCTCTCATTTTACATATATTCCATAACAAGAGGTAATGGAAGAAAGTGCACCACTGAACCACAATTAAAGGTTTGTGCTTGCAGGTGTGTGAGTGTGAGATAACAAGTCATTCATTCAGCACAGATACTCACAAAGATTACTCAGAGAGCCTGTGAATTCAGCAAAATACCTGTGCTTACTAGAGAGGTTATCCTTCATGTGCTACCATAAGAGAGCTAAAATTCCATATGTTTTGGGACTAGACTTTCTGTCCAAGTTTCCAAACAGCAACAACAAAATATAGAAGACATTATTTTGGTATGCTCTGGGTGATGAAAAGAGAAAACATGAAAACAAAGAAAAGCACACATTAATCATGGGGAAAGATAAAGTTATAGTAAAAAAAATTCTTCCTTACTCTGCTAGAATCTTTATTCTAATCAATCTCATAAATAGATATTATATGAAGTTACTTATTATGGGTAAATCATGCTGTCAGTGGACATTTTTTAAACAAACATGGAAAAGTTTTGGTTGTAGCTAATAAGTATCTTAACAAAAAGTATTTTATTAGAGTATAATGTTAACGTGAGACCTAGAATTATTTTGAATGAAGAAATTCAGGTTTCTTTGATAACTCAAAGGGCAGCTTTGCAGGGTTTATTCATTTACATGTTTGAAAACAAATACTCTAACCAAGAGAAAAACTGTTTATTCAAGACATGTCTGTGTATACTTGGCTATTATTCTAAGCTATATAATTTCTTTGTAGCTTAGTTAATACAGGCTACTTTTTTGGAGAAAAGGTCTAAATGGTAAAAGTGGAACCAGAAGTAAATTCCCTCTGACACGCACAAATACCAAGTATCCATAACTATTCAGGAAAGCTTAAAATACGGAGGATTTTAAACTAGCTCAGTGCAAAAAATATGCTAAAAAGCACGCTCAAAAATCTTAGAACTCAATATGAGTTGTAACAATACCATAATAAAAATCAGAACTACATAATAGGAAAAATATGTATAAAAAATAATCAAACATCTGAAGTTACTCTAACCTAAAGCCATTGCTGCTTCTCTGTTATATTGGAATCAGAGGGAATCATATTAATCACTCAACTAAAGGTCTTTTTACACTATGAACCCTAAGTAAAGCAGCACACATTGCGGGCTGTGCAGCTCTGGAGTATGTTTTTCCTGCTCTGAGGCCGTAACAAATTCCCAAGCGAAATACACCAGCTAATGTTGCCAATTCTGAGACAAATCCTGGCTGAGAAACAAATGACCGTGTTAAATTCCTGTATGCATTTTCAATCCTATAATTGCATTTGTTATTCTCCTTGAAAGACTAAAAAATAAATAAAATATAGATCATACTAATAAACAAATCTACAGCCAACAGCTTGGAAAAAATCTCCATGGTAAAATAACTATGGCATTTAGCAGAAAATGGACACATGGAAAAGCATTAACACAGACGGTAATTTAGAGAAAATGGATTAATTTTTTCTTCAGAATAGATCTATTTTTTTATTAGATATTTGTTCCATAAAAAAATAAGAATTATTTTTATTTTCTGAGTAAATGCACGGTAAGATTTTTCTATGTCAATAGTACAAGCACCTTTCTGAGACCAGATCTAGTCATCTCCTCAGCTAAAAAATTCTGCTCTTTAGACTACCTGGAATGACTACAAAGTGAGAAACATTAGTTTTGATTACTTCCTTCCTTGTGCTATTCCTGTATTCCTGAGCTGATAAAACTTGATAGATCTTGCTTATTTCAATCCTCATCTGTCTGCATAGCTGATAAATGGTTTTTAAGAATATTAGAAAAAGTAAGCATATTAAATAGCAAATACATAAAGAACAAAGAAATGCTGAAGAAAATACCAGCATGTCCTGACACAACAGAAGGTTCCTTATTTTCTTGATGCCTTTTTCTTTCAGCTAAAACAACTATACTTGAGCAGATACAGGATTAATTTCTGAGGTGAAAAAGCTTTTTACATGACTGACCAATAGAATAAACGTTTTTATTTCAATACCATAATTTTTAAATATCAGAGGGTTTTGTTAAGGATGTAACTATTTCTATTTTTATCACAACAGCACACCGAAGTAAACTAAAACTGTCTCTCCTGCAATTAATCTGTTAGAGAACATAGCTGCCCTTCATGGGAACAGGTGATCAATGAGCCACTCTTATATTCACCTCTTTCTGTCACCTCTACCTAATGTGCAAACAGTGCTCTCTGAGTACAACGGATTTGTTTTACAGTACGGACATCATCTGAGAATCTTCAACACTAAACAGAAAATATGACAACAGGTCTAAGAAATAATATATTTTAAAATTGCTAAAGAAACCACCACATGAGATTTTACAGTTTATGTACAAGGCACAATGCCTTGCATCCATGAATTTATACATCACAAAGCAAAAAGGATAGATGAATTTTTAAGAGTTTGCATACAGTAAGGAGCCATTAAAATCTACAAGTATTTGGGGGGGCGGGGAGCAGGTCAGAAATGAAAATCAATAGGAAAGATTAACAGTTATTAGGAAGTCAAAACAAACCATAACTGCAGTGTTACAAGTTACTTACCAATAGAGATAGGGTTTATCCTTATCTACATTGATATTGTTTAGCGGATCCATACGAAACCAGGTGTTAAGAGTAAACCCATTTTGATAAGGCCACTTAGCAATAGGAGGCAATGCAATTGCCTGGGGGTGAAGAAAAAAAAAAAGAAAAAGAAAAAGAAAATGAAAATAAGAAAACAGCAAGTTAAAAAAGCGAAATTTTGAAAAGTATTCTTAAAGGGAACACCTTCCTAAAATCCTGTCATTCTAGACCCTCAGATCTGATCTAACTTTCAAATATTAAAAAAGAATGTAAAAGACCCTTCAAATGGTGCTTTTGAATAAATACATTAGTTTTCCATTTATTTAAAACTACCTAATTTTTTAACTCCATAAATACTGCTAAGAGAGGACATGAAATTAAATTTGTGAATGGGTAATATTGAGTGAAAAAAGAGAAGAATTACTTCTGTGGAATTAGGTTGCTCATTCAGATTTCATGAAGTATACACCTCATCAATAAACTTAAACATTAAGATCAAATTAACCTCAACAGATAGTATTGAAGATTCATTGTTAAAACTACAGTAAAAAAAAAAAAAGGTTGCTCTCTGAGATTTAAGAGCACTATGAGGTGGTTTATTGTGTTGTTGTTGGGTTTTGTTTTGTTTGGTTGGTTGGGGTTTTTTTGTGGTTGAAGAAGCTTCAAGAAACTGATGAATAAGCTACAGAAAACTCTTTATCACTGGGCAAGGCCCTGAATATCTGATCTAACTTTTAAGTTTGGCACACTTTAGGGAGGAAATCTGACAAGCTGAACTTCAGAGGTCATAATTTTTTTCTATTATACCACTAAAAGATAGAACATTTTTCCCCTCAGTAGGATAATTATACACAAAATGAAGTAATTAAAAAAAAATAAATTAAATGTTTGGAATAATTTTGAGATTACTATAGTAGGCATTCATTACAATAAATTCTCACTCCATCAGACAAAATATAAAATATTTTACACAAAAGTAGTTAAGGAATAATAGCCTTTAATACTACTTGAAATAAGTTGAATATGATTGCAAGGCAGAAGAAAATAGTTTTCTATATAACTATAACATGTTATTTCTAAGTTTATTTAATAGATATTTTTCAGTTTTTGTAAGATATTTCAAGCTCTTACTACACTTTAAAATAATGAAGGCTAGTTAATTAGTCTTTGCGCTTATACTGTTGTGTTCTTATCAAAGCTACCACTGATACTGATTGAGCACTGGCACAGGTTGCCCAGAGAGTTTGTGGAGTCTCCATCCTTGGGGATGCTCAAAAGCCAGCTGAGCTTGGTCCTGGGCAGCTCTAGGTGGCCCTGCTTCAGCACAGGGGGGGTGGTCGAGATGACCTCCAGAGGTCCCTTCCAACCTCAACCCTTCTGGAATTCTGTGTGAGATAACTATTAGCCACAATTGGAAATATTTTTTTAGGAGTTTTCAAATCTTGTACTGAAGTGATTTATACAGAAGACTACAAGGAACTGTAGCAAACTGATTTATTGCTTGAAATGAGAATGGAACACAAGCCTTTTGGCTAAAGAGTAGCAATAACCACACTAAGATTCTATGACAATGTACTCAAGTACATAAAAAAGTGGTACAGAGTGGGGCTGACTTTTCATTATTTTTATATGCAAGGCAATTGCTGAAAGAGTTTTAAGAACAGTGACATAGGTAATTAAGAATAATAGGGAACTCACAGTAAATTTTAAAATTAGATATAGCAATGTGCTTGGATTACACTAGTATTTGACTAAAAAAAAAAGAAATAACACCAGTTCTGCTACTAGCCCGGTACCAACTACTCGCTACAAAGCATTTCGAGGAATTCTTTAGGGATATCGCTCCTGCCTCCTGACAGGAGTTTCCTGCCTGAAACAGGAAAATTGTTGCTTGATGACAAACAGGGACAGCACCTGGGAACACAAGGTGTCCTCCTGGCAAAGATGTAACGGGGTACTGGGAACAGCCCTTCACTTGGGATAGTGAAGCAGAATCTCACCAGCAGCTCAGCAGACTGGTTCAGCAAACTCCTGGCCCTTTCATACCCTTCACATACTGAAGTCTTGGTCAGACAAGAAGCATGCACCCAACTTTCAAGAGGGTCAGTCTGATATTTATCATGCCAGGTAAATATAATGCTGTCTCTCTGTCTGATGCCATCACTGTGCATCACACCTGAAAACCTGAACTCAGTGCTAGTGAACTAGATCCTACCCATTCTCTTCCTTCTCATGAAGTGCTCCGTTTGGGTCATTTCATAAGTAATTTCCATTGGTCCACTTCAGAGGATGACTCCTCTCCAAAACTTCATGGTGTAATCCAACATGCATTACTCAAGAAATGTAAATTTGAAACTCATATTTCTTGATTTACAGGTGCACAGTCAGTAATCAGTGGTATATGAAACAAGATCCTAACTAAGAAAACAGAAATGCTTATTGTGCATTTCAATCAAGAAACTTTACGTCCCTGTAAAACTGTCAGTATTAATAATTTAATTTTAAATATGATTTCTAATAATTGATGCATCTCTTTGGACAGAGAGGAATATTTGCATTTCTTCCCCTACAAAACTTTTTTTAAAGCTCTAATACAAAATTAAATTTGAGAGATATTTCACCAGAGTTTGTCTCTAAAGGCCAGAAATGTCAAAGTAGTATGTGCCATTGTAGATATTAATATTCTGCAACAGCTGTCTTGCTGCTGCATGTACTTTTAGGAGAGGTTAAATGTGGCTTAAATTTAGCAGTACCAAATGAAACTCTCTTTCAAAACTTAGTAATTAATTCCTTACACAATCTGCCCCATGCATTTTGCTGTCACATCTGGTTGTATAGCTGAATATCAAACAAGATCAGGAAAGTGATCAAGCCAAAAATAACCCAGGTGAAAATCAGTGATTTTCAGACAGTTTGTATCCCTGATGAAACTTACCACACCAACAGCTGTATTCACAAAGAAGAGGCAGTGGTGGTTTATGCTTGAAGAAAACCATCAGTGTTACTGAGGAAATGGAACAGCCCAAGAGAAGCTCCTACTACCCTTTGTGCACTGGCATGAAAAGCCAGGGGTCCCAAGATTATTTCCCCTTAAAAGATGCCATGTTCTACCATGAGCATACGCTATTCCATACCAGAATGGAACCAAACTTCAAATTTGGCTCTCTCTTTTTTAGGCATTTGCATTTACTGCCTTAATAATAGTAATTTTATATCTGTATAAAATGTTTAAATTTATTTGTAGGTTATTCTGAATGTACATGCAGTAAATAGGAGAATATCCATTTGAGAAAGCTTAGAGAGGAATACAATTTTGTTGTTTTAAGTTATCTCGAAGGTAAAGCCAAAAGAAGATGGCATTTAAATCACTGCCTTGAGGGAAAGGAAACAGCTGATGGACTTCAGACAAAAAGAAAAAGATATTTGTGACTAAGCTGTCACTGTAAACTCTGATGACACGCACAAGCTCATACCTATATTTGCCTCAAGCCTCTGCTTTATAGAATATCAACTACATTATTCAAATAAAATAATACTGTTCTTCAGAATTTTCAGTTTTCACTTTTATGATTATTTCCCCAGACAAAAATCTGCTATTTGACATACCATCCTCACAAGAGCAATTTCTCAATACTACAACTGGCTTGCAAACCTATGGAAGGCAAGGTCTAGGCTACTCAAGCATGTATCTGCCCTCTCATTTCCTTTCAAGAAATTTCAAAACCAAATGAAAGGAGTAATTCATTTCTTCCTTAAGATGTAGTATTTTGGTTGAAAACTTACTGCAGCACTACAGCCTGGGAAGTTGAAAAAGGTATCAGGCCCATGTCTCTGTGGCATCTGATTAAGGACTGATAATAGTTTAACTGCATGTCTTGGCTGTGAAAACAAAAAACATTGCACAAAAGTCAATACAACCATTTTTGTACTCTCTAGGCTACAACAGAAACTGGACGGTTTTCAATCAACACAGCAAATTAACTCTAAAGTAGTTAACAAAAATACTTCATAAACATATGTTGAATCAACACACACAAAAAAAATATTCAAGTTTATATGTCCCAGGAGACAATTTATGTAAACTTCAGGCTCTAATGGAATGACACTTAATGCGTTAACTGATCACAGCTTACCCAGATTCCATTTTCGCCTCGCAGCATGCTGAACAAAAGCTTCAACTCTTTGACAGTGATGCTGTAGCTGGCAAGAACCCCCAACATATCAACTAGAAGATCTTCAAAGGAAAATAAAGTTATTTTGAACTCTGAATTTCATTGTTTTGACAAAAAAGCTTGAAAAAGTTGATATCTTTAATAGTAAGTGTATTTGCAAATTCTAAAATTCAAACTTAGTTGCCTTAAATATTTTACAAAGGATTTCATATTCTCATTGTTTTAGCTATTTTTAAAATAAATTTACATATGAAGTTTTAGATTTTGAACAAAGTAGCCATTAAACTTATGAAGAATTAATTCTCCCCATTTCACAACATACATCATAGATTATGAACTTCTTGCTTGTTCCTTTCTGTTACATACTTTTGGAATAAGGATTTCTTCATTCCTCTGACTTTAGTATTTTTCAAACATTTCTGCCCTAAAAGATGCTTGACATTATTCTTTCACTTAAGTACAGCACATTATACTGACAATTTCTATGGTTCCCACAGTTTCGCTACAGTGATAATGCTTCCAATTTTTACCAGAATGAAAGGCCAGAAAACAAACAAACAAAAAAATGAATGTCAAAAAGCTTAAAAAACCCCACAACATAGTGAAAAAAACAATAAAAGACCACAATAAAAAGTTATCAAAATTGCTAACAAATTTCTGTAATACAGCTCTCATTAAAACATCTTAAAACTCATAAACTTTTAAATTAATAGGCTGACATAGCCTGCCTTTCAGAGAATATCAAGTTTAAAATTACCGCTAGTGCTTAGATCTTTATTTTAAAACACAGAATTTCATTTTAGGGATTTGTTAGCTTGTGGGGTGCTGGACCTTGCCTTATGGTCCACACTTTATTCTGGAATAAAACACACTACTAAGAACTACTACTTCCTCTAGCACGAGGAAAATCAATTTGCTTATCTTCATGGCTGTGGCAGAAGAAGTTTAAATTAGAAATAAAGCAGTGAAGTACAGAGTTTCCAAAACAAAAAAAGGTATGACACAATAGAAGCAGCATTAACAAACTTTTTCAATCTGCTCAACAATCTGTAAAGCTTACAGAAGATTTAAATAAGCTCATGTTGTCTTATTTACAGGACTACATGTTCTCCTTGTTCATCAGTGAAAGGTGCTGACGAAGAGTAGTCCTAAAAGGAATCCATCCTTTTCAAGGACATTTTTTCATTTATATTTTGTTTAAAAGCAAATTGTCTCTCTGGAGATCCCTATGTAAGGGTTTTTGAGTAAAACCATCAATACGTATTTAACTCGTTCCACCACAAAACCAACCTCTGGTCCTCAGTAAGCAAAAGACATGTTCGAAGAATGAAATATCGTTTAATTTACAGGAGACAGTACTAAGTTGCTCAGTGAGTGAAACTGCATGTCAGGAAAGGCAAAAGAAAAACATTGTAACTTGCAGACATTGTTACCAGATCTCAATATCTTCCTAATGTTCAAATACAGACCTTTCCCCCCCCGCTTTCTTTAAAGGAAGAGTTGATTTAATCTTCCCTTGAAAATTTGTGACACATTATATTCGTGACAGAGCTTCTTAAGTGAAAGCAAAATAAAGCTAACAAACACTGTGTCTTTTACAATGGCGAATTCTATGACTCAGGTCCTCCTCTAGTACGTATAAGCATCTGCCCCCTTTCCTACACAGCCTCCAGCCTGTGATGTGAAGCTGGCAGTGATTGCACATACTGTACGTGATCAAAAACTAATAACAGTAATACACTGGACACTCAGAAAGCGAAACCAGAACAAGTGAATATTAATTTTTGGCTAAGAATTTTCCAATTCTTCTTTTGTAACCTCAGCTTGCTTTAAAGATCAAGCTACTTCAAAATTTGCTTCCTCTACAAAATGTGTAGAAGTACAGTTGTTGAAGCAAAGCTGGTGAAAATCAGGACATCATCAAAAAAATATCTTCTAACGTAGGTAACAAAAGCATAAATTAATACAGTCAAACACAGAAATGATTGGCAGGTTTTTCAAATTACTGAACATGTGCTGCTTTGTTTCATTGTTATAGCTACTAACTTATGGCACATACAATTTCTTATTTCTACTGAAGAAGTTGATAACCCAGAGGCAATAGAAATACATATTTATAAATAATTAATAAAACATTTATGGAAAGAAATAACTGTAAGTTCCCTAACAACGTAACTCTGGGTAAAATAAACACCTGAAAGATTGGAGCCCAGCAGGCAACAATTAAAGATAAGGCAAAGAACAGCTGTGGAAGTCAAAACACCTAATGCTATTTAAAAATATTGCTGTAAACACCTTTAAAGAAGGTGTGTTTCTTGTTTCAATGCAACATGAGTTAAAAAGAACTGTACTCTACTACATAGCTTTATTCATACTTATTAGAACTCTCATATAATAGAGTCAGTCCACAGCTGGTTTATAAATCCTAATAATCCACTCATCTATAAATGGACAAAGGTCACAGAACATACTACAATTGGATTTTTTTAATGTTTACTTCATTTTTTTATATTAAATAAGATCACATATATAACTGGTATATATGATCTCATTTCAGAAACAAGATTCTGTAAAATAACATTAAGTCCAGAAAGAGAAAACAGGCATAGCATCTCATTTTTAATGCATTTCTAAAATGCACTGAATGCAACAGATTTTATTTCTGTTAATGGCATCTTCTGACAATCTTCTTCCAGCAATTTTAGAACAATTACCTACAGCATCACAATAGAACTAAGGGAAATAAAATTGGGATCAAGGGAGACATAACCACTCTATATGACTTCAGGCTACTTTCCCATACACCATTCAGACATCTCTGAAGGTACCACAGACACACTATCCCAAAGAGCCTCTTAGAGCAGACGATCTGCTTCACTACTCATCACCTGGAAACAGAGACCTATAAAAAGCAAATCCCTCAAGAAAGATCCTGTGCAGCTGTTTTTTGGTTTTGTTTTTTTTTTTTTGAAGTGCCAATCGCCTATGCAAATATTTTAGTAATCTTTTCCCCTTAATAATTAATAAAGTGGCTGACCATCCCCTATCTTAGTATAACAGATCATCACAGTACAAAGATGACTTCTGACAGGTGATGCTTCTGGAAAGCAAATTGGAATACAAGTGAGAATTATCTCATTTGGATTGCAAGAGAGACTTTCAAGTTTATTAAACTTGAATCTGCAAAATCACAAGAAGTGAGATACTTTAAGTGCTGAGAAACCTCATGAATCTGATAGTCTTCATCTAAACAGACAGACAAGTTCTTCTCACTGCAAAAGACTGGGTATATGGTTATTTGCTGTTGTCTTTCATAAAACCAGAGAAGAGTGGCTTCAGACTTAAGTTGGTCCTGAAAGCATGTTGTCAGAACATAAAACAGATATTGTGCCTGTCTTGTCTATTCAAACTTTACCTAGGTCTAATCACAGCATTTCAGAAAGGAATGGGTGAGCTGATGTAAAAACAACTCCTCAAAGAAACAAATAAAAAACCAACCAACCCCCCTACAAAAAAAAAAAAAAAAAGAATAAATAACAAAACAAAAACAAAAAACCAGAAAACCTGTGCCCTTTACAGATGGTAAAAGCCAATTGCAAAACATTAGGCTGACACAGTGTTAGCAACTGTATTGAGAAGAAAGTGATACTACCTTCCTAGGAGTAGGCACTAAGCTTTTGTTCAAAGCATCCTCCTACACTGTTAAAAATCATTTTGCCACAAAATTTCTTACTTTATACTCTGGGTTTGGAAAGTTTAAAGAAATACTTGGGGCAAAGCAGTTCTACAGTCATCTGCTGTCAATTATCAAGTGCCTGCCACTGAAATAGTTATTACCTGACCATATTTATTACTTCTGACTTATTACCACAATTGCTGCCATTTATAAAAGGGTGATGTGGTGCCTGCAAAAATCAAGAGATAAAAGCTAAATGATGAGTTTCGTTGCTTCTATGTCTTTGTAAGAATAATTCTCAGAAAAAAAAACCCACATTCCCACCTATTTACAGTTATGAGGGAAAGACACTACAAAGCACGATTCTGTTAAATCCCTGCTCATGACACATAGAAGACTATTGAGATAATTAGATACACACTACAGAGCTAAAATGCCATCAGAATTCCAGTTTTCAGCTTTTATTTTAAATTAAATATGTGCTCTCTTCATCCATAGAAGTATATAGATGAGCAATCTTGCTGATGTTTTTCTGTAGAAGGTTTCTTTCTGAAGTACTGTGTGACCACTCTCAGAAAAAGATTAATGTGGTAGAGGCTCCATTAACTTTTTTATTAATGTACTACCCCTGCCTCATATTAATAGTTGTAAATTCAGAGTGATTTTTCAATTCTCAAATGCTCCTGGAAGCTAGATTCTATACTCTTGATTTCTGACTTCCACAATTAGCTAAGCATTTTTAAAAATTTCTTTCTAATGGGGACATCGTTACAGTTATCTTTGCCAGATATAGAAGCAGTATTTGGGAGAGCTCAAACTAGACAAATTTTATTGGTGTGATTCTAGGCACATTATTTCCATGAGTGAAACTTCAAGATAGAAATGTCTGGTTTCATCAACTAATGTTTTACATTTAACGTGGAATAAAACAATATATTTGCCCTTATACTATTCCAACATATTTACAAGTCCTGCAAAACAAAACATACTTGGGAAAAACTTTGGTTTGTGAATCTATTGATCTGTTATATTTCAGTTCGAATCTTGCAGTACCATATTTAGCATAACACTTCCAGTTTTAGCATTAGAGAACACAAACCTCTTCAGCCTGTCAATAACGCCTCACAATTTAAGTATTCTACTATAAGTCCCAAACTATATAAAACTTAAGAATTACTTTCACACTGAGTTGAAAGAAACTGCTTGGCTTAAGTTTCTCCCAAGAAAAATAAGGAGTAGATAAATACTAATCATATGTAGCTCTGAGTTGTCACATTTAAATGTGACAACCCAGCCTGGTCCTCCAACCAAGTAATTCAGGATTTCAATCTGTACCCTACTACTGAGAGGGTGTTGTGTGGAAAAACAGAAACTCATTCAATACTACTCTGAAAACTTTCACTGTACAACAACTTCACCTCTTATTTTCATTAAGCAAACAAAGTAAGGTATTTTCTTTTAATGCTGTAAAGAAATCATAGGATGTTAAAATCCAAAAGTATAAAATCCAAAGAGATAGGGAACACTGCATTATGAAATCATCGTTTAATACAATCCAAATATCCAGCATTCAAAGCTATGAATAATTTTTAATATGCTGTCAGTGTTAGGTTATGTTTAAAGTGGATCATAATAACAGTTCTAAAATCAGAATAATTCAAAATGATCAATGCACTTAAAGCCTAAAATATTTCTAACGTGCTGTTCTTAATTATGTTCAAAATGGCCTTTTTTTTCCTCACTAAAATAACATTATCTTCTCGGATGAATTAACAGGCAGTTATTTTAAACAATGTATCAACATATATTATAAACTAATAATACATTTTTGTCATTTTTCTGAAACTGATAAAAAAGTACTTTTGACACAATAGCAGTACTAACCAAAAAACAAAGACATCTCAAGCCCTTCCATGATCACAAAGTGTTGATCAGTCAAGAATGCAATAATTATTTTATCAGTTGGCAATTTATACCTGCAATCATGTCGTCGACAGTACTCATCTTCAGCAGTACCTGTTCAATTAAACCAACTTCCGTGCTAGTCTGTAAATTACGAACACTTTTCCGCAGAATTGCTGTGAACATACTCCAGATTTCTGCTTGGCATGTTACATCACAGTGCTCCAAAAGCTCCGACATGCACGTAATGCTCTCTGCGTCCTGGATTATAAAGTTCATCTCTAGATCAAATTCGCCACCAACCAGCTACAAAGGAAAACAAGAACAGTATTACAAGGCGAAATACACAGTTTAGTGCCTTTCATACTTTCATTGTGACCAATACTGAGTATTTCTTGCATGATGATAGAATTAATTTCGATAAACTCACAGCTATGATCCATAAGACAGGAAATTAATAATCACGCTATGCAAAACATAGCTTGTACAAAATATACACACTAATACCATAAAATATTACCTTCAATTTTGTCATAGTGCTGAATATAACATCCATAAAATAAAAGCAAAAGACATTTGAAATATTCCTTCCTACAAAGTAACTGAAATGGTAGTCTGGTCCAGAGACATGTAGTGCAGAAGCTGCAGAACCTGAAAAGCTCAAAAGCAACTGGAGCTTTTCAACAGTTCTCTGAAAAAAAAATTTGCCTACTTAGAAATAAAAAGACACTGAAAGTAACTTAGCTATGTTTTCTCCCAGTACAAGCCAACCTTTGTATTTAGTTACGTGTTAGCAAGACCTTACTGTCCTTTCCACTGTACCACCCAAAGAGTCGTACAGTCATGGTCAAAAAATGCAACATTGATCTGCTCTGGACCACAGCACACATGGAGAACTTGCTTGATTACACTACAGATAAGTTCATCGTGTGGCCAAGGAAAGCCAAGGAAGAAGCACTCTGATGAGAAGTGATTTAAGAGCAGTACTAATGAAATCACAGCCTGACTCCTCTCTATCCAGATACTTGGGGGCGGGGCAGGAAAGTATATCTTAAGGAATGGAATTCACCAATTTCAGAATTCACCAATTTCAGTCACTTGCATAAGTTAAAAAAGATGAACTCAAAACAGCTTACTGAACTGAATACGAGACTTAGTTAAAAAAAATTTCCACTTTTAATGGCAGAAACATCCTTCAATTTTGAAGGAAATAAAGCCTGACTCTTACGCATCCTACTTTATTCTAATAACCTTGAAGAATTTTAATAACTGCAAATATATTATTCAGGAAGGAAAAAGAACAGAATAAATGAAAACTAAAATAATTATAAGACATTCTTTTCTATTTGTTTCAGGAAGTTATATAATTAAAAGTGCAATATGTTTTAAATTAAAGATATTCAGAGAATTCATTTCTTATAAGCGCAGAATTTTAATAGTCACTTTTAACAAAAGGCCGTTTCAGAGCCTATTTAAAAGCAATTGGTATTGCCTTTAAATTAAACTCCAAACAAAAAGCAAACTGAAATACTATGCATACTTTTCTTTGATGGTTAAACCTATCCAAATATTCCAAGTCTCCTTTCAGTCCCTGTCTTCAGGGACTGAAGCAGGGACTAAGCAAGGACTAGCTTTGGCTTCTACCCTAATTCATAATTTTCATCCACTTACAAATTACTTCTTCTTTATCAATTACTTGCTAATATCCAATTTATAATTTTCTAACATAAAAGCTTCCAATATACTAAACATATAAACTGACTACCTCCATAGTTCTCCCAAGACCTTTAATTACATCCAAATAAAAGTATTTTCCTAATTATGGTTAGTGTTTTACTTTAGTACTTGTGACTGTATATCATATATTTGTATATTGGGTAAACATGAAGTATACCAGGGGCAGGCAATAAAACTTGTCAAAATTAGAAGCACAGTCTTTTCATGGTCATTCTTTAGAATCATGAAATAATTTTACAGAGGAAAACACCACCCTTTCAAGAAACCCAGGTGGAGTTTGTATTTCTGAAACCAGCAGTAACTGGAGCACACTTCACCAGCAATCTACGTTGGCTTTTTTCAGGTCTCTCTCCACCTGGCCGAGCCTCTCTGAGATTATGGTAAAAACACACAGAGATAAAACAGGCACCTGTAGAAGGCATTCAATTAAACGCTCTTAGATGCTTATCATAAGATGCAATGAAGCACCTTCTCTAAGTGTCTGTTTCTTTCCATTTCTTACCAGGCAGGAAATCTAGGATGAGAAGCCGTATTTGTGGAGTTCCTACCCATGGATACACTGGAAAGCTGTCTGGACATGGACCTGGACAACTGGCTCTAGTTTGCCCCACCTGTGCAGGAGGGCTGGATCAGAGAACATCCAGAGATGTCTTCCAGCCTCAACAATTCTGTGATAATATTTAGATGTAAAACTTTCAGATACCTAATTTAGGAGAGCTGAATCCCACCATTTGTTTCTGATAACAGATAGACCTAAAAATCAAGGAAAAAAACTAGTGTACCTCAGTTGGAATGCAGAGGTTTAACACAGACTGATCCTCCTTTCCTCAAACACTATTAATTGTAAAATTCTTGTAAATGTAAATTAATAAACTAACATAGAACGGTTAAAACAGATTACAATAACTCACAAGAGACTAAAATAATTCAAGCTGTATTTGCTTGCTAATGTAAATAAATATAGTAATACGTAACATCTAAAGCAGACTGAAATAGAGCTCAGTGTATCAGTCTGAAGTCATTACTGAAAACAAGCTACCACTACATATAAAACATCTCAGTGTATCTGCATAAAAAATACATTGAATGCTAATAACATTGGTTTTGCAGAGAATCTTCTACTGGGCTATGGTTGGTACTACAACTATTTCACTTGTCCATTTGGCAGCAATAGATTTATAGTCCACCAGAGTGACTTCTTATTTCACCGAAGAAAACATTAAAATGTATCTGATTTTCCCTTAACTGTAGTTTTAGCATATTTCAGCCACTAAAAATGATCATGATTATTATTAAAATCAACTTCCTCAATACAGGAAACAAATTAATGAACTAACTAATGTTGATGGCAAAAATTTAATAAGGTGGGGGAACAGTTAGTAGTCATACTAAAGTAGTCATACTAAAAATCAACACAAATTAGAAATATTAATAGTCTTGATAAAAGGAAGTCTAAGGAGACAAAGGAAATCTAAATGAAAATAGAGTATACAGAAATAAATGACCATGGCCAAATTGTGTTCAAGAAGTAATACAAAGCAACCACCTCCGCTTTGAAATGTGAAAAAAATAAATATAATTCAGCCAAGAAAAGAAGTAGAACAATTCACTATTAAAAAACAACAACAACAACAAAACCCCACCAAAAAACAGCAGCATTCTCTAACAACATTTCTACACCTGCATTTCCCAAGCAAAAGACCACAGGTAAAGAGGAATAACCAGTCAGTCTTCACAGCAGAGGGAGGTTATCAGTGAGGAACCACAGTGATAATGAGCTGGTAACAAGTGCGGATGCTAATGAAAGGACAATGTTCACAGAAGAGCCAAAAATCATTAAATGCAGTTAAAACCCACCAGCTACCAAAAGCTGCAAAGATGTTGTGATATCAAGTAGCCAGGCAACAACATATAAGAAGAATTCAAAGTTAGCAAATGCTAAGTAACAGCATATTATTATAGTTTTACCCATATGTACAAAAGGACAGGCTCTCAAATCTGCTATTATCATCCAGAAAAGAGATGCAGTCCCTGTGGGTACAACTTTAAATGACTACACCACACGAAAAACTGTTAGTAGGCAACTGTAAAAATTCATAACCAACTTGCAACTTTATAATTTGGGTGCAACTCTGGATGCAACACCACACACAAAAAAATAAATCATACTGCCATAAAAGCAACTTATTTTTAATATAACACGTGGAAGAGTTCTGTAGCTAGAGTACAATGTTAACACTAAGACAGAGATCTTTACAGGAGTTGGTATACCATACTATAAATCAGTGCTCTTTCCATGTCATAGATCTCAAATACAACCTTTTTTCCTGTGTCAAACACTCAGTCTTAATCTGCATTCTTCAAGTGAACATCCAATATTCAGTAAAGACCATGCTTTCACTGTGATTTAGCATATTGAATTATTGCTTGTACTTTGTCAAGCTCATGTATCACTTTTTAACTATTCTGCATCTTTCACAGCACAGCTGTAAGCAATGAAGCAGCAAACTAATGTTCAGATCGTGGTTCCAAGTCAGATGAATACGGGCAACAAACATAAGCCCTCCTGAACAAGTAATGAACTGGCAGTTATGAGCAAATTAGGCAATATTCCCTATCCTGAGGTTGTTTACAATGACAGGTTGACACTCCTGGCAAATTGCTCCAAGAACTCATCTTAATCTACACCACCATCCTCAAAAGCAGCTGCACTACCCAGAATCTCAATTTTTCTGAATAATGTGGCCATTCCTCAGAAAGGTTCTGCCATTCATTATGCTACTCAATAAAAATGTTTCTTCCCAACATGTTGCATCTATGCAGAGCTTAGGCTGGTTTTTTACACCCTTTTGATCTAGAACAGAGATTAATACTCCCCCAAAACAGATAAATTGTCTATATGTGCCTGATAGTATATTCAGATCAGTTCTCATAAAACAGAATAAAAATAGAATATGTGCTGCTGAACATCTAGAATTAAATTCTTTTTGTGAAAATCAGAATTCTTCAGAATCAGATTCTTCAAATAAAGTTCTGAATGAAGAATGGATTGAAACAAAGAGAGAAGAGAGTAAAATAGTTTTAGTTGGAAGGGAACCACAATGATCATCCAGTCCAACTGCCTGACCAGTTCGGGGCTGACCCAAAGTATATTATTAAGGTCATTGTCCAAATGCCTCTTAAACACTGACAGGCTTGGGGCATCAACGACCTCTGTAGGAAGCCTGTTCTAGTATTTGACCCCCCTTTCCGTAAATAAATGTTTCCTAATGTCCAGTCTTGACCTCCCCTGGTGTAGCTTTGAACCATGCCCACACATCCTACCACTGGATCCCAGGGAGAAGAGCTCAGCACCTCCCTCTCCACTTCCCCTCCTCAGGAAGCTGTAGAGAGCAATCAAGTCACCCTTCAGACTCTTTTTGTCCAATAATAGATGGCTTCTCAACTTGAAAATCCACCAGATAAACACAGAAGAAAAGATGGCAGTCAATCTTAGAAGAAATAAACAAATGCAATATCAGGATGATAATGCTACTGAATGATGTAAAATTCAAAGAAAATATTATTATTCTAGGAGAATTTATTAAAAATCACCACCACCACAAACCACACACTAAAAAACCCAAACAACAAAACCAAAAACAACAACAAAACCAAACCTGAAGACATGAAGATTTTTCAACACAAATTAATCTATGATTAAAAAAAAAAAAGACACCCAAAAAACACTCAAATAACTTTCAAGCATAAGGATACTAAGAAATGCATGAGACATAAAAAGGTATTATAGAGGCATTTGGTATATTTTGGTTAAATCAAAGCCATGGGCGCTTTCTGCTAAACAAAGAATGACACAATAATACAAATAAGCAGTAACAACCATAAAATGTGAAAATCTGAACTAAAGGGAGATCAAATAAAACATTTTTCTTTGCAATCACTTTCATGTTAAATAGATTAAGTATTAAAAATTTCTCAGAATAGTCTATTTTTCCATGTTCCGCACTCATTCTTTGGAAGAAGTTTCGTGGTACCTAAACTGGACATTTCTGTTTACTTTGAACACTTTACACATATTTGTCTCTCTTCCTTGTCTCATTCAGAGTCTTAAGAACTACTAATCTGTACAACTGAAACTTACTTTTAATTTTGAAGAATACATTTTTGGCAGAGTTTTTGGTTTCTTCAAATGTCATCTTAATTACAAGACTGCACACAAGGAGAAAAATGTATTATCTGTAACCATCTACTACTTCTTGTATTTAATCTGTAAAGACTAATGGGCAGGCAAAGAGGGCATCTGACAGCATGACAACCATTCTCATCTGTTTTGGACTACTTTGTGACAACCACTTTAGATTAAAATAGATACATTTATGACTAGAAAAAAAAATCTGGCATTATTAGTATAGGAGGTAAGAACTCTGGAAATATAATTATTAATTCTCTTCCTCTCTCTGATGTTCATAAATCTTTCTAAGCATTACAAAACAGCTGACTTAGCATTTGGCATGAATTTCCACTGGAAATAATCAGCTGAGATAGCAGTGCGCACCTCTTAAAATTCCAAATCAATTAGTGGTTTTAAAGATAAAATTAGTAAACTTTCTACCCTTGATAACAAGGGCCACCACATAACATTCAAGAATAATTCTTGTTCAAACTGAACATCTTTTCTACAAAGCAACATTTAATTGATTTCATGATCACCAGTGAGAGTTCAAAGTATGTGGAAGCAGGTTGCTACTGCTTGAGAAAGACAGGGCTCCAATTCACACATTAAGACACAGTAGTCTGACAAAAGCAGACTCAGTCGGAAAAAAAAACAAGTTACTATTTTCTGGTCATTAACTAAACCTTTAACTTTCTAAACAATTAATTTAGATTTTTAGGAAGATTCTTCTTCAGCTGCATGAATGAAGATTTCTTTAGGTAAAAGTGTTTAAAATGCTAAGTGAAATAAACTTGTCAGTGACTGACGTGTGCTGGTCGCATGTACTTGTTAACATAAATATTAATATATCGATATGACTACAGAGAAAAACACAAGTAACAAGAAGTTGAAGCAGATGTTTTCCATAACTAGTACATATTATTTTCTTTTTTGTTTTTAATGCTTAATTGTGAATGGAGTTCTTTAGAGATCTGAATTACAGGTATGTGTATCTGGGGTAATTTTCAAAATTATATTTGTCATAAATGGAAAGTAAAAGGTGCTTCTGGGAAATGATTCATCTCACTGGTTTTAGATGCAACATGAGGATGAAATAAATCTTTCCCTGTCAATGCAGTACTTTTCACTGGCTATAAAAGGACAACTAGTTCAGTCAGGCACATCTAAAGTTATGTCAGATTAATCTTAGCCAGTGTGCTCACAGTATGGATTACAACCAAATGACAGCACTAAAAAGACTGATTCTCATGTGAATCATTGCAACAGCACGTAATTCTCCACATTACTGTACCCTTTTGAAAGGAGCCTTCATTCATTTTGGCTTCAAAACCATTTTTATCCTGAATAATGTACAGTACACACACAGTGGTGTTCCACTAAGGGAATGCTACCAAATCAGTTTATTGACAATTTTAAAATATTCTGAGAAAAGAATTGAAATGTCCTTGGTACCTGGTAAAAAAATATGAATGAAATAACACGTCTAGCTTCACTTTTGGTACTTTCAAGCACAAGCTTGTTATTATGCAAGCTTAAAAATATTTCAGTGAAAGATTTACCGCTAATTTCTTTTAGGGGAGGAAGGCACTGCTCTAGGTTCGTGTACTGCCTCTGGTTGGGATGGAGTTAATTTTCTTCCTGGCAGCCCATATATGCTGCTGTGTTTTATGTTTGTGCCTAAACAACTGTTGATAAGGCACCAAGGCTTTAGCTGTTGCTTACATAGTGCCAGGGCTGCCCGTCACTCACCCTGCCGGCCCAGCGAGCAGGCTGGGAGGGGACACAGCCAGGACAGCTGGCACCAACTCACCAAAGGATGTTCCACACCATCATGCTCAGCAAGAACACTGTGGGGTGGTCTTTCCAAACCAGGGGTTGCAGAAAGACTGGCTGGGCATCAGTCTGCCTGCAGGAGGTGACGAGTGGCTGTCTTTGCATCACTTGTTCCCCACACACACCTATCAAGCTGCCTCTGTCTCAACCCATGAGGTTTTTCATGCTTCTGCTCTTCTGATTCTCTCCCCCATTGCACTGGTAGAAGCGGGGGTGTGGAAGGAGGTAAATTAGTGGGTGCTTATTTGGTGGTGGGGATCAACCCACCACAGTTTAAAACTTTTGTCTTCTCTCCTCAATTTAGGTCACACACTTTTGCCCACTAAGCAGCACTGCTCAACTCAGCAAATTCTAATGAATCTTGTGTAAGTGGTCTTAACAAAGTGCTGAAGGGAAAAAAACTGTAAATTACACAGTGTCAAACCATAATGCAATACAGCAAACTGCTTGAGTCCAACCAACCTTCAGCCTGGCCTGCTGAGTTCTTCCAAAAAATCACACTTCAATGTTTGTCTCAGAACATCAAAATCCAAATTTGCTGAATACACTACAAAGAATGTTTATTCCTCATTTCAAACAAGCTTGCCTGTTAAACCACTATTACACAGGGAAAGCATTTTATCATGCCCTTCCCCATCTTACAGTCATTTTCTGTAAGTCAATAGTTTTGATAATACCTACAGCTTTTCCTCTTTTTTTTTAGATTTCAGATCTTTTTTTATTCCAAGCATGAAGAGAATCATTAAAAATTTATTTGAACTGCTTGGAAGATAACGTATGTTGTGAAAGAACAAAGGCTGTATAAGCAATGAAGATTAACTTTGTACTTACCAATGACCTCCTGTTGTCATTGTTACCTGCCTCAGGACATTAGCTCCCTTGGGACATAAAATTACTAAAGTGAAAATTATTACAAGATCTGTCTATTTTCCTTTAACTTCCGGGAGGACAGCTCTAAATAATATCTCTGGCATGAGTAGTAAGATGTTTCTACAACGAAAGGACAAAGCCGGCAGTTGTTGAACTGAATCTGCCTTTGTTGCAAAAAAATTGCACACAGGTTTATTAGGCACTATTGATGCTTTACTTAAAAAAATGTGATAGTTATCTAAATAATCATCCTGCTGTTTCAGATGGCAAAGCTGGCACAATGCAGCTCTAATGCGTTGCTTAAAGAGGGTGTGAATTTTCATCTTTGGAGGGTTTTCCAAATAAAACAAGCACGTTAGAAGGTGTAATTATAAACGGTAACAGACACAAGGTACATGTCTATCAAGACCCAGTCAGTCCATTCCTGTGATACCAGTAGTCCCCAAGTCCCAGAAGAGATGTTCACTCATTTGATAAGCCCTGCAAAATAGCAGTTTTCAGTACTTATCTAACCATAATGGTGATGCTTTGGTAATGGCAATGATAACATTAAGTCACTTCAGCAAGCTGTCCCAGAGAAAAACCCCTAAAGGAACTGTACATAAGGAACAAAGGTTTCTATGTATTTGAACTGAGTTACATGTGTCTTTAGATATTGCTCCAGACTCTCTTCATCAGTTCTTAGTATCAAAATTATAGGCTACTTCAATGCAAGAAAAGGAAAAGAATAATTTAGTTGTGCTGCTCACCAAAACTGTCCCCTTTACTGAGTCCTGGTTAGAGTCTGATATTTTTATCATGATGAGGTGTTGAAATTCTTTGGCTGAAACTTCATGGGAAGGAAAAACAAAACAAAGCAAAACAAAAACAAACAAACAAACCAACCCACGACCACATACAGGTTAAAAAAAAAACCAAACCAAACCAAAACCAACCAACCAACAACAACAAAATAGAAAAAAAACTCCACCTGACAAATGGAAATGACATTCTATTTTATTTATATATATATATATATATATATATTCTATCTATTTATCTTTTAAGAGCACAAAGCCAAGGCATGGTTTGAACTATCTTTGTTATAGCAAGAATGCTGTAGTACTGCAGTACATTAGAATTGTAGTAACATACATAACACATAATTGTCCAGACCAGATTGGTTGAGTTTTATTAACTTGCTCCTCTGACAATAAAAATATTAAATAGAAATCAAATAAATAAAATAACAGAGGTGTTTTAACACATAAAAAGTCACAAGACTGCTCTTCTGAATGGGGCACAGATCTAAAAGTCAAATAAAGAGAAAAGTATTGTAGAGAGGTATGTTGAGGACACCTTAAAATTAGAATTATGGGTACTCTGCTATATCATATTCTGCAAATACTAATGCAAGGGTGCATTAAACCAAAGCATTGAAAACAATGGTAAATCACCTGCAGGCAAGCATACATATGATTTACTGAGACAAGTATCAATTACTCTCAGATACACTTCAAGTCTCCGTAACTTCCAGAGGTAACAATTTGACTTAATGGTTCACTAAGATAAAATTTCAACTCTTCCTTTCCCCAGCTTTTTTTAACACATACTTGCCAAAGTCAGACTTTTTCTAAGTGTGTTAAAAAAAAAGTGGGTTATTTGGCACAAATTTCTCTAGCTGTTCTTAACTGTAAATAACACTTGATTTCAGGGTAGGCCAGAAATTAGTCTGATAAAGTTCAAACATATGCCCTCATAAAAACTCCATTAGGACAAGACTGTAACTACTTGAAAGACAAAGTCCTGCCTTAGAAGGATTGTAACAGGGGCGTTTTCGAGTGTGACACAGAACAAATTTTACCCACTTAGAGCTGGAAGTGCAATCCAGTCACTTCTGACAGAAATGAAGATTGATAAACACATTTTACGTACAAGTACCTAACCCAAACCACAAAACCAGAAGTCATCCTCTCGATCTGGTGTTGCTGTGTTTTCCCATTTCTTATATCAATCTCCAACAGACCTTTCTGGACCTCAGCAGAATACATGCTTTTTGTTTAAGATGTTGAACCTGAATACTGAAAGATGAAGAAACAGAACTTGCAGGTTTATTTTCAGGGAAGTAAAATCAAAACTATTCTCAAGCTTGGAATTAAAAGCACCAACTTGTTTTCACTTTGTCTGGTTTAGTTCCCCTTACATATTCCTTCTGATCTCGACTTAATCAGAGATCAGCCTATTAGATAAGGGGACCTCCTTACTTCCAAAAAGAGAACAGTTAATGATGATTTACTTTAATATGCAAACTCAAGTAGCTTAGGCTTGCCACACAAGTGAAAGCAAAAATTCAAAATTGATTTTTACAGACTCTAAAGATGCTGATAAATGAGCATAGCTTAAGGAGCATGAAACATGGAATTGCTACATAGATATTCTTGGTTCATTTTCCTTATAATACTTCACAGCCCATCCTTGGCTGTCTTCTCTCACTTTCACAAGCTTCGCTTGAAGCTCAAGATACAGATGCAAGTACAACATAAGCTCATGAAAGGTTTAATAAGCTTCTAATTTCCGGGCTTCAATAACCAGTTTTATTTTAAAACAAGTTCTTTGGGGTTGTGCTTTTTTTGTTTGTTTCTGCTTTAATTTATCTTGTTTTGTTTCCAAGCCAGAAATTGAAATAACTAAGAGTTACCAAAGTCACAAAACAAATGTATTCTGAGAAAATAAACGGCTTTTGCAGCTACTTCTGTAGCCTCTTCCAGCCTCTTCTGCTAATAAGACTTGCACCAGTGCTTGCACCACTGTAGCTTGCACAGGCAAATCTAGTATGTCACCAGCATCTCTTACTTATTTTTTCAGCCATTTACCAATTTCTTTATGGTGGCTTAAAAAAACTACAATCTTTCTCAACAGTCACATGTATACACACTTTTTTTTTTAAAGTAGTTTGAATAATATATTATCTCTGTAAAGGAAACCTTGCAGAGGTTTAAAATAATCATGAGAAAAAGAACATCAAAAAAGTTGAAAGACTAAGAAACATTAAACTTGCAATAATTACACATTGTTTTTAATCTAATTCGTATTACACAACTAACAGTATCACACAAAAAGTTTGTGCAGATAGCAACATCTGTTTAAAAAAAAACAAACTGAAAAATCCTACAACACACGCACTCCTGCTTCCCCAGCTTCTTATAGAGAAGTGAACAGATTGTATTTCCTATAAATTCTAATAGATTACTCTAGTCAACAGAAGCCTCCAGTAAATCAAAACATTTGGGTTTTATTTTCACAGATAACAACATTTCTTATTATTCAAATGTACTTGTCAAAGCAGTTGTTTTGTTTGTTTGTTTGGTTTGGGTTTTTTTGGCACTAGCTGCTTTCTCCTCACTAGGAAGGAGCCCCCTTGCTACCCCTTCCCATCAGCAACTCTTCTGCAAGCTCCTGCGGGAAAGAGAATGCGTTGACTTTGCCCTACGCAGGGCCTCACATTTCTGCTCTGCATCCCCTGTAAACTTATACAGTATAACCTGTCACTCAATTGCTGTCAACAAGCAGGTCTCTATGCAATACACTCTAAGGAGATTATTGTATACAGCATACTGTATACACTATTATGTCCCATGTCCCTCCTGAGAACCTATGGACAAAAATATTTCCCTAATTACCTGATCCGTCATATTGAATAAAAATTTGGTTACCTGAGATATTCAGTATCTAACGCAGGAATAATCTACATTTTATTCTAAAGAATATGACTATGTGAACATGAAGAAAATGAAGTAAAGAAGTTTAACCTAAGTAGCTTACATATTGCAACCAGGTTTTATAAATCAGTCAACCTATGCAATCCATTTACCTTGCTAAATACAACTTGCTATTAACCCAGCTTGCTTTGTTTTCAGACCACTGCACTGGTGTTTGGTAAGAAAAGGAATTATTTACATTCCTCACATCAAGATTAGGTTAGCTGTTACACATTTTTAAATTACATGCTCACGTCCACCTTTCTCTTAAATTTTTGATTTCTTCAGGGTCTTTAACTGCTTGTATTTCTAACTGAAACTTTTCTCCCTTGTCATAAAACACTTGAGACTCTAAAAACCTGGAAACTATAAATCATGGCAGAACAATTCCAATGAACTTAGTTATGACAGTGCCATTTTCCAACTGATACACATAGGTGTCAAAAGTATCCTTTTCACATTAACAATTAATGATAGAGTGATAGCCCAGGAGAACCACCATGTCAGGGATACCTGATCTCAAATAACATTGAAGTGAGAGGTGCACAATAGTGGTCTTACCCTCCACTTCATGTTGCTGAAAAGCAGAAGCTTAATGGGAAGAACAAAGAAGTGTCCTTAATTCTCAAGATTCAGCTTCTTGCTTACAACAATAATTCTGAGACACCTAGTAACATTTTTGGTATCAATATTTGGAAACTTTCCAATGGCAACACTCATCACCATGTGAAGAACTACACGCAATTTCAATAGGGCCATTTTCAACAATCTTCTATTTTTAATTAGATGCCTAAAGGTTTAACTACTTACTATACAGCCTTTTCCTTTTTTTCCCCTAGAAGTTAACATGGGAGAAAACAACCCAGTGTTTAGGCACAGTGAAGAGCCCAAGTTCATTTATGTGCAGAAAGTCGGCTTTTCTTCTATTAAATAGATACATAGATTCCAGCAAATAATGACAGAAAAATGTAATCTATAATTGAGTTAAAATTATTAATGGAGCTTGAACAAAGGCTTCCTGTGGAACCTAAATAATTATTTTTAACGTTTGAAATGCCTGTTGATTATATTTTATAAATAAGCACAAAGTCAAATGTATAAACAAGCATGGTTTTACCTCAAAGCTTATTTTGTTCCCTTGATAAGTGCAGTTTGTCATATAAATTTTAATTTATAGCTAAAAATACACACCTAAATCTAATTACTTAGCACAAAAAGCATTAGTAATTGCTCAGTAAATACAATAATTTGCAAAACCATAATGTTATTTACTATGAGAAAAATGCAGAAGGATACCACCACATTACACGTACACATGAATTATAAGGTGTCAGGGCTGGGAAAAGTAACAGGAAGATTCCATATCAACAGCTATAAAACTCATGTGGCTTCTCAGTTTTGGTAGCATGAAATAATCATCATTCTCTAAATTGTCAAGTAAAGCCAGCCCATACTTTTTTAAAAATTATTTTTTTAAAGAAAAATCAAGATAAGTTATACTATTTGCTATGTTTTTCTTGTCCTCAACAGCAACCAAGATGCTGATAAAGGACAGGGATTGTGTTTTAAAAACTCTTTTAAAAATTCTCTAAGTCCTTACAAGAAGCTCTCCTTGGTTATAAAAGCAATTACTGATACTTAGATTTGTAAGACTAAGATTTTTTTAACCAGATTTGTCAATATTTATCCTCTTTCCTTCTTTAAATAACTTTCAGGATAGTGTAAGACAACTGTTCTGGTTTATGACTGGTCTCCCATAGGGTTTTAGCTGTCAGTAATGATTTAAGACTTTTTTTTTTTTTGTGCAATGATAAAACCTAAAACCTCAGCCACTAAAGAAGGCACCACAGAGACCACAATGGCAGTTATTTTACACAGCCAGAAGTGCATCCCAACTGCCTTTTCCCCTCTCTTTTTATTTTATTATGCAGTTCTTCATACAATGAAATATTTTCCTTAACCTGCAGAAGATAACACAGTCAAGAATAAAAGCCAGGGAGAAATTTTAAAGGAGGAAACTGAAAGGCAGATAAATAAGCAAAAGAAACAATTTTTCAGTGGTCAAAGTGTCTCTCTTATGGAAGAAGCTTGTTGGATCTCCTAATTGTTCAGCTTTCCCAAACTGAACACCATTTTATGTACAACTGCTTGTATTTTTCACCTTTTCAGTTGATCCAGAGGCAAGGGCAACATAATTATGGTTCGGCGCAATTCTGCACCTACAGCCAAGATAAGAGTGAAAATTTTGATTTATTCTAATACTGAAGGTGTGTTTCTTCACTATTTTTGTTACTTAGTATTACGATTTTGTTACAAAAAATATCTCAGCACTTGAAACCATACACCCATCTTTCTAAAGATTAAACTCGTATGGAAATGAAACCTAATTATTGTGGTTGGAATAATCTATCCCAGTGGCAAAATGCCAAATATCTACAAAAAGTACAAGAACAGGATAAGTATATACTGAATCTTCTCCATTACAGAGTCCCAGCCTCTCACTAGTTGTTATACAGGAATTTGTTGATCCAGAAATAATGTCTGTCTTTCAACAAAATGATGGATTTCCTTCCATTATTTTCTCTAATTAGTTTCTGAACTCTCATCTTTTCTGATCCTTAACATCCTATAGTAATGAGTCCTGCAGCTTCCTCATGATTTGTGTAAAAATATCTTGTTATATATCTGCTATAGGATTATTTAATTTCAGCCCTCTAGTTAGTGCATTTGGAAAAGTAAAGAACAAGTGTTTTGCATCACATTTTCCCCTTTATTCACCTCTGTCTCAAATATACCTGGTCTTCTCTTTTTCAGGCCGAACCGTCCTACTTTAAGTCACCCCTCATCTAAAATCTACATTTAATCACTCTTCTTATCCTTCATACTTTTTGCTAGTTCCAGCACATTCTTTTGAGACTGGAAATTACCAGAACTTCATACAACATTCAAAATATGGGCATACCATTGATTTATACAGTTGCATGGAAATGCCTTTTCTCATATTTTCCTTATTAATGTTTCCTAATATTTAATTTGCCTTTCTGATTGCTACTGAGAGCCAAAACGGTTTTTCACAGAACTAATATAACTGTGAGGCCATTTATAAGACCATTTGTAAGAGAGCACAGTTAATACAGTATAGCAGATACAAAACGAAACCAGACCTTCTGTTACTCTTTATGGGATAAGGAGGAAACAGACTTCTAAAAAACCTTCCAAAAATGTTAATTGCACCACATGCTCATTGTTTAAATATGTACACTGTACAAATGCAGTATGTAACATGAGCACTGTACTTCTCTAAACGCCAAACCTCTCCTTTCCCATCTCTGATTCCCACATTTATATATAATTGCTAAATACAGTTTAAAATGAAAGGATAATTTCACTAATAAAGAATTATGATACTAAGCCCTCTCCTACCCCAAATAACATTTAAAAAAAAAAAAAAAAGTACCACTCACTCTCAGCAACACATTATTAGTTGGTTTACTTAAAAAAATCCACAAGATAAGTGCTTCTGAAAAATATGGTTTACAGTCAACGTATTTTTCCAGCAAATACTCCATCACATCTTGACATTTCTTCCATATTTTGACACAATACGTACTCAGCATTTACTCAACTAATGCAGGCTGAAGATTGGAGGGAACACTTAAGGATAGACTCTAATGGTCTCTCCGAGACTCGGACCCAGATTTTGAAAAAATATTTCTGTGGTCTGAGGTTCAGACACTCCATCTGCAAAACTAATTACACAGCTCCATATGTACTAAGTATTCTTTTTAAGGCATCATGTAACTGTGTAAAACTGAGACCACATATAATTTCATTTGATTACAAGACAACTACAATTGAAGTCTCAGTAATTACATTACACAATGGAGGAAAATCAAGTGCTCGTCATTGCATTAAAACAGAAATTTATTAGACACATGCATGATTATTCCTTTAACATTGTGGTTAGTTGCTATTTAGATAAACATAATATAATTTCAAAACACATAATATATGTATCATAGTACTTATCTTGGTTAAAAACATTTGCCAAATTACAACATTTTTATTTTTTTTCTTGATACTTCAATAAGATTTACCTCTACTCAGCAGAAGTGTCTCTGATTCAAAGAAAAAAAAAAAACAGGGGGCAAGGGGGCATGGGGCTAAAAGAAAAGAGGATTTTAAAAGAATTAGAACCCATTTTAATTACACTTCTTCTATGTAGCCATGTCTTAAAATGAAGACTTTGTTTCTAAAATAATCACAGTTTTCATTTAAAGTGATTGTTTGGAGCTGCCTAACATATTCTTTAATCATGTTTTAGAAAATAAATTAGAATACAAAGGAGTTTAATATACCTTTTTTATTAAAAAGACAAACCCCCCCACCATTATATTCACCTAATTGAAATGAGAAAGTAAAAAAAAATCAAATCAGAAGTAATTCACACAAGGTACCAGCCCAACTTGTTATGTAACTGGTTTTGCATCATAAAAGACATTTATACACCTTTTGTTTGTGAGGGAAAAGTATAAAATACTAAGTAGAAATAAAAGCAGAAGAAGGGACACCTAAACAAGGCCTCCTCAAATGGCTGGATTCACTTACTTTCCCTCCTCTTTCAACTTCTTACACAATTTCTAAAGGGGAACAAAATATAAAAAGGAACTGTAGCTACAGTTCATTCTTTAAAAATATTTATTTAATATCGTAAAGCCAGCAGCATCAAAAGGACTTTTCAGATCTCATTTTAAACAGCCCAAATTGAATCTTGAATATGTGAAATGATAAACAGCAACTGAGATACTTTGAGAAAAGCAATCTGAAAGTATTATTTTAGCTATTCAGTATTTTTACCTTATGAAATGCATTGTTTTATATTAATGCATATTTAATACTATTTGTAGTACTTTAATTAATAAAATACAGTTATTTATATTAAAATGTTCACAAATATTTTCAGAGGCCTATGTCTTAGTTCATCATAATTAACACTGAGAGTATGTTCTTCTCTTTTTGGCCAGTGTAAAACAGAATCTGTACTTGATTTAGGTGAAAATGTTACTCCAGAGGAAATGGAACAGTTATACAAACGGAAAAAGCATAGCTGTATAAATAATAATAATAATCCATAAAAGCTCTTTCAGAAGTGAGGTCTTCAGAAACCATTATCAACTAGCAAAATAGAAAATTTATTCAGTTGCTCTTTAATCAAATGGATAATAATCAGAAGTGAGTATGCCAAGTTAAATAATTCACCCCATGTGTAAACAGATGAGAACAACTTTGCAAGAACACAGTCATTAAAATGACTGTACAATCTTGATCAAAAGTTAACGCATTTCGATTTCCAATACTCCTCCCAACTTCTATTACATGGCAAATCTTCTTATAATCTTGGTTTACTGAATACATGCAATAATCACAATTGCATTCTTCAAATAAACCACTTTCAGTTGTTTTGGTTAATGAAACAACTAATTATCCCATTAGTTCTTTTGGGGGTATTTAGATTTAACACATAGTCGGGGGGCTTATCTCCTCAAAAAAATTCACATATAAATCCTATCCATAATAGAAGTTACAGAATTACATGGAGGAGGAAAAAAAAAATTCCAATCATATTAACAGCACTAGCAGAAGTTTGAATTCTAGTACTTAGATTTTTTCCTCTTTTTTTTTTATAATTTATAAAAAATTGATTGCTTTGTTCTGATTCTGAAGGTCTAAGTAACTAGACACCTGTTCTGTATTTCAGTATTTTCTGTACATTTCTAATTTGTCTAGACAGTCAGAAAATCTAGATAAATAGAATTAAAGCAGAAAAAAAAAATCGAAAACCCAAATTCTGACTGCTTCATTCATTTCTTGATATTCCAGACCAAATCATATTTACAATATAATTTTCAAAAGACATTATACCTTTTTTTTAGATACTACTTCATTGTTAAATATTTTCAAATTATATAAATTTCTTAAAACCCCCTGAATTTACAGGATTCTTCAAGATGCATCAAAACTTATTCAATACAAAGTATTTAGCATACTCAGTCTTAGTAGCAGTGTAAAAACACTAATCGCTTGTCTAAACATTTAAATTTTTTTAACTACATACATTTAATGTCTAATTAGATGTCCTAAGTAGTATTTCAAGTTTACATGAGATTACCGGTGGAATGGAATTTTTAAACTCCAGCAAAATGCTTCCAGAAAGTTAATTTTTTGTTTTATTATTTTAGAATGCTCATCTTTTTAATACAATGGCTGTCTTAATTCCTATGAGAATCTGCAGTTGCATATAACCATATATCTTTAGTAATCTATATTTGAAAGTTAATCATTAAGAGTTGTTTATTAAAGACACTAATAAAGACATTTAACCAACAGCATAAAAATCTATTTTTCCTCAGATCAATAACCTGAATTTTATCTCAAGCCACAAAAACTAGGAACATAGACACACTAAAATTGACTGTTAATCATGAATTAGCTAAATAAATATTTCCTGTTTCAAAAAGTAGGCCATCAGCTGCAATACAGGCATTTCATGCTGGGTACATTTACTAATACTTCGTTAGATGGCAGTTCTTTCTCTGCAACCTCTCTATAACTATTTGTTTAACTAATTTAACTTTCTGTTATGACAAAGCCATCCACCCATTTGAACAAAGGAAGCCAGCAGATGTGTGTTGTTTTTTGGTTGTTTTCTTGTTGGTTTTGTTTTCATTTTAGCCAAGCTTTTGATCCTGTCTCTTACAGTATCCTTCTGGACAAAATGTCCAGCACACAGCTAGACAAGTCCATAACATGATGGGTGAACAATTGGCTCCTGGGTGAGGCTCAAAGAGTTACAGTAAATGGGGTGACATCAGGCTGGCAGCCAGTGGGGTTCCGCAGGGCTCAATGTTAGAGCCAGTGCTCTTTAATGTTTTTATAAATGATCTGGATGCAGAAATCGAGTGTGCATTAAGCAAGTTTGCCAATGATCTTAAATTAGGACCTGTGGACTCCCTCGAGGGCAGACAGGCCTTACAGAGAGATCTGGCTAGACTAGAGTGGCAAAATCGCCAGCCATATGAAACTGAATGAGTTAAGTGCCACATTCTCCACTGGGATGGGGTAATCCTGGTTATACGTACAAATCAATGGACAAGAGGCTGCAGAGCAACCTCACAGAAAGAGATCTGGGGGTTTGAGTTGATGACAAGTCGAATATGAGTCAACAGTGAGCCCTGCCAGCAAAACAGGCCAACTATGTCCCCATGCATCAAGCACAGCATTGCCAGCCAGTCAAGGAAGGCGATTGTCCCACTCTACACCACAGTGGTACAGCCCCACCTCAAGTGCTGCAAGCAGTTTTGGGTGCCTCAATACAAAAAAGACATCGAACTATGAAAGTGTACCCAGAGGAGGGTAACCAAGATGGTGAATGGTCTCAAGGGCAAGAGGAGTGACTGAGGTCCTCTGGTTTGTTCAGCTTGGAGGAGTCTGATGGGGGAACCTCATTTCAGTCTACAACATCCTCAAGGGAACAGCAGAGTGCGAGGTGCTGATCTCTCTGTTGACCAGTCACAGGACATGGGGAAATGGTGTGAAGTTCTGATTGGACATCAGGAAAAGATTCTTCACTGAGGGGGTGGTCAGTCACCGGAACAGGCTTCCCAGGAGAGTGGTCACAGCACCAAGCCTGTTAGAGTTCAAGGGGCAGCTGGATGATGCTCTTAGTCATATGGTTTAGTTTTAAGTCAGCCTTCAAGGAGCAGGGAGGTGGACTTGATGATCCTTATGAGTCCCCTCCAACTTGCAACATTCTATGATAATTTGTGTTAAAGAAGTGACTGAAGAATAACATGGGTTGCAGTACAAATCAAGCTTAAACTTTCGTACATAACAAAAAGGGTAAGTATTTATTACATGTATTTATGCTTCATTGATTCTCCTCAACATCACAAGACAGCCAAATTTCATCAGAAAGACATTGAAGAACATTGTTGCATCACTCAGTTCTCACAAAACACAGCCTCACACAGTATACTCATACATGGCAAAGTAGTACACAACACACCTTACACTACTTCTTTAGACAGATCTCTATGCATCTTTTCTTTTAAAAAGTTAAAATGGGATTTTCTACAACTTCTGGAAACTATGCACATGGAAAATAAGGAGATGACTGGTGAAAGCCAACATGACTTCACTAATGGCAAATCATGCCTGACAAATCTGGTGACTTACTATGATGGGATTCCAGCATCAGTGGATAAGAGAAGAGCAACTGAGGTCATCTACCTGGACTTGTGAAAAAAAAGTTGAGAGTTGCACCAAGGCCAAGCGCAAAGAAAAAGGATGGTTAGATGAAGGTCAGACAACCAGGTACTTTAGCTGCTATTCAGGGCACGGAAGTCCTGCCTTATTCAACTACAGAACAGGACTCTCAAAAAGGCTTTTCAAGTGCCACAGCTGCTGAAGCCCGAGGTACCTTTCAAATCTGCCTGTACCAGACTGACTGGAAATAAAGGAACATCAGATTGGCCAGATTACATATTTTACAGTCATACAGTCATACCACAACAAAAAAAACCCAGATGCTACACAGAGATCACGGTACCTATGCCGTAAAATTTTTGAACTCTTTAAAAATAATTGGTTAAGCATGCATTGCTTTTATTCTACAAGCTAAAAATGAGATGTCTGGGAAAGAGGCAATGAATAATTATATTGATCCATCTGTTATGTTCTCAGATTTCATGAAGTTTCCTCCTTTTTTTTTTTTTTTACTGCTACTGTGTTTAATAATCTGATTACATATTCCAAAATGGTGCATTAAGGCCACCAGTCTAAGATTAAAAGGGAAGAGGAAAAGAGGCATATATTATTTTTGTTTTCTTCTGATACCCACTGCTGCAATACAAACTACCCACTTTCCTAAATGCAGACCAGAATCTGGTAATAAGGAGTAACACCGGTGTTAAGGCCTTTCCATTGAAGACAACATACAGTAGCCCTAGGGGCTGGGGTTGGAAAACAGTTTTACGGGGGTGAAGACAGCAGAAAGTAAGAAAATTATTCCCTAGGAAACAAGAAGTCCCATGAGAGAAGCACATACCTTCCCAGTCATCCATCAACATAAATCAACTGACATTTCAAACCTTTGAACTGACTTCAACAGCTGAAAACACCTTACACTTCCAGTATCAACAAGTTACCTTCCACTGATCTCTGCATGTTGAAAAACAACTATTAAAAATCTATCCTAAAATAATGAGGTTCAGGATTTCACTTTCAGGTTCTACCATCCTGAAAATTGAAAGACTTGCAGATATGAAGTGCTAAGCTTTCTTTAACTATGTTTAGGGGGGAGTAACCTTTTTTTTTTTCTTTTTTAAATCAGTTTAGGAAATAAGCATGCTTTTTGGGAAAGAGTGGCTGGAAAGCTGCCTGGCAGAAAAGGATCTGGAGGTGTTGGTCGACAGCCGGCTGAACATGAGCCAGCAGTGTGCCCAGGTGGACAAAAAGGCCAACAGCATCCTGGCTTGTATCAGCAATAGTGCGGCCAGCAGGACTAGGGCAGTGATCATCCCACCGTACTCAGCGCTGGTGAGGCTGCACCTCGAATCCTGTGTTTGGTTTTGGGCCCCTCACTAGAAGAAAGACACTGAGATGCTGGAGAGAGTTCAGAGAAGGCGATGAAGCTGGTGAGGGACCTGGAGCACAAGTCTGATGAGGAGCGGCTGAGGGAGCTGGGGCTGTTTAGCCTGGAGAAAAGGAGGCTGAGGGAAGACCTTATCTCTCTCTACAACTACCTGAAAGGAGGTTGTAGCATGGAGGGGGTTGGTCTCTTCTCCCAGGTGGCAAGTGATAGGATGAGAGGAAATGGCCTCAAGTTGTGCCAGGGGAGGCTTAGATTGGATATTAGGAAAAATTTATTCATGGAAAGGGTTGTCAGGCATTGGAACAGGCTGCCCAGGGAAGTGCTTGAGCCAACAGCCCTGGGGGTGTCTAAAAGATGTGTTGACATGGCGTTTATGGACAGGGTTTAGCAGTGGACTTGGCAGTGTTACGTTTAAGGCTGGACTCAAAGGTCTTTTCCAATAGAAATGATTCTATGATTTTGTACTTCGAGACATCGTAAACAGCCATATAGAGAGGTACAAAACAAACAGCCCCGTAACTCCAAATTTTAAATAAATAAACACATACAAGCCCCCATAAACACAAAATCCAATTCCACAACAAGAGGAAGCCTAAACAAAGAGTGCATGTGTGCTTCTTAATGAACAGACAAATGTATCCCCACAAACTGAAACATTTGGGGTGTCAGCACATACCTCCTGCAGGTGAGAGACCGTGGGTGAAGTTACCACTGCAGCATTTACACACATCAAGTAATAAAGTTCCTATCATGAATGGGAAAGCTTGAAGAGAGGAAGGAGCAGGGGGAACATTCGCTAAGTAAAGCTTCACCAAAACAAATACTCTCCTAAATTTTACTTCTGATCAGCTAACATTTTTCTGACAAATTATTTAATTGAAATTATGTTGACCAGATCAAGTGGAAAGTTCCGCAAAGTAGCCCTAACATTATGTTCTTAATACCACCACACTGCTTCTGAGCTATTTTCGTGCTAGCTCCATGGAAACAAAGACATAATTGTTCAATTCAAAAGGCTGCTAAAATTTCCATTACAAAATACGCTTATAAAAAGCCTTTACTTCGTGTTTTTATTATGAGACAGAAGAGAAACTAGGTTATTTTCTGTACTTTTCTGCAAGCTTCAGAGACTGGTGTAGAGATCCAACCAACACCATCACCACAGTAAAAAATTAATGATGAAGCTCAGCAATCTTGGTACAATTAAGAAGTCCAGTTATGGTTCATCACCTCTTAAGGTTCAGGGTTATTTGCTGTGTCAATCATCATATGGAGGAAACACTCAAATAAAAACAGATATCTGATTTTATATTTAATTTACATTACTTGATCAAAAATGTGGTGTCTAAAATATTAAACCATAAGCTACTTTTATGGAATTGGAAGAGATTCTTAATATTTATGTATTTTTTTATGTAATGTTTGTAAAAAAAGATAGTAATGATTTCTTACTGCAAAAGCTTTATTAAAATTTAACTGATCCCCCTTCACGTCAAGAGCATCCATAGGAATGCCTTTTATTCCTTTTTGTCTTCCACTATGCAAGATTAAGATAACGTTCTTTTACCACTTTACTTTGATTTATGCCCCTTTTCTCAAGTAAGACTAAAAGGACAGATGATTAAAAAGTCTGCCTCTTGTAAAATAGATTCCTCTGGTTCCCGCATACAGAAAAGGCATTATGGCATTTAACATACAAATTGCTCACCAAAGACATGGTTTTATCACATGGGATGATGACAAGAAAAAATACTTTGTCACAGTATGGTTCATAAATATCTCAAACTGAAGGAAATATAAGGCCTCAAATTCTACTACTGCGCCACAAAGACAATAAGAACATAAATAGGGACAGTGAGCAAAAGTTTACATCATCAGATGCACAAATCTAACAAAAATAATTAGTGGAACGTAGGCTTTATTTTGGTATGAGAGGCTGATTACAACCATATTCAGACCCTCACTTACATGATGGTTACATTGATAACACTCAGAAAATCCCTATGCAAATGGGGTTTTAGGTGAAGCATCTGATGCTGAAATTAAATACAATTATTTCAGCAAGTGTCTGCTCTGGACTGAATACCTTTAATACTGTACTGCCAAAAGTGAAATGGGAATTTTTTTTTGCATCGCTGCTTTGAAAAGCTCTTATTTGCTTTCATCTGGGAAGTATCTTAAAATGCAGCAGTTGTCAGAATGCATTTTTGCTTTTGTATTCAAATTAAATAAAATTATAAAGTCCTTCCAAAAGAAACATGAGTTTGTCTTTGCTTAGATTTACTGAAGACCATATAAAGGCATCTAAAATCTTGATTTTAAAATGTGTAGTAAGAAGAGATGGATATTTTACTACTACGCCTGGGTAAATTATTACAGTGGCTTTTCCATCTATTTAAAATGTACATCTCATTTTCAATCTGCCTAGTTGCAGCTTATGGTCACTTGTTCTTACCATGTTTCTCATCACTAGATTAACAAGACTTTCATAACAGAAACTCTTATCACAAGGGAGTCCCTACACACTTCAAATCAAGTCACCCCTCATCTTTTTTGATAAGTTCATTTGACTGAGCTTTATGTCCTTTCCTGCAAGATGTTCTCTCACAGACATAAAACAAACTACTTTTGAAGGCTAGTAGACAGGGAAGAAAAATAACAATGGAGGAACTCTTGACATACCAGTGAATGAAAGAAAAAAAATACATATACATATATATGTATTGTTACAGAGAAACTTACATGAGCATATATTTTGAAAGAATTTATGCACAAGTATTAGACCACAGGGAGAAGTAAAAAACAAAAGAGAAATTAGGAGAAACTTAACAGTAGTTTAGTTTTAGGATTTTATAATTCCTTCAACAGCAAATAAAACAAACGTATATAGAAAAACTTGTTATCCTAAGCAGTACTCATGTTATCCTCCAAAAAAATAAACAAGACAAAACCCGCTCAATCACACTTCTTAGTTTTGTTCTTACAAAAAACAATTGCATCTCAGAGCTCCCCATTCATCTTAGCCCAGCAAATACAAAAGCTTAATGCCATTTAATTTTGCCAAATTGTTACATGACTCAAGTATTTTTCTTCCATGTAATCTTAAAAAAGACACCAAAAAAAGTGTGAATCTTCTTCCTTCTTGATTAACTGTTCTTTCTTCTTCATATTATCCTCCCATTTTTCATTAGTTATGCAAGTTCTTTTTGTTCTATGAATACAACTAAATAATAGTATTCAAGATTTGTTTATAAAACCAACTTTAGTGTTTTAACTTTAAGTTCTATTACGTTCTTAGTGAATACTAAAATAGATTTCTTTTTGTATTCACTTATTGAACTGGGAAGAATTTTTCTGATGGTGTACCAGAAAAAGAATCACTGAAATTACTGTAATTACTGAGCACATATAATTTATGTAACAGCAACGTATAAAAATATGCACTAAGATACAGGTAAGAAATAAGGGGGGTTATGTGAATTGTCCTATATGTTAATGCTCAGTTTGATCTGTACATCTGTTTCTAAATGCTCACTCCTTCATTAGCTATTCACTGTTCATAAATTTACTTGCTATTCCCTACACGTAGGTAATTCCTCAGGCTCTTATCTGAATAATGGTTATGTCTACACAGGTACTGGTTTTGCCTCTTTTTCAAAACACTGGAGGAAATTTTTCAAAGCCCTGAAGAAAACTTAAGACAATCCAAACAGGGCCCTTTAGGCCATTGTTTCAGCACATGGTTTGTTGTTTGGGGTTTTTTTTTCAGGTATTTTGTTTTGTATTTTTACGTTTCTATAAATAAATTTACATCACTCTAAATCTTACTTCTACTCCACAATGTCTTTTTCAAAATAGCATAATTCTCGAGATTTACTACAGAAAAAATTATTAGAATTTTGAATGAAAATACAATACATGCCCTTCAGGCAAAAAAGTGAAGCTGTGCAGGGGATGCTGAGGAGAAGCAGCTCTCTAAGAGGTCACGAGAAGAAGACTATCAATGTGATACTTGATTTCTCATGATGCAAGTACAGAGCTTTTCTGAAGCCCAGCAAAATGAAAGTGTGCATAAACCCAGATTCAAGGTCACAGACAAAATTCTCCAACTTCTGATGGACTGTCCAAGTCAAAGCAACATATTTACCTGGCAAGTTGCTGGAGCCACGCTTTGAAACTTCCATGAATTCACATTTAGTGTTTGTACGAGTACAAGCCTCAGGGTTCTTTGTTTATTCCTACACCTCCTCCTCTCATCTCATCCTTAGCTTCCTAAATAAATGGCACAGAAATCTTACAGACAAACACTGTATGTACAGAGCGTAGCTAGGAGGGTTTCAGTATCAGGAGGCTACAGGAGACCTTGTATGGGAGCAGCTTTGAACTGCCCTGGGCTGCTCATGCCATTTCCAGCCTGTTCCAAAACCGCTGTGAGTAACCCACTGCACCCCAAAACAACAGCCGCCCAGCACAGCATGCTGATCCCTGCTCGGGGTCTGTAAGCCACAGGGGCAGGTGACACTGACAGGCTCTGGGGGTGAGGTACAGCTCACCACAGCAGTGGTCTGCACCCCCAAAGGACAGCGGGTGCCCCATGCTGGGGCAGAAGCCCTGTGTGAGTGGGAAAAGCTACTAATAAGCAAAGAGGTGCAGAGAAAACGAGCCAGCAAAGTGCAACAGAAGAGATCACTAAGAAGTATCGGGTGGAAGCCGTTAAGCAAATGACCCTGACGGTGCTGCCCATGGCCTGCTGGAGAAGCTGGGATGAAGCCCAGGAGAAGCTGGGGGTGGGGAGGATGGGCACTCAGCTTGCCTTCAGTCTGGGGCAGGCGGGAAAAAGTGTTTAAGTAAGTATTTTTTATTATTATTTATCCTCGATACCCAACTAAGCTATTAAAGGTTGTGTTAACTAGCAACAAAGTAAGTAAAAATTCCCCAAGTCTAAGCTGTTTTCCTTTAACACCTCATTAGACAAGCAGAGCTCTAAATTTACCCAGGCTTCTGTAAGAAAATAAAACGCTAGATCAGAATGTGCAACACGCAAGGACACCTAAGGCATTTGGCTTTGTAACTATAAGGAAAACTGCATTAGTAATGGAGATAATACCCTTTTTCAAATCTCAACAGTTCATAACCCATTCTCATACTAACTGTAAATCTGTATGCAATAACACATTGTCTGGTTGATTAATGGGACAATGACAGGAGGCAATCCCTCTATGCAAGCTGGTTCACCTGATTTCAAATACTTTTCTACATTAGAGATAAACACTTCAAGGAGAAAGGAAATCAAATGATGGTTCAAACTGATAACACTATCTGAAGCTAATATAAAAATAAGGAAAAAATGTAGAAAAAGTACTCTGGCAATTTACTGTAGAGACATGTCCAGAGAACCAAACCTCAGAGAAATGGTTACTTTTTGTCTTCATTATCTTTCTATAGAGAATGCCATAATCCTGCCTAAAACTCTATTTTCAGTTACCATCACATCACCATTCTATTTTATCTAGAGAAATGTCATAGCAAAGTAAACGATTTGTGCATTGAAAGGCATTTTAGATTGCTGATGGAGGAAACTGTTGGCAAAGTGACTTAACTATTGAGCCTGGTTTCTTGGGTTTATTTAAGCAATTAATGATTTCATTTTCAGAGATAAAAATTAGTCCGTGCCATTAAAATAATGAGCATCTTATTTTTGAAGTGGAGTATTTGCTAGGAGTTTGTAAATTACAGTATAGTCAAGTTGTATGCATTCCATATGGAACTGCAAAGCACAACTCAAAATTGCATGTACCGATTCTAGATACTAAATTACTTTAGTTGAAGGGCATAAAGATTCGTTGGTTTAGCTTTCTGGCTATTTTCACCATAATAGATTTCAAAATTCTCATGGGAAAACATATAAAGTATAATATTCATGTTCTCAATTTATTCCCTACCTTTTACCATGGCAATTCTCAAATCTGTGTTTGTAATTACTTTCAGTGTTTACACCTGCTTCCACTGTCAGCTGCCCTTACTTTACGCTTATTAAGCATTAACAAAAGAGCCTCTGGTATCCCACAGGCCTTTGTGTCTCACTGCTCTGTGCCTGTTCCAAACGACCTTGCTGTAATGCAACCAGAGATACACAATGGTGCCCAGGCCCAGCTGGCTTCCTTTTGACTCACTTCTCTGTGCAAAGACAATGCTGAAAGAATGAAAAATTTTATGCAAAACCAACAGATTTTCATAGGTAACAAAATTATTTACACAGAAACTCTCATGATTGACTAAACATGCAAATATTTCCTTTGCAATAATATCTTTAAAATATCTGGAAAGAGAAACACTTCAAGGATGAAAGAATTTTTAACGTCAAACCATCAATCATTTTGATTCTGCAATGAAAATATATTACTGTAGCTTTGTATTAGAAATGTTATTTACTAAATGTCTGCGTTAAATAGATTTTGGAATCAACTGTATTTCATTTCAGTTCAGTACATTTTCAATATTGAAAAAGAAGAAATTATATTGTCAAGATTCCTACCCCGTCAGCGAGGAACAACTCCAAAAGAGGAACCAAGCATTCACTCAAAGAAATTATTTGAAGAAACAGAAGATTCCTTCAAGGAAGAACACACTTCTTCATAAGATACTTGAGATTTTGTCCTTTTCTTCTATGAAAACTATCCATCTGGAAACCATGCACATGAAAAGTTTTTGATGCTCTATTCTTATAGCAGCACCTTAAGAAGCCTCTGTATCAATAAAGTTATTGCTATTCTGCACAAAGCACGGACTAGGAACATCAGCTTTCACCAGCCAGGACTGATTAGTCTGAGTCTTTTGACAAGTTTACACAGCAGCTGACAAACATTTGACTTTTCAAATACAAGAGCTTTGAGAAAAACATATGGAGATTATACTGTATTTTTAATATCACAAAAACCTAAGAATAATTGGAAAAGCTAAACTAAATTCTGTACTTCACCAGCACACTTTACAGGCAACTCAACGAGTGAGCAAGACCACCAAACCAAAGCATGGTAGTGGTGAGCAGTCCAGGCATCGGTAGCAACCCATTTAGTTTTCATATTTTATCATGTGTGAGCAGCCCCCTTTTCATATTTCTGCAATATCAGACAGTGGCAAAGCAATTTAGGCCTCAAGCTCTTTGGCTACATTTAGTGACAAGTACATGGAAACTGTGTAAAAGAGAAGAAAAACAAAACAGAACAAAAANAAAAAAAAAAAAAAACAACAAAGCTAAAAAAAAAAAAAAAGCACAATCCCTTGCCTCCCCCTTCTTAATCTTCTTTTTATGCTGCCTTCCTTTTCCTTTGGCAATACAAGTAAAAGTTTAGTAACATTCAGCTATCCCTAATGGTACAAGTAAAAAGAAAAATCAAGATTGGAAAGATTCGGAAGCAATGAGGTTTACACCATTGTTTAAGGTGAGCGTGAAATCCCCTAGCATTCTGATGCAATTCCCTTAAGATGTCTGATCTGAGTTGATATTTAAAAAAAAAAAAAAAAAAGTAGCAACTGCCATATGTTAAAAAGACTTGAAAAATAAAACATTAACTTATGCCACATTTCTATATAAATCAAATACACTGATAATCTGTAAGACTATGTTGCAGAAACAAATATATTTAAAATTAGTAATAAAATCAAGTAATTTGCAGAAATTTTAAAGTTGTAGTTTATGGATTTTATAAGACAGGTAAATTAAGTTATAACAATGAGAAATTCACTGAAGACCAAAAGTAAATAACTTGGAAAACCTACTGTGTTGCAAGCACTTACACCCATTGTAAGACAGTAAAATAGCAAGAGCTACAGTCCCTGATTCCCTTAGCAACTACAAGGAATTACATCTGAAAATGAAGTGGAGAGAAAGGCAAATCTGAAAATGAGAAGCAGCAATACCAGAGCAACAGGCCAAAGCTGACCACAAATTACAAAGCAAATATCAAACAATTACCATTACTGAAAGCACTACAAAAAGAAGTCCCCCAAATAACCCCTCAAAATATTGAAAAGTGTGAGTCTTTTGAGTACTTCCCAACACATGTACTGGGCCACAAGCCAGCACATCTTTCTCTGCAGGAGTATGAGCTTACTGCTGTCAAAAATAGGACAAAAAGTGAAAAAAAAAATAAATCGCTTTATTAAAATTTCCATTAGACTGCCCTTCCATTAGACCTGTACCAGATAGGTACTGGTAAAAATATGCATGTTTCTGTATTATTTTCTGTAATGATAATAACAAGCCTTCACCTGCAAACTAAGGGCTTTATCACAAAACCTCCATGTAAATCAAATATATGCTGAGGTTTTGTTAGTTTATTTATCTTCAAATTGTACAAGTGTGCAAAATTATTTTTTCATCTTAAAATACAGTTTAGGCCAAAGGACAGATCATAAGTCACCCTATGAGATGTTCCGAAAGCTAGAAATCAGCAGTGTAATTTGAAAAGAAGCCAGTACTACTCATAAAAGACTGGCAAGGAAATAGCATAGTACTCTGAAAAACAGAAGGGGCCAGTAAGAATAAAAGTCCAGTAGTATTAATGGTGGGAAGCTAGTCAGACAGTCAATGAGCAAGGAGATTCATCATCGACTGACCTGTTATTAAACTGAGGAGTTTAATTTCAAAAAGAAAAATCAAACTAAGCTCATTAAATGGACATTAGATGGTGTGAAATATGGCTAGAATAACTGGAACACATTTGGACAAAATGGTAAACTTCGAAGAACATATTTTAACACATCAGAGACAAAGTTACAATGGTGTCTTGGCTCTTTGGTTAAAAAACGAAACAGAACAAAAGAGACAGTTAAGGAAAATCTTTCTAATTATGATAAAGAGAAAAAATAATTTAGAAGAGGAAAAAAAAATACATGAGCATACATTGTCAAACAAGATAGGAGAACAAAGTACATGGAGACAAGTTTTACCCTCCTGACTATATAAAGTATGTACCAAAAGGAAAAAAAAAAAAAGTAGTTATGTGCAGTGTAAGTGAAAAGGAGATCTATGATTCACCATCAATATAAAAGAAGCAATTTGGAAGAGATAAACACAAAACCTGAACAGAATTTAGACACACACACACACAAAGTTGTTTTAAAATGGGGTTCTTAAGCAAAGTGAACTGGAGACCTCTAATTCACTGTCTCCGAAACCAGGATGGGCACAGCTTCCAGAACAAAAGCACTACTAGAAAGAACTTCGAGGTCCATCCTCCTTACACCCTCCAATCAGGTATTTACATACATTAATATGATCCCTCCTCAGCCTTCTCCAGGCTAAAAAGTCCCAGCTCTCTCAGCCTCTCCTCACTGGACAGACACTCCAGCCCCTTCATGACTTCAGTGTCCCTTGGCTGGACTCTCTCCAGTACATCCAATTCTCTCTACACACAGAACTCATGGTGTGACCTCACCAGCACTGAATACAGGGGAAGGATCACCTCCCTCAACCTGCTGGCAATGATTTGTTTAATGCAGCCCAGGATACTATTCATTTTCTTTGCTGCCAGGAAACATTACTGGCTCATGTTGCTATCCACCAGAACATTAAGGTTCTTTCCTGCAAAGCTGTTTTCCAATTGACTGGCCCCTTAGCATATATCGGTGTATGGGGTTATTCTTCCTCAGGTGCAGGATTTCGCAGTTCCCCCTGTTGAACACCATGAGGTTCCTGTCAGCCCATTCCTCCAGCTTATCAATGGCAGCATGATCTTCTGGTGTATCAGCCACTCTTCCCAATTTTATGTCATGTGCAAACTTGCTGAGGGTACACTTTGCCCCAACATTCAGATCGTTAATGATGACACTTGACAGGGGACTGGACCCAGGATTGACTCTTGTGGTCACTGGCCTTCAGCTAGACTTCGTGCTACTGATCACCATCCTCTATGTCCAGCCATTCAGGTAGGTTTCAAGCCACCTCACTGTCTGCTCATCCAACCTGTGTATCAACAGCTTTTCTACAAGGATCTTGTGAGAGACAGTGTGCAAAGCTTCTCTGAAGTTCAGTTATAGACAATATCCACTGTTCATCTCTCATCTACCAAGTGAGCGATTTCATCATAGAATGTGATCACATTGGTCAAGCAGGGCTTCCCCATGGTGAAGACATGCTGACTGCTCCTGATGATTTTCTTGCCCTTCACGTGCCTGGAAATTGTTTCTAGGATTAGCTACTCCATTATCTTCCCAGGGATCAAGATAGATCTCTGTAGATCCCTGGATCTTTCTTGTCATTCTTGAAGATAGGAGGCAAGGACAGTAACTGTATTTGTCTGTATTTTGTCTGTTCACATAGAATCTGAGTACAAGACTCAAAGTCTGAAGTATGTAAATGAAAAATAAAACTTCAGAAAACTCTCGTGGTTGCGATAAAAGGAATAGCCATAAAACCAGATGGGAAAAAAAAAGTATATTGCTCAAATGCAGTAGTTCCCGATATATTACAGATTCTGGTTTTCTTAAGCAAAATGATTTTGTGGAAATTCTTGTCATATGCTGGAATACATGTATTCTAAACAATTAATTTTTCAAAGTACGTCATAAATAATAAGAAGGTGGGCATTTACTTTGCTCACTATTTTCGGAGCAGTATAGCACTCCACTGGCTTTGTGCCTTTGTTTTACTATGGTGCAATATGAAAGAAGATCAATCCAGGCTAGTATATTTCTCTCTCTAAAGCTCTTTTAATTATGTGAAATACTGCAACTATAACCTTTTACTGCTAAATGTAAATAAAAACAACGCCAATACAAACATTTTACCTAATACTGAATATTGCCTCATCTTCCAAACAAGTACCAACAAGCCTGCTGTAATCTTCTCTATCCAGCCATTTAGTCAGTTTTCAGGACTTTGAAACAATCTTCTGAGATCACCTTGAGTTCCAAGATGACTGCTCTTCCAGATGTTGCACCCAAATACTTTAGAAGTTTGTATTTTTCTCTCCAGCTTATTCCTCGACTTAACCCAAGCAGTAAATACATTTCTATATAACTATTAGTGAGAGTAATCTTTACATGAAGATCCTCTAAGAACAGGTATACTACAATGAAAACTTGGTTGAAAACTGCTCAGGATAACAAGTAAAGGAAGACAGAGCTAATAGGACAGAAAGATGTTCACAATTATTCAAATGAAGTCTTTATTAAAGACAGCCTCATAACCAACTTAAGACAGTCTAAGAATGCACTGCCACCAAAACAAGCAGTCTTATCAGCTTCTCTCTAGCCATTAATTCCTATACCTACTCATGCTCGATGAGTTTTCTAGATGCATCTGTTTCGCCATGTGACAGCAGAACTGTTAATGTTGACTGAAATAATAAAGTCAAAAACATTTTTGAACAGCAGGAGAGCATCAGACTGACATTACTTCACTGTGAAATTTCATTATTTGTTAATATGCACACCAAAAATTGCCAAGGAAAATCTCCTTGTGATCGACATTTATTTTTAGTTTCATTTGGGTTTGGTTTTCATTACATTAGTTTAAGCTCAAAGCGCATTAACTTCTCTTACCAGATTTGGCTTATTTCTCAGTTTAGGTCAACTGACTGGAGTTCTGCTTTTCTCTGCAATGACTTCTCCAGTGCCCACGCATACAACTTAGTTATGACTGAGGTCAGCAGATGGCACTATTACACACTTTTTAATGTCATGCCTTTTACTGGTAAATCTATCTTTAACAGAAACCTTTCCTGATCTGCCGTGTGTGTATGTGCAAACGTCCACACAAAAGAGATCTACTTCAAAACAATTCTAGCACTGTGCTGATGCTCGGGGTGCAGTTTATGAAAAAAATCTGCCTATTTAATATCTAATAATTACCTGTTTCAAGGTTACTGCGTGTTAAACATAAATTATGCCTGACACACACCTAAACTGATACTATGTTTTCTCTCTAATAAGAAACAGACATGAAAGCCACAATAATTACTACCACTGTGAAAAAAAGCCACTTCAGCACAGGACTTCCCCTTTCCTCTATAAATGGGAGTATCTAGCAGACTCTGACACTGCTATTACAGAACACAAAAAGATAGATTATCACATAAATTCTCTTGCAGTCATCCAGTGCACCCCCTCCTTTGTATAAATTAACAGATTAATTATCACATCGTTGTTTCCACTGGGATGATTTCAGCTTTTCCCCTAGATTAGTTTAAAGGAAGTCCCTCTGACCAAAACCAATAAAGGTTTCTAATCTTAAAGAAGAAAGAGAAAAAACTGAAAAGATGCACAGTGAAAGTTTTATTTTCTTAAAAGTGAGATGTCAAATACTTATGTTGTCTTTGCACATGCAAGCTTTCCTAGAAGCTTACTCAGCTAAAAGCTTACCTATATATGCCATTCAAAATGTGAATTGACAGCACTTTTCTGTTTAGCTCTATATTTCTTCCTTGTTTAATGTATGCATTCTGACCTCAAAACTTCTGCCTGTTCACCTATCCTGAATGAATTTGGCTCTTCCACACTGCTAGTTTACTGTAAAATACGTGTAATCTGGAGAAACCAGACATAATTTCTACTTAAGAAAAAGCCATTAATGGTGTGAACTAATTTAATACTATGTAAACAAATATTCATGAACACATTTTCCTGCTATTAATGTAGCACCTTTTCCTGCAACAAAGTCATACATGACAGAAGGTTTTCACACAATGCAGAGCACTGCAAACCTCACCAGACCAGAATTCTCTGCAGCCCTGCTCACACAGCCCTCCTCTCCTTCCACTACCTTCATGCCTGTTCAGTCTTCTGTAATCCCCAAGACATTAGCCAGAGCAATCATCTCTCCTCTACATCTAACTGACACTGATACTCAAAGGGAATTCCAAGTAGCAAAAAGGATTATGTTACTGCTTCAGAACTTGCTTCAATTCCAGAAACAGTCAGAGGCCTGGAAGGTTGGAATGACAATGCCTTGGTAGAGGACAACACAGATTTCAGGATGATACTAATGTTGAAGCTGACGGCAATGGCTAGAATGACACCAGGATGAGAGGTGATTGCTGATGAGTGGAGACCATGGAAATTTGCTGATGATAGGGAGCAATCTACTTCTCCAGGCTGACTGTGCTGCTCTACTTTCCCTGTCCTTTCAAGCTTTCATTCCCACTCCAATCACTAAGGAGGAACTTGTAGAAGCAGTGCAGGAACTCATTCAAAGGACACATCTTGCCAGGTTGAGCAACACAATGTGCTTTCTTTCCACCACCTAGTGTTACATACTACAGTAACAAAGAAGTGAATGAACAGAGCCATGAAGTCCATAGAAGCGTGTGTCTGTTCATACGTCACTTAAATGTTGTAATGACCTCACTAATTAAACCTGCCTTGTCTGGCAAACAGAGTCGTAGCACACAGTTAAACCATCAAATTACATTTGCATGCCTGCATTGAACTGTTACTCATTTTAACTGAGCAGACCAGAGCTAGAGTACAGTCACAGTCAATTCAGGTGATATTTTGAAGCCCTCTGAATAATCCATACATTTAATAATGCATTAACTTGAAGTGTAATTAACATTTAATAGAAATTATCGTTTTCAGTTTTCACCTAAGGTAAAAGTTATTAATCAGAACTATGACAGTATCAACATAGCAATCTTGGACTTTTAAACTCTTACTTAACCACCTCTTTTCACTGTACAATCGTTCCCTTCAAAAACTCAGGAGGAAAAAGTGACTTAGTAAGGACAGTATTCAAATAAGTGTTTATAAGACTTATATAGACACCTTGTTAAGTATTTATGGATGCCTGGAACTAAAATGATCAAATGTATTATGTGAGTTTGGAACAAAACTCACATATTACAGAATTTACTTTCAGTAAATATGTTAATTCAGGTTTCAGTATAGTAAAATAAAATTTTACATAAAAATAATATATCCATCTGTAAGTTTTGCATAAAATATACTATATCCATCTGTAATTTAAAAGGCAAACTTTCAAGTTTGCATTTGAAATTCAAAGCAAGGACATTTCAAACATTTTCCTCAACATTACACACTTTGCTGACTTCTATATTAGGATAGTGTCTAAAAATTTCCAATAACTTAAAATTAGAAAGACTCTACCTAGTTTCATGTAATGAAAATTTTGGATCAGACTTTGAGCAATTAAACATTCATAACTTTTCTCCTCAGTTTTATTCTAGTTCCCAACAAATATAGGGACTGTGTTGGCCAGTTCTTCTTCTAGTTAATGGAATTTTTTTTTTCCTAATAGGATAAGGCCTTCCAAGAGAGAGACAAATCTTTCATTAAGTATTTATTTCAGCAATGGAATAAACTAATGGTATTCTCCTTTGCCCAAAATTTCTACTTGCAGTTCCAAATTTCTGAAAAAGACACAGCAAAGGCTCTACCTGTTATTTGAATTTGACTCACCTTTTTAATTTGGAAGAAAAAACAGAGATTAAGACTCGGCTATAACAATATACAAGAGTTTGCTAAATTTCAGGAGTGAGACAGATCAGATAAACTTATTTCACTTAAAATCTCTGGCAGTTTCTCTTCTTGGACTGATTAGTAATTTCATAGTCACTCGCTTTTTTCTTCATCTGCCTAATCTAACTAATATAAGTCTTTAATCAGCTGTGATGTCTGAACTCCAAAATGAAGCTACAGCAGTGACAGTGTAGCCTATAAAAAGTAGCCAGACTGCCAAGTTTAACTGCCTGGCATGTCTGTTGTTGTCAACATGAGAAGACACCATGACATCCAGGTTCGGTAAGATGCATCTAGAATCAATATTTCACCATAGACCATTAAGAAAACTTTTCATGCTCTTGAAGATTTTATTATTTGATGAAAAGTATAATTTCTGGCTAAAAACTATTAATATCATTTCTAGCTAATCAAATAATACATATGAAACATGAAATCAAGAAAAGCCTCTGAAACTAGAGGAGAAACACAATCTCAGAGCACAAGACAGGAAATGTTCTGTTTATTACCTCTGCTTTTTAAATTTTTTCGTTTTATCATGAAATTGGATTAAAAAATAGATTTTCATAGCCAGATGCAGTGTAAATCCTGAAGTGAGATGCTTATTTGGCACAAAAAAATGAAAGTTAAGGTCATGTCATGACAATCTAAAGAAACGAAAAGCTCAAAGCAACTTCACAAACAGTTATTTTCAGCTCATATATCAAATGATGAAACAATTATTCAATCATTAATCTGAAAGTCAAAGCATGATTTAAAATTGCTTTTTTCTATTCTGTCTTCTTTATTTTCAATTTTTGTAATACAGAACAGAATATTTCATATTTCTAAAAGAAACTTCCCATGTTTGTATTCTTACTTGTAGTACTGTTTATCATAGTAAGGGAATTCTGACAGGTATAGCCCATATTGCTCCTCAGGAAGTTAGAGTTTCAAATACTGCAGTGTTTGCCAACACAGATGCATTTCAAGACAGAATATGGATGGTTTTTTCTTACCCAGTAGGAACAATCAGTGCTAGTACTTCTAAATGCAAAGTCACTAGAAAGGTCTTCCCTAAGTTCCCTCCAGTAAAGCAGGAGACAGTGCAATGACACACAAACTCCTAATTGACAAAGACTGCAGTCAGTGAATTTCCCTTTATCAACACGTTAGTTAACCAAAAAAACCCAAAAAACAAACAAACAAACAAAACAACAAAAACCCCACAACTCTGAAATATCAAAGCAAAACTAATTGTTGAGTCATTTCTCTAAAGAAAACACTGCAAAAAAATGCTCTCTCTAATGTGTTATGCATAGAGGTGATTAGCACAATTTACCTCTTCCCCCACAAGGTGCAGATTGTGCTTGATTAAAATGGGCGTACTTTATCTGTAGTTGGCTCTCCTTTTATTCCTGCCAAAAATTAAAAACATTGTTGGACTACATTAAAGTTCCTGTCCTGCGAGCCTTGTATAAAGCCTCAGCACCTTACTAGGTCTTCCTCCTTTTTCCTCCCCAGGTATCTACTATTTGTCCTTGCAGTAAGAAAGGGGGCAGCAGACAAAGCAGCAGCTTATACATCCTTGCAACAACCAAGGTCTGTTTCTGAGAAGACCTGCGGATGCTGTACCCTGAAGGATCATTATCAAGACTTCCAGCAGAGTAAGATTCCCCATATTGTAAAGCATGACAGTAATTGCTCGAGTGACAGACGAAAAATCAACTAGCAAACACTAATAAAGTTTTCTGTTATTCTTTCCTAGTACTTATTGCAATAAAAGGCTCCTTTCTTCTGTTGTAAATTAACTGCTTGTATTTATACTCGTAACAAGCATTTTGCTTTATCAAAATAGTTACAGAAGGATCTCAAATTCCCAAAATTGTGAATAGACTAGAAAAAATTTTCCTACCTTTAGAGAGGTTGGCCTTACTTCAGTAAGACAACAAAAGATAATGTCATATTCTGTAAGCCATTCAAGACTAAACCAAAAAGATACCATGTATCTAAGTCAGTTCAACTCCTCGCATCTAGAACCTCTTAAATCCTTGAGATTTTTTTAAATAGTAAACAATTTTTAGAACTAAATTTAAAATTACATTTGAAATTATTGCATTAAGCTTAGGTTTTAAGTAAATACGCTGTTGTAATGCTCTAATTAAGTAGTGCATCTGAAGTTTTAGAGGTAAATATATCTAAAAAGACAAAAGCCAGTGGTTATCTGTTAAAGTCTTTTTGCTGAAGGACCAAGGCACCCCTTAACACAGAAGTCTCTTCTGTGAAGAGAAAAAATTTGGAAAATACCTAATTTTCATAGAATCATAGAATGTCCTGAGTTGCAAGGGACCCACAAGGATCCTTGAGTCAAACTCCTGTCCCTGCACAGGACAACCCCATAATTCACACCATGTATCTGAGGGTGTTGTCTAAATGCTTCTTGAATACTGCCAGGCTTGGTGTCTGACCACCTCCCTGAGGAAGCTGTTCAAGTGCTCCACCACCCACCCAATTTTAGTCTACTTATTATTAAAGTTTACTAGTATCTTCATCTATATCATTATCAGTTCATTCAAACTTCTGAAATGGGCTAAGATACAAAAACTGTAAACCTCGCAGCCCCTTTTAATCTATGAATAAGCGAATAGGTGGATATACTAGTTCTAATGTCGTGAAGAACCAGGAACTCAGTCAACTGAGTCTCCAACCTCCTGCATTATTTCTGAGGCTGTTTTAAATGCAAAGCTGATTTTGAGGAAGTGTAATCAGAGCACCTAAAATTACACTTATTTACTAACAAAAGCAGTCCTAAAATACTAGGCTTTGATGCTCACTGACAGAAAGGCAGCATAAAGCTCAGCAATGAGGCTTTATTTGGGGGCATATTAGAATATCATAATGGCTACCAAGCATTGAGTTTTCCTTTATGGAAAATAATTGAAAGAGCACAAAGTAGAAGAAGATACAGTGTCTGCCTAAACACGATTACATTAATATGATTCAGATACTCTGAAAATATACATTTATTCCTCTAATAAATTACTTTGTTTTAAAATAAGTTTATTACCTAATTTTAGAAAAGAAGTTCTTAACAGATCCACAGCCGCTTGGACACTTATGGTCCCTTCCCCCAAGAGTCTCCAGGAATTAGCAAATTCAGCAACGTATTACAAATCACTAAATCATTATACTCAAATTGGCTCTGATTTCTTCAGTCACACAATTAAATAAGAATATATGTTTTTATTTTAAACCAATTAACATTCGGAAAAAAAAAAAGACATGACCATTAGAAATCACAGCCGTTTCTGTCTAGGGTTGCAATCAGCTTTAGTTCTGACAACTAATTGTAAGCACAGATTTGATTTTTATATGCAAGAAAAACTGCTCTATGGCCTTTTCTAAATCTCTTATGAGACAAGGAAACAAGCTAAAGCTTTGAAAACTAGGCCCAGAAAACAACCATGGATTTTGACTCAAGTCCAACAAAGAGGTTTTACCAGTAGCGATACTGGAGAATGGTAAAGTTCATTACATCTCTGATGTATACGAAAGAAAGTGATTTTTCCTCCACAGACACTATCAGCCACTTCTTAATTCTGCACTCAGTATTCTAAAAGGCTAAAGATAAACAAGCAGTTTGAGAAAAATTACATTTTAAAATATTTAAAACTAAAAATAATTCTTTTTTAGATGTAATTTTCCTGTTTTGGAAAACTGTTATAATGATCGTTCAAATTACCATTTCATTTGACCTAAAAATATTTCAGTTAAAGAATACAGACAGCAAAAAGTTAATGTGAACTCCTCTAACTGAAAGCCATTTAAAACATTTAAAATTACTATCCTGTTATCTGGAAGGAATCTGTAGTAATTTCACAGTATATTTTCAGTCAGGTTGCTGACCAGAAGAAAAAAGGAAAATTATTGCACAAGCAATAATTACTCTCACATTCTGTAGTACACAGACATGAAAACTTTGACAAACCAAGACCTTAGCACCATCAATTTAATGTAATGACTTGTCAAAAAAAAAAAATAATATATATATATATATATACAACTTATTTCTTAGGTTAATTTACTTTTTCCTCTGATGAAGCTGACTTTCCTGTCTGCGGAAAAGGAGTGTGATTGCTTTCAACTACCACATTCTTCATTCTTCTAGAAGAATTCTAGCTACCTCACAACAAGATTATTTTATAACTGGTTGAGGCTGTGTCCACCATATATCCCACCATAGCTCTGGGAAAAGGTTGATTAGAAGCCCCTTCTGCTTTTCAGGTCTTTCTGGCAACATCTTTTTACTATGAGAGAGTGATTCACAAACTGAAGAGTATCCACTTTGCCCTATGTAACTCTATAAGCCGCTGCAGACGTCCTTTACGCAGACTGCTTTCTCTGGAGTACATACAGCCCATGGAAAAGAACCTCTTGATACACACTGATGGACATTTCCAAAGCAAATTCTAGAATTAATATTAAGTCAGAGCAAAAGAAATGTAAATATTTAAGCTAAAGGATCAGAACAGAGCTTGCAAGCTTGATAACCTTCAAAAAACTTCCCTTTCTCTTTCTACCATGAGAAGTGTTTTCAGTAAAGCAGACTATTTTTTGATAGTTCTCAACAGAACATCCCATGACAGAATGAACAACATTCAAAGCATCTTTTAATATTATGTTCCTTATGCAGGATTTGATTAAGATGTACCATAGCCTTCAAGAACTCCAGAATCACAGAGATCTAGAAGTTATGCAAGATCCTTATAAAAACAGAAATGCTGGAACAGCAATGGAAAATAGCTCTACTGTAACCAGACTGAAATTTCCATGGAGAAGAAATCTACTAATAAGTATGTACTAGTTCTGTACACAAAATAGGGATTAACCTATTTTCCTCTATGTACCATCTGGATGCTAGGCAAATAAAAAGTCTCTTTTCACCTGCTACAAAATTTAGACACTTAATCAGATTGTGCTAAGACCTCCATTAGATATACTGAACTTCATACCCCATTGTATTAAAACTCACAGCTATTCCTGCACTTTTCATATTCCCAGATACTCGCATTCCCAGATAGTAACCTGAATTCCCTGCTTTGCTCAAGAGGTGAGCATTACGAGAGTTAAAACCTCATTAAACACATTTATTGTTGTTACTGCAGAAGTAAATATGGAGAGAACAGAATCAAGAAATGGACTATGCTAGCTTACGTTGTTTTTTTTTTAATATGTTGAGGTTTTAGCTAACGTTCAACTTCATAAAATAAATGGCCCAAATCAAGATGTACATTTCAAAAGACTATGAAGTCTTATAACATCTTTAAAAATAATCACCAAAGACTTTTGCTAGTTTCGTAGAATAATTTATGTTGTTCTCTAAGTGCCAGCATAGAATTTAAAAGGAGTACTCTATTTTAGCACATGTGCTGCCACAAAAATAGCTGTTCTTTTGGGACTGTTTGACAGTATTTCTTTTTCACCTCTCCTTCATATGAGACACACCAGCCACTAAGTTGCCTCTGTTTCATAAGGGAAAGTTACCATGGATGAGCTTCACTGTCAAAGAAGAGCTGTTATCCATAAAATACATCACACCTTCCTCTGCTGAAATCTTTGAGGTGCACTAAAGGACCATGTGAGCAATTACAACATCTTCTGTCTTGAATTTGGAATTCAAGAACTATCCCAGCGGGATACCGTCCATTTTATATTAAAAAAAAAAGGAAAAATGCAACTGGTGCAGTAAAGTGGCATCTCTCTGCTGGCCATGGCTGGAAAGATCCTCTTTCAGAATCCCCTGAACTTTAAATACCCTATCCAGGTGATAAACATCTGGCATGATCTTGCCAATATTTATACTGAAATAATCTCTAACAGCCAAAAGTCTGTCACAGTTGACAAGATTATGAAACACAGTGTTGCTGTCAGTTGAAGACCAGATTAAAACTGTTCAAAGCTGTTGTGTTTACCAGACTGCTGTTGTGCTTATTGCCTGTGTTACAACACAGATCCTAGATGTGTCTCCTGAGCAGTGTTCATTAAAAGAAATTATGCCCCATCTTCATATTCTCATTAACTGAGATGCTATAACAACTTAAAAATGATGAAATCTTTTAGTGAGCTACCTACACATCCATCAAGGCACAAATAAAAAACGAAGTCCAACAAGACATCAACATCTGTCCAAACAAGTAACTGAAAGGCCTAAACTGGGAAGAAAAAAAAAAAAAAAGCTTGTTTGAGTATAACTTATCCAATACATCTTTTGAGTCTTTTCTAGAAACAAGCAGTGATTCAGCACCCAGATGATAGAAAATACAGACTTGCTTGACCAGAAGCACTCTATGCTTACAGAGGAAATGTTTTTGGACAAAGAAGGCAGAGGGAAAACAGTTCATCCGTTGAACGGTACAGTGGTGTGTTACAGAGTGCTTATCACCTCCTTCTCCCATAAAGAGAAAAATAATTTCAACTAGGAAAAAGACTCACATGGTAACAACTTTACTAATCATAGTATTTAACAACATTAACTGTGAGCAGTCTGAATATAGGCCTGGCAAATTAATGGAAACCCATAATGAAATTACAGAAATATTTTCCCATGTTTTACCATATGTTCAGTAGGGTTCCCAAAAGAGAAGGGAAACACAGAAGAAATGAGAGATTTAGGTGAGTAACAGCATCTATGAAAAAAACTGAGGAAGTGTTTCTTAAGTGCAAAATAGGGTAACTGCGATGACACAAGCTTGAGAGGTGGGTCCGCATGAACTTCATGAGGCCAAGTGCCAGGTCCTGCACGTGGGTCAGGGCAATCCCAAGCACACATACAGGCTGGGCAATGAAAGGAGTGAGAGCAGCCCTGAGAAGGAGGGCTTGGGAGTCCTGATGGATCGAAAGCCGGACATAAGCTTGCAATGTGCGCCTGCAGCCCAGAAAGCAAACCATATCTTGGGCTGCATCAAAAGGAGTGTGGCCAGCAGGTCGAGGGAGGCTCTCATGAGAACCTACCTGGAGTACTGTGTCCAGCTCTGGAGCCCTCAGTACAGCAAAGACATGGAACTGCTGCAAAGGGTCCAGACAAGGGATACAAAAATGATCAGAGGGCTGGCACACCTCTGCTGTGAGGACAGGCCAAGAGAGTCGAGGTTGTTCAGTCTGAAGAAGGGTCCAGAGAGACCTTATTGTGGCCTTTCAATAACAGAGAAGGTTGGACTAGACGACCTTTAAAGGCCTCTTCCAACCCATACTATGATTCTACGATATAGAACTTTTTCATAAAGGAGATAAGACACATCTTTGATTTCACTGCATTGCTATCCTTCTATCCAACATCACTGCATAAACATGCATAGTGCCCTCTTCATTAGGTATCCCTCTAGCAATTCTGAATGATGCTCTTGTGCTTCATGTTACGGGCTCCACAGCCTGCCTAGTGTTGAAAATAGCAGTTATAACTGATACTGAAGTTGTCCTTAACTAATGAAAAATAGTACTGGTCTCTATCCATTGATTCATTCTAAAGAAATGTAAAGGCCAAGGCTTAAAAGACTGGAAAGACTGTATATAGCAACAATTAACATGGAAACCTATGGTTGCTGCAGGACTGCATCTGACGTTAAGATGCTAGCAAGAACAGTTAAGCAAGTAATTTGGACTTACATTTGTATCACACACACACATTCTACATAATTCAAACAAAAGAGTCAGAATAGCTACAAAAATAGAACATACATGCACTGAACACAACGAAAGTACTGAACAATATACTTGAATATTAATAAATAAATAATAAACAATAAATAGTTTCATGAACAACTAGTCACGTACTACAAAACAATGACACAAAGATAACATACAACCACGTAACACTGATATAGTTACATAGTACTACGAAGTGGTACACGATGGAAGCCATGGCTAGTAAGCTTTAAATTCCAACTGCTGAGCAATTAAGGTTTACCTAATATTACGCCAGGAGTTGTGCTACCTCACTGCTCACCATAATACTCAAACAGCCACTGGAGTGACTGTTCAGATACCCATAATTCAAAAAGTGGCCGCTGGGACAGGATGGACATACTTAATAAAAATATTAGGAATTGATGCAAATTTTTAATCAATGGCATTCTTACCTGAACATTGTAAATAAAGTGTATTATCTGTCTTTTATTCAAACAGGATAATCAATCTCCCATAAAAACATCTACAAAAATTAGGATATACACATCTGCTGTGTTTGCATGACCCTGCAAAACAGTAAGAAGGTGAAGTGATTCTTTGTTAAATTTCTACAATTTGATTTAGAGTTATTACTTCAAGAAAAAAAGAAAAAAAAAGAAAGAAGAAAAAAAAGCCACCCTATATTGTATCCACTTATGGTAAGAATTTCTAAGTTGACTTAAATTTTATTGATGACAAAATTTTGAAGAAAAACAAAAAACCCTTCAAGTATTTTGTAGCACTGACATATTTAATCTAACGTAAGACAAGATATTTCCAAAGAGCAGACAACATTGCCACTCAAAAAATAAATGGTTCTTTTAGAACTAAACACTGAACTTCTGCTAATTTTAAATACATATTATTTTGCTGGTATTGGACAATATTTTAAAATATTACAGTCCTAACTCTATCTAATATGGTCTTGTCTTTATGCGAATGATGTACCACATAAAGAAATTATACAACAGCAAACAACAAATGACTATCATCTACAATTCAGCACAGAAAAAAGGTACCAAGATGAAGTGAAACATTAACTAGAACAAATTTCTGGTCTGTTCAGGAGATTCATTTATTATAGATTAACATGGTAATTGTCAAGATATGAAGGATTAAACTGCTTAATTTGGACTGCATGCATACCACATCAGCTTTTTTTTGTTGTTTTTTTTTTTTTTTAAGTTAACTAGACCTCTCAAGCAGCTCTTTAAAAAGCCAGGAAAAATACTATTTATGTTGTATATTTTAAGCATATCTCCATCAATAAATGATTCATTATGCAACAGAAAATGCAGGGTGTCCCTATGGGGTGTCCCTGCTCTGCTACAAGTTCTTCACGTGCTGCAGCCCCTCGGTGGTGTCTCTGCTCTGGCCACCTACAGGCCACAGTTGCCTCAGGCATATACGTAGTCAGCCACTAATATTTACACATATACTAAAGGCAAAATTTACTCTTGCCATATTTAGCAAAACTGGAATGCTTAAGATATACATCCCAAAATACAAGACTCACTTGAGATCTAGGAAAGGTTTCATAACTAGTATGAGGTGTTTTCAAGCTGTATATTACTAATTGCCCATGCACAAACACTTTATATGCTGCACATATTTCAAAATTTTGTGAAAAAGAGCAGTTAAAATACTCAGTCATTTCCTTTACTCAGTTATGCAGTGTAATTCTAAATGCTTCATTCCAAAGAACAAGCAGGAAGCTTATAAATGCTTTTAAGTAAAATTATCTAAACAAATATGGCAATCATAGAACCATTTAGGTCGGAAAAGACCCTTAAGATCATTGAGTCCAACCATAAACCCAGGACTGCCAAGTCCACCTCTAAACCATGTCTTTAAGACCTTAATCAAGACCTCTTTTAAAGACCTCCAGGGATGGTGACTCAGCTGCTTCCCTGGGCAGCCTGTTCCAATGCCTGACAACCCTTTCCGTGAAGAAATTTTTCCTGATGATGATGATCTAAACCTCCTCTTATGCTGTCACTTGTTACATGGGAGAAGAGACCAACACCCTCCATGCTACAACCTCCTTTCAGGGAGTTGCAGACAGTGACAAGGTATCCCCTCAGCCTCCTTTTCTCCAGGCTCAACAGCCCGAGTTCCCTCAACCACTCCTCATTAAGACCCTCCACCAGCTTCATTGCCCGTCTCTAAACTCTTTCCAGCACCTCAATATCTTTCCTATAGTGAGGGGCCCAAAACTGAACACAGGATTCAAGGAGGGACCTCATCAGTGCCGAGTACAGTGGCATAATCACTTCTGTAGTCCTGCTGGCCACACTATTGCTGATACAAGCCAGGATGCTGTTGGCCTTTTTGGCCACCCGGGCACACTGCTGGCTCGTGTTCAGCCGGCTGTCAGTCAACACTCCCAGATCCCTCTCCGCCAAGCAGCTTTCCAGCCACTCTTCCCCGAGCCTGCAGCGCTGCCTGGGGTTGTTGTGACCCAAGTGCAGGACCTGGCACTTGGCCTTGTTGAATTTCATACAATTAGCTTGAGCCCATCGATCCAGCCTGTCCAGATCCCTCTGTATGGCCTTCCTACCCTCCAGCAGATCAACACTCCCATCCAACTTGGTGTCATCTGCAAACTTACTAAGGGTGCACTCAATCCCCTTGTCCAGACCATTGATAAAGAGATTAAACAGAACTGACCCCAACACTGAGCCCTGGAGAACACCACTCATTACCAGCCGCCAACTGGATTTGACTCCATTCACCACAACTCTTTGGGCCCAGCCACCCAGCCAGTTCTCTGTCCATTGCAGAGTACACCCATCCAGACCATGAGCTGCCAGCTTCTCCAGGAGAATGCTGTGGGAGACAGTGTCAAAGGCTTTACTGAAGTCTAAGCACACAACACCCAAAGCCTTTCACTCATCCACTAAGTCTGTCACTTTGTCACAGAAGGAGATCAGGTTGGTCATCAGGACTTGCCTTTCATAAACCCATGTTGACTGGACCTGATAGCTTGGTTGTACTGCATGTGTCATACGATGGCACCCAGGGTGATCTGTCCCATGGCCTTCCCCGGCACCAAGGTCAGAATAACAGGCCCATAATTCCCCAGATCCTCCTCCTGGCCCATCTTGTAGATGGGCACCATGTTTGCCAACTTCCAGTTGACTGGAAGCTCCCAGGTTAGCCAGGACTGCTGATAAATAATTGAAAGTGGCTTGGTGAGCACCTCCATCAGCTCCCTCAGAACCCCTGGATGGATCCCATCTGGCCCCACAAACCTGTGTGTGTCTAAGTGGCATAGCGGGTCACTAACCATTTCCACTTTGATTATTTGGGCTTCATTCCACTCCTTTTCCCTGTCTTCCAGCTCAGGAGGCTGGGTACCCTGAGAAGAACTGGTCTTACTATTAAAGACTGAGGCAAAAAAGCCATTTAATACCTCAGCCTTTCCCCCATCCTCTGTCATTACATTCATCCCCCCCTGCTCCCCCATTCGATAAAGGATAGAGACTCTCCATAGTCCCCATTTGTTGTTAATGTATTTATAATTAATTGTTTCCAAAATGACCAGGAAATACAAAAAGATATCTTCTGCTTCAAAGTAAAATCTGGAAAGACATACAGACACATGAACTATTGGGAATTTTTATATTTTTCAAATACCATGTTCAATTGTTGGGTTGTTTGGGGGTGGTTTTTTTTTGGGGGGGGGAGGCAGTTAATGTTTAAATTGCAAGTTAAGCAATTTATATTCACATTTTGTGAAAGCCAGATGTACTGGTTTTGGCTATGACAGAATTAATTTTCTTCATAGTAGCTAGCATGGGGCTATGTTTTGGATTTGTGACAAAAACAGTGCTGATAACACGCGAATATTTTAGCTATTGTTGAGCAGTGCTTGCACAGTCTCAAGGCCTTTTCTTCTTCTCACCCCACCCGCAAGCAAGCTGAGGGTGCACAAGAAGTTGGGATGGGGCACAGCCAAGACAGCTGACTCGAGCTGACCAAAGGGATATCCCAGACCATATGACATCAGACTCAGAAATAAAAGCTGTCAGAAAGAAGGGGCACACATTCAGAATCATAGTGTTTGTGTTCCCAAGTAATTGTTATGCATTATGAAGTCCTGATTTCCTCTAAATGGCTAAACATCTGCCTGCCAATGGGAAGTAGTCAATTAGTTCCTTATTTTGCTTTGCTTGCATGCATGGCTTTTGCTTTACCTATTAAACTGTCTTTATCTCAAACCACGAGTTTTTTCACTTTAACCCTTTTGATTCTCTTCCCTACCCCACCAAGAGGGAGTGAGTAAGAAGTGGTGTGGTGCTTAGCTGCCTACCAGGATAAACACTCAACAACAGATATTAATGTTTTCAAAATCAAATTCCCCAAAACAAGCATGGTTTCTCTTCATAGGAAGGTTCTCACTGTTCACTTTTCACATTTGGAGAAGTATTACTTTCTTGTTAACTAAGTGTGGTTTAGCTAAATCACAGCATACTTTTCAATTAACTAGTCAAAATCTACAAGTCAGTATAAATGAATAAATATAAAATGATTTTTTAATAACTGCAGTATTTTATGCTACAAAACTGATCTCAGAAACTTAAAATCTTTTACCAATAGCCTACTAGCAAATTTCTTGGACTTGTTTTTTGACAAGACCCAAAGTCAACCTAGGAGTTTGTTCCAGGGATGGAGGAAAAGATTGTGAAGGTTTTTCAGTCTCTGGTGAATTCCTAAATTGCTGAAAACAGGAAAAATCAGTCTATATTTTAATATAACTCCTAGAACCTCCTTGTGACACTGAACTCTAATAAGACTATCCAGTTGTGCCTCAAATCCAGGTAATTAATCTAACCTAAATAGATGATAACTTGCCCTTGTCTGGTGAAACACCAGCAGAGGAGCATGTCAGGGCACAGCCTGCAGTACCTAGAAAACAAGTGCTATAAGCATGTGATATCTGACCTTCCACTTCCCACCCCGCTTTTTCAAAATATTACAATCAAAATGAAAGACTTAGTATTTATCTTAACGATGCATTTAAAGTTGCAGCTGGCAATTTACTTTGAAGCAAAAAAATGAGGTGTTTCCCTTGTTATATTGCAGGCAGATTTCTAAAGGAGTCAGTTCAAGACCAACAAATGTCATCAGACCCAAAGATCATAAAAAATCTTCCCAATTTTCACACCAAGGCATGCCTCTGATAGTCTTATTTAACACCCAAACTGTTTCTAATCCAGCCCCAAAACAACCCTAGCATTGCAGAGATTGTCTCCTTGGAAAGGTAACAAGCCATGGCACAGATCAACTTCCACAGTTCAGGGACAGCTACAGTTAAGTTCTTCTAGTTCAGGTTCATAATATCCCATTAACCGGTTTGGTTATCCTGCTCTAATTTGAAACAGTGCAGAGAGAGTAAGGGGAACAATACCTATAAATAGGCTGGTTTATGTAATTAGATAGGCCTTTAAGTAAGTACGGCTTCAAGCCTTATCTCCTGCTCTGCAGCAAAGCTGGAAGCAAATCTGTATTTCTAGCAGATCACAGTAGTTTCCCTTCAGTTTCTTAAATCTGATACAAGGAGCTGAAGAAATAAAGAAGCACTAAGCATGCTGGAAGTGAGTGCTGGGGTAGAACAGGATTAGCATGTTAACAGGAAAGCAGACAGAACCACTTCACAACTACATATAGCTGTATGACAAAAGGAATATCAGAAGGTCAGATCACCAGTATCAGCAGGACTACAGGAGAACCATACATTGATACTACTACCACAGGAAAAAGGGGGTACCAAAAATATTAGTTCTCCCTTCTCTCTCACCTCTCCCTCATGAGAGGAATTTAATTAGGGTTTTAATTAGAGCCTGAGGCCAGAATAAGAGTTCTCATGCTAAAAAAGTTCATAAGAACTGCCATACTAGGTCAGATTAAAAAAAAAAAAAACAAACACAAAAAAACCCCCACACTATCTAGAAAAATACCTGTTTATTATCAACAGACATAACAGGCATTAAAAGATATAATTAAAAAAATATCAGGATAAAGGATAGGGTAAGCATATACATCACTCAGCCTTTTACCTCTAAAACCTCTAACATTTTCTTCAGATTTCTTGAGCTAGTTGGGATATATTAATACTTCTGTGTGATACCTTCTGCTGCAAAAGCCCATAGTAAGTTGTCTTGGAACTTAACCACATATTATGTTGAAAAGCATCTTACTTGTTACATTAATATGACAACTCCTAGTTAGAAGCAACAGCAAATCTCCTCAACTCTCTGTATCATTATTTCAGTAGAACTGTACCCTCCTGGTACACTGTTCCGATCTTTTCCCTTCAAATGTGTTCGTAACAATTCCCCAAACTTCTCTTTCTGTGACTGAGGACTGACCTAACATTTTCATTAATCTATTCCAATTAAGAGATTTCATTCTCCAAGTAGTAAAAATCAACTTAAGGACCATAGGTCTATATGTACAATTAGAATTATTCTCTCTTTCCTTATACATACTTACTTTGAACTGAACTGCCATTTTATCAGGGTTTTTTTCCCTATCCTGAATTACCCTGTAGTGTCTGCAAATGTTGATACCTGATTATTCATTCCTCTTCTAAATGACTTATGAATATATTAAGAGCACAGGCCTCAGTTCAGATCCTCCTGGGATTCCATTGGTGACCTCCCTTCAGTATGAAAATGGGGCATTTATTTTTGTCCTTTTTCCACCGTATATTTCAACCAATGTTTATACACGTAAGAATCTCCCATTATAGCATAGCAGGTCAAATTCTTTTAAGAGCCTTTGGTGAAACGTCTTGCCAAATACTTTGGATTCTATCAACTGCTCATACACAGAGTTTCTTTCAGAAAATGCTGTGCCTTAAAACATGTTGAAACTTTTCCAGTATTCACCCACGTGCTCTACAATTCTATTCTGAATTGTGATTTCTACCTGCTTACCAGTACACACATCAGACATACTGGCCTACATCTCCCCTGATCTTCTCAGAACCATTTTCATTATTATATACTACAATTTATTCATACTTGAATTCCTTAGACATGCTGGGTGAAGATGACTTGGGCTAATTAACTGCTGCTCCGCATGACACGTACATTTCCTGCTAAGGTCAGCAGAGTGGGATCAAGCAGCAAAGCAGCCAAATACTGACAAAATAAAGGTGATGTGCTGCTGAATACACTGCTGAGTCATGCAGCACGGAACTGTTGCTCTGCAAATCCCAGCAGATTTATGCAGTCCCACAGCCAGCAGGTCCTCAGTAACACATACTCACTTTTAATGGAATCATCCTGCAATTGTAATAACACTGACATCGCCAACTTGGGAGCAACAAAGACCTCAAGGTGATAGCTCAGGGCCAAGGAATCTGTGTTTGTTTAGTTTTAAGGTAACAGTTTAAGCGAGGGGTTCTGCTCTCGCTCAATTAATCCCCCCACACGGAGAAAACCCACACACCTTTCATTTGTCACACTGCTGCAAGACATGTACACGCCATGTGACAAGCACCACTCTGCGAGAGGGGAGGGTGACATAAGAAATAGCTCCCTCAAAAGTCGGACAACTACAGAATCAGATACAGAATCAGGTCCATTATTTTGTTTGCACGCTTTTTTCCCAGCAATTGTATTTCTTTTACACCAAAACATGTTGTAGGACATGCCGTAGTTTATTATATTTAGAAAACAGACATAAATCTCCCCAAATGAATTTACACATTCTTTTTTATAAAAATTAAATAAAGTATACTACGTTAGCGTACAGGGCAATGTGGACTGAAAAAAAAATAAAAATCTTTACATTCTCTCTTTCTTCCTTTTCCCTAAAATGCACATTAAGTAACACATGTTGCACTCATTTATCAGCAAGTGGAAACAACAGACAGCGACGATTCTATCTGTCACTGGTTACCGTAGAGGAGGACATTAGAGGCGCTGTTTGGAGTACTTCCAATCAGATTTTGTGACATCATGCTGCATCGAGCAGACTGCAGGCAAGACTGAAACACCAGATTGTTGCTGAAGAATTACCAAGTCCTAGTATCACAGTAACTAGGTCTGTATTAAGTTCATAAGGCTTTTCAAAGTCTTTATTTATACAACCTCTAACTCAAAAAAATCTACCATAAAACTTCTTTAGAACATGCATTTTATGTGCATCTCAGAAGACTTTTTTACTATTATTTAAAAATCACTTCACATATTCTAATACTAAAGTGAAAAAAAACGTATCAAATAGGATCAGATACTTCTCGGGACTTTGAATATCAATCTCCTTGGACAGCAAGCTCCAGATCATGTATGTGCAAATGTAGTTACATGGGCATACTAAACCAAACATTTTGTCTTAAGGCACCTTTTAATAGACACACTACTGAGCGTTTGAACACAGCTGGTTTACTATATGTATATTTACTATATGTAACATAAAAGTTTAATATAACTTTATGAACTGTAAACTGCAACATTCACAAATATATAAATGATACGCTTTCCTAACATAAATTCCTTTTAAGTAAATGTTCTTCACTACTAGTCCAATAAGATGATACCTACCTCTTAATGCCAACACTCAGGGTGACCTGAGGCAAATCATACCATGCTAAGTAGGTAAAGCAACTCTCAACAAGCTGTTTCAACTGCAGCTTTATGTACACGTCTGACTCTTTCAGCTTCATACCACTACAATAAGAATATTATTACTTTCTCCCAGAGGAATGTTTAGATGTGATTGTGATGTTCTGAAGCACCATATTGCAGTAGTAAGAGTTTATAAAATAAAAATATTTCACTTTTCTTAACCTTTTTAAACTCAGAGAGCTATGGATATTCCATCTCATAGGTTCATTACATTAAAACTACTACAGTGATGCAAAACTGCTTTGGCACAATTCCTCAGGATTGCTTTCATTTACCTTTCTAATTTTTGCACCACCCATACCTGCTTTGCTTTCTTGCCAAAAATCAAACAGTCCTTATTTAGTTGTCATTGTCACTTTTATTACTGAACTATTACTCAATTGATAAGAAAAAAGTTACTGTAAAATAAAATCTGAAAAGGAAGGAATACAGACAAAAAGTGTTCTCTAGCAGGATGCTGAATACGTGTAAATATCCCCACAGCCTCCAACTATAGGTTACTCATATTTCTAACAGAAAATCTTTAACAATCTCCTGAGTAAATTGAAGTCATTGTGCAAACACCTTACTCCCAAATAAATGTAATTTCACATTTAATTTGCACTCACTCATGCCCAGTGAAGAAGCCAAAATATTTTTGTGGCTACCTTATCCTTAGAGTGTAACTTCACAAATGACATCTGGTTTTTAATCCATTTGTAGGCTAATAACTGACACAGAGTAAGATTCGAGACATTGTGACTATTTTCCCTGGTCTGTCTTAATGATTTAAGCAGTCCTTTGTGCATTCTAGTGGTATCATCAACAAAATTAATAATTTTCCCCAACAAAAATAATTATTTTAACATGAAAGGTGCTCAACTTTTTATCTAAGCTACTGATTCAGTCAGTCCAACTACCTGTTCACCAGTAGCCAGATCTAGCTCTTCCTCATCTTAATAATTTTTACATTTACTAAGTACAAGATCTAACAGTAGAAGAGAGTTTCTCCAGCTATCACTATGTAAATAAAGCCCTGGATGTCACCAGGCTGCAGCAGCAGGATGTGGGCGTGTGCTGTACTGCAATCATACATGGTTGTAGAAAGATGATGGACACAGTAGGACAGAATGGTGATGTAACAGAAATACATGATCCAGTGTTACAAGCTCCTAATGCTCCACCGCTGTAACTGTGGTTGGACTCTGATCCTGACCGACTGCTCCTTAAGAAAAGCTGAGGGTGATGCTTCCACCTTTGCAGACAGAGATAAGGTGTGCAACCTGCAGGCAGCACATAACCTTTTTCTTCCTCTATGTTAAAAGTATCACAGAAATAGCAAAAGAAAGCAATCCCAACTCTGAAGGTAATGCAAGTTTACTACATGCCTAGAAGTTAGAAAGAACCAAAAAGAACAGTCTTCCTCCCTTCTAAACTCTGTGTGAGGAGATGCACTGACTCGATCAGTGAATACAATTCATAAACGAATTCCAGAAGTTAATGCCTCAAGCTTCTTTATCCTATGCAAGTGGGAATGTATAAAAACACATGGAGAACTAACAGCCTGGTTTCATCCTTCTTGAAAGTGGTTCTTAGACTCCAGACAGAAGGCAGAACTGTTGCTTCATAAGAGCCTTGAGAAACCTTTCTCAAATGGTCCAAAATACATGGTCAACTAGGAAATTTTCAAGTAAAATCCTAGGTCAACAACTCCAGTTTCTTAATTAGCAACCAACTGAACCTGCATAAATTATGTGGGACTGCAGTTCACATGGCTTGTAGCAGCTACATTGAGCACACCTTCCTAAAATGCCTGCAACAAAAGATAAGCATTTACACTACAATTTGAAGCAAAAACCACTGTTGCGGTTTCCACACACATACTTCTAGGGACTCAAATCCCTGGAGAATAAGGTTTACTTGTTAAAAAAATTGGATTAGAAAAATTAAAGATAAGTTTGTGACCTTTAAAAATTTATCAGTCTTTAATTATGTGACTGACGTTTTTGAAGGTATACAATTTCACTATATAAACAAAATGTGCGTCATTTAAATGACTTATCTATAAAACAACCATTCCAAACCCTGTTTTAGTCTTGCTGGATATGCAGAGGTAAGCTCCAGCTAATCTCTAAAAAAGGCCATTGTTTGCAGATATTCCATCAGGAAAGCTTATTAAAAGAAATAAGAAGATAACCATTAAAAGCATAAGCAGTATTTTTCAAATCTACGCAAATCAGCCAAAACAGAAAATACAATTTTTATCCTTCAGCTAGGTTGTTAGATGGGTAATTAAGTGGATATGGACTATACATACAGTATTTACATATTCCGCAGTGCCTTTGGTGAAAAGTTGGTATTAAGGTAAATTATGGAATTTCCAACAACATCAGAACCACACTTCCAAATGACAGATACATTGAAACAGATAAATCAGTCTTGCTGAGGACCCCTCTATGTTTTACTTTGTCTTACTAGCTTTATCTTACTAGCTACCACAAAGATCAATACATAAAAGTGTAATGCAGAAATACGTATTTTGTTTCAATACGTTAAATACCTTACAACTATATTACTTACAAATATACTACACTTCACAAAACGCATTCTAAGCTATTTTACGAGATGCAAATACCAAGCAGAGGATTAACACATCAGATTTCAATTACAACAAGCTATCTGCTTCTGTTGGAATACTGTATTTCCTTGATTTGGGTCAATTTCACTTTTTATCATGATACAGCAGTGGGTTTGACATGTGAGCAGTAGAGCAAAACAGGCAAATATTTTCAGACAGGCTGCAATGTGTGGTCCATACAAGGCTCCAGGAAGAAAGGAAAAGGTGACTCGAGAACTGCAGTGAGCATTTGACACAGTGGAGGCAAACAGGTGGACTACAGCCTCATTAGCAGTGTTGCAACACCAAAGGCTTCGTCATTTTTTGAAGACTGTGCAGAACTCGCAGCATTAGTCCAGTTTATAAACAGCTCACTGATGTAAGGAAAGGAAATGCAAGTAGCCTGGAAAATCCCTTTGAGAACTAACAACATTCAACTCAGATTCCTCTGTCATTTAACAGAATCACATCACATAAAATGAAATTGCAAACTGAGGATATTAAAATTTAATGTTAAAACCAGATCATTAGAGTAAACAAACTGTTAAAGATAGTATTATTTTTCAGTCAAAATCAGTGTTTAACTATTCATTCCCCATTTATCTGTGTCCTTCCTCTTTCCTCCTCCTCCCACTCCTCAAATCTTAGGATTATGCCTATTTTTATTCTTTGTTGTTCTTGTGGTTTATACCACTTCTCGCACATCTCCACGTTTCCAAGAATATTCATCTTTCCTTTTGATGAGATGACATCTCTTGACTCTTCTGCATTCCAAATCCTTTCTTTACACTGTCACTCAAATGTCACCTTATTTCTTTGCTCTCTTTTTCCCTTTTCCACCCATTTCTACCAAAATAGCTACATTTTCTTATCTATCAGTTGCTCATTCATTAATTCATACTTCCCACAATGACTTTTTTTCCCCAGCTTTCAATATCAATGTCTTCAATAGACACATCAGGATGCTTTAAGTATTTATTATAGTGGAAGAATTAGGCACATTATTCCTGACAATCCTTACATTTCTCCATGGCAAATCTCAGCGCTCTGATACCACCACACGCTTTCAAAGGACAAAGTCCAACAAGAATACACCTTACGCTGCCAGTATGTCGGAAAAATCAATCCATCTCAGAACAAGATTACTCACAGCATTGTTCTTTAACCACAGAGACTAAAGCTTTAGGTCTGACAACTGTTTTAGCAGTCACCTGGAGACAAAGACCTCACCATCTCTCTTTTGCAAAGACAATTCCATGACTGAAACTCATACACACCTGCTAACACAGCTAAAAAAACCCTGAATGTAAACCCCTCACTTATTGATTCCAACTACAAATAAATTAACACTATGTAAAATAGGGTGTATATAAACTTTCTTTTAGACCAAGTCTGTGTACAAATACTGAGACATCCTCTGTTACTTCAGGTAAAGAAACAAAAATATTCTCTACCTGTAAAAGACAATTGTGGTTATGCTGAAGCAGATCCATGAAGGGACAGTTATGCTTAAAGACATGTCAGTAAGAAAATGCTGTTTCCAAACAACTTTGCAAAGATATTTTTGCATGAGGAATTAGAATTCAGGAATTCAAAGGCAAGTCCCATGTCAAAGCAAGCACAGACAGAAATGTTCCAACACAAGATAAACATTATGTTTTTAAAGGAGAAAAGTAGATAATGGCTTATCCTGTTTCATGAAAACTCAGCTTGACACACTTCTCAGTTATGTAATAAAGAAATTTATATTTTTGGTATTAATTTTGAAAATACTCATTGAATCAGTCTCAAAGACCCACTGGTTTATACAGAATGGAAGATCATTCTTTGATTACCAAGCACTGGTAAATAGAGTTAATTAAAAGCAGACACTCCTGGACTGTAATTTTAAAGCTTGACTAAAACTGGGTACTCAAATAATTTTGTTAAATCACTACACTGCAGGAAACAGCAGAGCAAAGGCCGCCTTCACAGTCAGCTGTCACATTCGTTGTAACTTATATGTGAAGAACCTTAAAGCAGGAAAGAAGCAGAAATGGTCGCAGGCATGAAGCACTGAGTGTGAGCACAGGTTCTCCTACATGTAGAGATCGACTGGTTCAAGCAAACAGTAATGTTGCCCTCCAGTGTTCAACACCATTTCTTTTAGGAATCACTCCTAATTAATATCTCCATCAGTCTCCTTAGACATGCTCAATTATAACAGCACTGAAGCAGAGAACAAAATACAAGCCTCAGGCTAGGTATTCAACGCAGAAGAGACGAACAACAAGAGACAAGGATTTTAAACTTATTGTTAAAAAAGTGGGTTTTTTCATAAAATTGTCATAAGAATACATTGCTTATCCTGCTTCTTTTTGAGTTTTAGCACCCAGAAGCTATTTTATAAAGCTTCACCAGTTTCAGCTTTGACAATTTGTCATGCTTTAACTCCAGTCAGCAACTAGGACCACACAGCTGCTCTTTCATCCCCACCCCCACCCCCCACCCCCTAAGTGGGATAGAGGAGTAATGGAGAAAAGCCTCATGGGTTGATATAAGAACAGATTAATAGGGCAGAAAAGGAAGAGGAAATAATAGTAATGGAATATGCAAAACAAGTGATGCAATTGCTCACCACCAGTGACACCAATAGCCCACCCATTCCTAAGCAGCTGTATTTACCCCCTGGCCAACTCTGGCTTCTCTACTGAGCATGACAGGAACAGCCCTTTTTCCAGCTTGGGTCGGCTGTCTGGGCTTTGCTCCCTCCCAGCTTCTCATGCACCTGCAGTCTTCTCACTGAAAAGTCGTTGACTTGGTATACCCATTGCTTGGCAACAACCAAAACAGTGTATTATCAACATCCTTCTCATACTAAATTCAAAACACAGCATTATACCACCTACTAGGAAGATAATTAACTCTATCCCAACCAATGCCAGGGCACAACACTTACTGTACGAATCCATAATTCAGATTCTCAAAATCCATTACTCAGATTCACACGTAGCAAATAGCAGTTTTCTAAAGGATGCAAGAACAGAGTATTACTTAATATTTTTAAGTCTTAGGACTTCTAAGGCTAATGACATAAATGAAACTGAGTTCCAATTGATAAAGTCTTCAGCTTGTAAAGAAGACTATCACAGTTACTAACTCTTGGCCTGAAATGTTATGGAAATAAATGGACAAGGCTGGTCTCTGCCAAAGCACAATGAAGGTTGCAATGAAAGCTTTATTATTTAAGCAAAGACAGAATCACAAAAATGACTGCACCTAGGTCAGAAAACCACCAAGAATAAAACCACTTATTTTAACTAGACAACTGTCCTGTAACCAAGAAAAAAGTATCCATGAGACAGATGCACAATGCAAAAATATGCATAATGCCTAAAGAGGCAAAATAATGAACTTGACATTTCAGTGATTTTGTTCTAAATGTGGCCTGAAATCATATATATTCATAGCTCTTCCATTAGAAACTTAAAGATACATTTTATATCAAGTATAACGAAATTGCTCAGCAAACATTTTTGCAGATACCGGTATAATAATTGACATAACCAATACAAAAATAAATTACTATAGAAAAGCCTGGTAATAAATAAATAAATAAAAACCATACACAACACTGTTCCAAAGCTCCAAGAAGAAAATAACACATTCAAAATTCAAATTCCAGATTTGAATATGTGAGTATCACTAACTTTACCACAAGAAGGGAGATGATACTGACTGTGCAATAATGGATCTCAAATTAACTCAAAATTAATCACTAGGTGATTAGGAAAACATCCGCACTACCAAATTTGAGAGATCTAATTTGGTTTCTAAATAAAGGGCTAATCTCTTGAGACATGGGAAACGGGCGGGGGAGAAAAAAAAAAAGCTTTTTTAAGGTCAACTGAAAGATTCTAATTCGGGCATTTTCCCACCCCTGTAAGAGCCCTCCTCCATCTCTTCCTTTAAAGGCTACAAAGTACATCTACAGAGATGACAGCTTCAAACATGGTACCTGCCAGACACTGTAATCACCACCAGCTCTCCAACCTCATTTTATCTTCCCCTCCCAACACATTCACAGAGTCTCAGTAAAAGACCTGTCAGAGAATCCATGCTGTAGGGCTGGATATGCTTCCAGCTACACAACCTCACAATCTTATAACAGGTGTATGACTCAATTCCAGGAAAAGCTACTCCACAGTATCTTTAATTAAGCAGCAGTGTGCTTTGGTCACAGGACAAGAGGTATCACCTTATTTTTCACAGGATGGTGGTTGGGGGGTTTTGTTTATGTTTTTCACTTGGTTTTCTTTAGGTTTTGTTGAAATATAGGAAACTGGTATTTTGCCATTCTGTCACTTAGTGACACCTAAATACATCTCCATAATGCCTTTGATCACATTCTTGAGAACATTTATCAGTTAATACCTATGTAGTAACAGGATTAGTCTCAAATGTGTGAAATAACACACTGAAATTTTATATCAATTCATAAAAGCAGGTTAGGCTATTACAAACAACTAAACCAAAAAGATTGAAAAGGTGCCCCAAATTAGGAGAACTAAACCAGACAAGAGTTACACAATAATCTGACGAGATCTATATGCAACTAAAGGCACTGAAAATAGCCACAATTTGTCCACGTTCCAGACTGGACCATTAAAACCAGACAATTTGTCACATCTAGGCAACAAAAGCCATATCTCTGCTTCATCAGTGCAATTTACTTTGCAAAAATCAGACAGTAAATTAAGGGAGTTGCTATGAGAAATACTGGAGACTTAACAAAAGCCAAACTACCTCCCTTTGAATCCTCCTGAATATGGAAAAATAGTAGCACCCTGAGATGCTGTTTAAAAACACCTGGTTAGATACAGAGTATTTTCCTACAAGAAATAAGTAAATTAGGACTCTTCAGCTTGAAGAAGGCATCTGAGGAAAAAATATGAGAGACCTATAAAATTATGGCTGGTACAGTCAAAAAATCAACAGCTCTTTAATATAAGAGCTACGGGGTATCACACTGAAGTGGGAGAAGGTAGGTTTAAAAATAAATACTACAGAATCAGTTTTATAATTCCCTCCCATGGGAATATAGGCTAAAACACATTTTATATATGTTCAAAAGCAGCAGAGAATTTCATTGGAGGGGGAAGAAGAAATGCATCAACCAATGCTCAGTACAAAAGTGGCACCTAAGACGTCTCAAAGCCATGTTTTGGTAGGTGGCGGAGCAGCATCAGGAAAAGGCTTCCTTACATGCTTCCCCTGCTCTTAAACTCTTCTCTATGCACCCAGTCTTCAAAAATAGTACACTGGGCTAGATGGGTCTTTGGTTCAACTTGGCATAAGCAGGGTATTCCAAGCCAACATATTTTAATGAAAACAATCAACATGATCCTGTGAAAATAGATGCTTGTAGTCCCAAAATAATAAAATCTCCAGTGAAAGCAGCACAAAAAATTACTCTGTTGAGGCATTAAGAGTTATACTGACAGACTGAGGCTACTTACTTTCGCAGAGCACACCCAAATTTCATTCGGGAAAGGCAGCACCAATTTCCCACCATTTTTTTTCTTGTGGTGGACTCCTAACACATGGGTTTAAATGCATACCAAACTCCACACTCACACACAAAACAGAACCTTACTTTAGACAGTTGTTGAAGTCAGTTAGCACTTACTGAGGATGAATGAAGAAGGCCATGTACATGAAATTACATATAAAGTGTTTGGTCTGGTTGAGATGGAGTTAATTTTCCCCGTAGCAGCCCTCATAGTGCTCTACTTTGTATTTGTACCCAGAAAGGTGGTGATAACACACCAGGGGTTTGGCTGCTGCTGAGCAGTGCTGGCACAGCATCAAGGCCATCTCTCCAACATTCCTCCCTCACCAGCAAGCTGGTAGTGGGCAAGACCTTGGGAGGGGACATAGCAAGGACAGCTGACCCAAACTGACCAAAGGAATATTCCATTCCACATGATGTCTGCTCAGCAATAAAAGCTAAGAGAAAAGAGGAGGAGGTGGGGGACATTACTTATGTCCTGGTTTTGTTAAAAACAAGACCAGTTCTCTTTTAGTGATGTGTCCTTTCAGCTAAGTTCTTCTAGGTGGCTGTACTTTCCTGAGTTTTAGCCTGCATATTTTTCCTCGGATGCTGTCCTCGGTGCTGATAAGAAGACCAACGGAATGCTGAAGAAGCTCATGTTTAGATTTATTACTATGGTAGCCAAGAAAGACTGAGAAGTTTTCCCACGTTCCTTAGTGAGAGGGGCGTGTTTGAGGAGGGGTGGATGGAACAGGTGACTAGAACTGACCAACCTGAGTATTCCATCCTATAATCGCGTTACCTCCTTATAAGAGGGTGATCACGAGGGTCAAGCTCTCTTCGACCATGGCCAGCATCTAGGGAGGACCCTGTCTGTCTGCCTGCAATCTACAGGCCTCAGGCCCCGCAATCCCTGCAACCAGTTTCCAGTTTGCTGTGAAGTCCCACCCATGACCTCTGGGGGCCTGACCTGCACCTGCTGGAGCCACGCCAGCTCCACGTACCCAGCTCCACTGCTGTTGGAGTGACGCCAGCTCCACATTGAGCACTCAAGATTGGTTTTGTATATTTTGTATATATTCCCTATTTATTAGTAGCATTAGGAAACCCTTTAAACCCTTCCAACTTGAAGTCTAAGTCTGTCTTCCTTCCCTATTATCTTCCTATCATCCTTCCAATCTAAAGGAAAGGGGTGGCGGGAGGTAAGAGGGTAACAGGGAGCATCTGCCATAGTTTATTGCCGCCTTACTTTAAACCTTGACAGATTTAATTGGTGGCCCATATGGGGAAATGAGACCGTACAGGGAAAGAGAAGCTGTACGGGGAGAAAGAACGTACAGGGAAAGATGTTTGTCTTCTAGAGCAACCACTATGCGTACTGAAGCCCACCTTCCCAGGAAGTGACTGGATATCGCCTGCTGATTGGAAGTAGAGAATAAGAAGGGAAAATTCAGAGTATATTAGCATCGTGTTTCATGAGATCAGATGTGCGCTTTTGAGGCAAATCATCTAAATTTCTGCACTTTGATGGAAATGCTTCAGTTCACATCACAACATAATCTTGGAGTGCACAAACTGTATTTCAGAGGACTAATATGAAAGATGAGCTCCAGGAGTACACACAAAAATCAACCTAGGGAAATCCAGATCTTAAAAAATGAAGTATGTTTCAGTTGCTAACAAACACGACCAAACTAGTCTGAAGTAGCTTCCCCTAAAATGCATATCATGTGGACACTGGGTGCTCTGCACTACTTGTGTTGCTCTTCAGAATCCCCAGTACTAGCACTGACAGCTAATGTGGGATCTTTTCTCATTCTGATAAAGGTCATCTGGAAAACAAGATTACTATGTTCCAAAGAAGCAATCAAGGTCTACCCATAGCTAAGTATCAACACAGATTTGTACGATCCTGACATACTCCTCCACTAACACTATCATACCACTGGGTTACCAATAGCTCATCTGCATTCGCTGAAGGACTAAGTCAATTCATAGGTGAAACTGATCTCAGTACAACATCTTGGATCTTGTCACACTAGAGGTTTCATAAAAGGAAAGATTAAGTTCCCAGTTTAGCACCCACAAGCTAACTGTAACCATATACACAAAAGAATAAATTATTACCATTTTTATTTATTTTTAAACATGTAAGGCATGAACATACTGGGTGGTTTCAAGAGGAATAGCAATTCTTGTGCCTTACCTTGTGAAATCACAAGCTACTGGAACTGTTTTTCAGAATATGTGAAAAAAAGTTATTGCAAGGCCGTTCAGCCAAAGAGCGTTGTTATTGGATAACTTTTGATCACACTCAGCTGGACAGGAAGGAGCAAGAAGCTCCAGGTAGCAACCCTTTCATGTCCAGTAAGGAGAATTCTCCAACTTCGAACTTAATGTATTTCCATGGCCTTACACCTTTGATATCTTTTAGACAAAGATGGCTTCATCTTTAAAAATGCATGGTAATTTAAATATCTTGGTTTGTCACAGTAAAAAGGTAATTTCCCTGGATCCAGGGTATAGAGAAAAGCCTCTGTCTGAAAGGCAGAGAACAAAATATAAATAAATTAAGTTCATCTGAGGAGAAATTTAGTCATGACCCTCATTGAGAACAAGCGATCTGGTTTTCTATTCTTACTGGAGAAAAAGCCAGCATAACAGTAACCTGCCATTAAAGCTAGGAGTTCTTTCAATGGAGAGAGAAGCTTTCTCAAAATGTGAAACAATAAATGGATTGCAAAGGGCAGGATTCATACCAACAGCTCACTGACTGTCAACGTCAGATCCCACAGAGGTACAAGCTACCTGACAAAATTAAGCACCGTACTAGCCCTACATGGAAGGAGCATGGAGAGAGAGAATAAAGAGGAGACCGAGGAAGAGCTGATATTGGACAGTTTCAACACAGCAGACCTTAATGCAGCTCACAGCCTGAGAAGCATCCTAATCTGATGACGACCATCAGCCATGAGAAAGACTCACGCCTGATTCTGGTTCACTTAGTAGAATCCATGCAGACCTTACCTGGTTTTAAGCAGGTTTAGAAAAGAAAGATATTTAGCATGCAAAATCAGTTTCACAAGGGATATGAGGTTCAGCTAAGAGATATCCCCTTCATCCTCTGACTGAGCTGGTCTTGCAAGAACACAACGGATTTGCAAATCCCAGCTAACAGGCTTAACTGACTAAAACAGGGGCACCTAAGCTGCCACACAGTCACAAGCACTTCATCTCACCCCTCTCCTCCCCTCTCACCATTTCGACTACATTCAAATCTCAGTCACCAAGGAATTAGGAGAAATACAACAGAGAACACAGACTAAGGCCCCCAAGTAGACTTGCTGCCTACTCCATCTGGGCCCTCAATGAAAAACTCATCCCACAGAAACAGATCCTCAGGAAAGACATGAAGGACAGGCTATAGCACCTACTTACATTATCTAAGCAAATTAAATGCCCATTTTTCATTTGCCAGAGAGTGCTCATAGAATCATGAAATGGTTTGGGTTGGAAGGGACCTTTAAAGGTGACTAAGTTCAAACCTCACTGCCATGAGCAGGGACATCTTTCACTTTCAGGTTGCTCAAAGTCTTATCCAGCTGACCTTGAACTCTTCCAATAATGGGACATCGACAACTCTGGGTCACCTGTTCCAGTGTCTCCTCACTCTCTTCCTTATATCAAATCAAAACCTACCTTCTTTCAGTTTACAACCATTGCCCCTTGTCCTGCCAGAACAGGCTTTGGTAATAAGTCTTCCTCCATCTTTCTCAGAAGGTCTTATAAGCTTTCATATAAGTTCATCAGTTCTGTAAAGGAAACTTCCAATAGCCAAACTAATATTTATATGCTACTCACAAAGACTGATCTGTTTCATGACACAAACTCAGATTTCTTTTTTATGGAAGGCAACACAGTCATGTTGTCATTCACCTGTACATCACAAGCCTGACACCAAGACAAATGCCTGGCCCATACTCCTTACCAAAGTTACCCTAGATTAGTGTGCAACCTATCTAGGGTGTTGATAATGCTTTGGCTACATGAATAAGCTTTCCAAATCAGAAGATAAATGATAACCAACTTGGAAGGAAAGGCTTACTAGTTCAGATGGTCTGATGGTCCTGCCATTGTTCTGTGGTAAAAGGAACCTCATCAGAACTGTGCCATCAGCACTCTGAAGTTTATCTGGGCATGGAGGGATCAAGAAATGACACCTGCTACAAGTGGCCATGCATACACAGGCTGCAGTTTGATCACTGACCCAAAGTGACCTTAGGATAGCAAGCTGAGATCAGCAGCAAGACTAGTACACTCACAGAAAAGAATCAGTCCCAAGCAGCAAAGGTGCTGATAACATCAGAGCAAATCTGTCCTGGGCAGCATGCTGCCACTGCTCTGGTTGCAGCTGAGGTTTCAGGAACTTCATGCTGATACACTTAATAAATCTTGTGAGACCTGAAGGGGGTGCAATATTGGCTTCAGAGAAGTCCATTTAGAAGCTGAATTTCCTGTTAAGAGTGTAACGAAGTTTGACCATTAACTTTTCTTTAGATGCATTTACTCTTCACAGAGTCTTTGAGAACAGGGGAAGAATCCCATCCAGAGGGACTTAAAAAAAAAAAAATGGGTTTAGGTGGTTTATAAAAGCATATTAAAAAAGGAGTTTTAGAAATTACACTAATACTGTAACCTATGAGAAAAGAATGACACTAAAAGAGAACTGGTAAAGAGCTGCTGAAGAGCTCAAGTAACATTCAAAAAATGGTGCTTGGTCTGTCTCCAACACAACTATTTCCTCCACTCATTAGTTAACAGAAGAGATGGTCTATATCACATATCATATTTGATGAAGGGGGAGGGAGAAGTTAATTTTTTTTTTTTAATATAGAAGGCAACTAAAACTGCTGGAAAAAGTCATACACATTTTCCTTTAAAAATAAAAAGGTTGTATTCGTATCTATGTTGCTGTATTAAGATGCATATTTGCTTGATTTGTATAGATCTGCAAGTAAAACATTTTCCCTTTGTTATATTAGATTATATTTACATGCAGTCCATTGAAAACATCCCTTTAAGCAAAATGTACTATAGCAATTAAGCTTCATGACCACAAAGACTTTTTTTTCATTAGAACTTCTTTGTATAGTTTCTCATTTAGTTTAAAGTCCCTGTTTTTTCCCCTTCAATGGTATATGAGTATCCAGAGAAGTATGGTTTTGATGTCCAGAAGTAATTCAAAAAAAAAAAAAACACCTATGAAGAAAGGTATAATACAATCCACCATGACAGGGCACAAATGAATCAACATTTCACTTTTCTTGATGCTGCCTAAAATACAGCATTGTCTCGCTAGTGAAAGTTATATTAGTAATCTAATTCTAGCCCTACGTAAATCTGTCTATCACAAATCAAGCTGGAAAGAAAACTTTCGCAGACCATACCTGGAGCTAAGACTTCCTGTTACTCCCTAGTATCCCATTGTACAAATAACCAACTTTTAGTTATTTAGTTATTTTTAGTTATTTAGTTATTTTAAAATATTTAAATATTTAAAATTTTAATACTTAAAATTTAAAAATATTTAAGATTTAAAAGATTCTAAGAAGTTTAAAAAAGAATGACTTTACTTCCAGTCAAGTGAGATTGTTTCACTATGTGTCTGGGTATTTCTTCTTTTAAGTGTCTCATTATTTCTTCCATTAGAACATGTATTTTAAAGACATGAAACAAACAAACAAAAACACAAAACAAAAACAAACAAACAAAACAAACAAAAAACCAAAACACAAACAAAACCCCCCACAGGATCACCTCACAATTCTCACAATTCCAAAACTGTTTTTTTCCTTGTACTATATGAAAAGCCATTTAGTAAAATTTATGTAAGCACATCAAGGATTTTTATGGAAAGAAGTATTTTGCTAAAATACTCCAGCCAGATGAAATACTTTACACTTCAAATATTGTGAAAATTATTTGAAAAGTAAGGAATGCTGAGCTAGAAATATATGCACATTTTTCATTTGAAATCCATTAAAAAAAAGTCAATTAGCCACAAATTGTGTAAGAATAGGCACAGCTTTGATGTTAATGAAAATTTAAGTACAGGAAAATATAATCTGTTTACTCAGGATAAAAGACTGTGGTAGCCCTACTTTCATTCAATAAGTAATGATACTAACTTTGAAGAATGATTTAAAATAAAAATTCTGAAAAAAACACATAATTTTCTCTACAAATAAGCTGTAGTAGTGAAGCTGTGAATGCTGAGGGGAGAACATATGTAAATCTAACCCAATGGGCCTACGAAAGAAAAAAAACCAAAAAAACAAAAAAACAAACCCAAAAAACCCCCCAAAAAACCAACACAAACTGAAAGCTTGTATCAGATACTTGGTTTCTTTTTCCATCACTAACAATACTTACCTAGTACTCCACAAATACGGTCACTGAAATACATCTTCAATACTTGTTCTCCATGACAATTCAATTTTTTACTTAATTTGAAAGTAAAGCCATAACCCACTGTTTGACATCACTTACGACAAGGATTACAGTGAGCTTCACTACTACATATCGAAAGGAGACTTTAAAAATACTATCGTATTTAAACAGTGAAGATGGTAAAGTATTAAAAAAAGTGATTCTTTACATACATTAATTCAAATTTCCATTCTGAAGAAAGTAAAGTCTAACCAATTGAACAATGATAAAGAAATCATTGGCCAATAAAAGTCTACAAAAACTAATAGTGCCTCACTAAACAGATATGTCCCCTTTCTTATCCAGTTTTATCTGCTTGCTTAGAGTAGGCACACAGCTTTTTTTTAATGACTTTTTTACTGTAACAGCTCAGTAGAGCCTCTTCATTTCAAATAAGTAAATTTTATTCACCTGAAAGTAATGTCTCACTAACGAAACCAGCCAAGAAGAGCCACCAGGTCACTACCTGTTGAAGACAACAGGACCATACAGGTCCAATAAAGCCACATTTTTTAAACAAGCAACTTTTAACATTTTTGAAAGGAAAGTGAAAACAAATCTTTCCCTGTATGTGAACAAATAAACAAAAAGCACAGTATTTGGAAGGTATCAGATTTTTAGATCTGCATGTGTTCCACCATGCCCTCCCCCAAAGCCTACACTTGAACACATGCTTTCTCAGTTTTGACTATCACTAATAAGAGGCCTTCCATTCTAAATTGTTCTGTGAGTCATGATTTAACACTCTGTAAATGAACCTTTTTTTTTTTTTCTGATTTTAACCAACCTTCATAGATCATCTTTAAGGCTTCAGAATCCTGTGATTCAAAGATGGATAACAACTTCTACATGAACGTTTATTTCAAAGCACAAAGGTCCCTCCAAATGCTTATATTTACATTTATAGTTTACTAATGCTCACTAGGCATTCCTTTTTCTTTCATTTTTGCCATGAATTTTTAAACAAGAAAAGATGATCCAACTGAACAGTGTGTGTGCAGTTCAATGGTAGTTTGCAATTAAATGTGCCAGGTATCTGTGAAAGTCTTAACTGGCCCTGTGCAAGGAAAAAAGGAATGGCTCTGCAATTTAAAAAGCACACAAAATTAAACAATGTTAATCTCTCCTACACAAAGAAAAATAAAATCTTATGTAAGCATCCACGGTATAACTACCAAATACAGATAAAGACAATCAAACATTTCCAGGTAGAACATACACACACATACTGGTCTCTGGCATTCAACCAAAACAGAAAATACTATATGATGGCGCTAATAAAGAAGGAGTTCAAGCATGGCCCTGATCCTTTCTTCTATTAAAAAAACTAGAAAAACCTTTCAGCTTTGCAGGTAAAAAAATAACTCTCACAGTAACTGTGCCTTGGCAGTATGATGCTTAACTAAAAGCTAGTCAGGTGGATTTGAATATACACAGAACCAACGCAAACTTATGAAGTTCCTGTTCATTTCTTTGTTCCATTTAAATTGTAACTTACCATTCAACCACCCAAATAAATAAATTACAGTTTTCTCCTAGACAAGAGTGCTTTAAATAGCGGTAGCTGTCTGACAGACTTGAAAAAGAAAACATTTAATTTCTTCTTTAATTCACACTTAATTATAGTATTCCAAGCCAGGGCAAAACATCTCAACTATGAACTCTCCAGAGGAAGAACAGTTATAGTCCTCTTTCTGTTCAGCCAGGGACCTAAAAAGCACAATATAGCTATAAGATACAAATCCATCAAACCCAAGTTCTGAGCCTTCTGTGTGAAAGCTGGGCATGCATTTTCAGTGGATGTGTCACACAAGGGGCACTATTTAGTAAGAAATAATCCCTAGAAGTAAAACTATAAAGCATGAAACATAAGCACTTTCATCCACACTGCACTGAAGTAAAATGTGAGATTAGTGACACAAAAAGTTCAATATAAGCTGTTTACTCGTACCAGTGTCCTCCAGGAAGTCTCTAAATAGCTTCATATGCATGATGAGAGACATCAGCAATCTGCATGAGAGAGCAAGCTGTCAAACAAGACCTTCTGGAGATGGCAGTGGAGTTGCTGAAGAGCTGGGTGCCACCGCCAGTTCTTTTAACTAGCCAGAATCTATTGGTGTATCAGAAACGGCAATGCACCTAGGACAGCCAGTGTGCACAACTAAACCTTGTTCATCACTCAAAAGTACCAACTGCATTTTTTTAATTATACCTCACCACTGCAAACATCAGCACAATGAATAAAGTCCACACATTTCAAAAGCTGAAAAAGGGCTGTTTGTTGAAATACAGATAAATTAATAATAGTGTACATCAATCAGTCTCCACACAAAATTGCAAATCTGTTGATAACCACAAACAAAAATATTTAACCAACAGGTTTTCTGGACCTCCTTAAGAATTAAATTTCAAAATGTTTCCATCATTTAAACAAAACGTATCTCCCTGGTTTGCTAATCTTGGCTTGATACCAGGTACCCACCAAGCCACTCTATAACTCCTTTTCTCAGCTGGACAGGGGGACAAAAATATTACCAAAAGCTCATGGGTCCAGATAAGGACAAGGAGAGATTACTCGGCAATTATCGTCATAGGCAAAACAGACTCGAGTTGAGGAAATTCTTTTAATTTATTACGAATCAATTCATAAATAAAACCAAACTTTAAATCACCTTCCCCCCACCCCTCCCTTCTTCCCAAGCTCAACTTCACTCCTGAATTCTCTACCTCCTCCTGCCCATCAGTGCAGGGGGACAGGGAATGGGGATTGTAGTCAGTTCGTCACATGTCGTCTCTGCTCCTCCTTCCTTCTCACACTCTTCCCTTGCTCCAGCGTGGGGTCCCTGCCATGGGAGACAGTCCTCCACAAACTTCTCCAACGTGGGTCCTACACATGGGCTGGAGTTCTTCACGCACTGCTCCACTGCGATCCCTTCCGCAGGGTGCAGTCCTCCAGGAACACACTGCTCCAGCGTGAGTCCCCCACAGCATCACAAGTTCTGTCAGCAAACCTGCACCAGTGTGGGCTCCTCTCTCCACAGGTCCACCCAGAAGCCTGCTCCAATGTGGGCCTCCCATGGGGTCACAGCCTCCTTCGGGCATGCCCTTGACCCAGCTGCAAGGGAACAGCCAGCCTCACCATGGTCTGCACGTGAACCTCTGCTCCGGCACCTAGAGAACCTCCTCCCACTCTTCTTCACTAATGTGGCTGTCTGCAGGGCTGTTTCTCTCACGTATTCTCCCTCCTCCCCTCCAGCTGCTGTTGCACAGCCCATTTCTACACCACCCAAACCCTCTTCCTAAATAAGTTATCCTGGAGGTGCTACCTTTGTGCTGATGGGCTTGGCCTTGGCCAGCAGTGGGTTTGTCTCAGAGCCAGACAGGAGGGAGCTTCTAGCAGTTTCTCATAGAAGCCACTCCTGTAGCCCCCACCACTACCAAAGCCTTGTCACACAAACCCAATACACTCGCTGAGACTAGAAGTATACCACTCCAACCCTTCAAATCCCAACACTTTTGAAACCCAAGCCCTATCCTAAACATTATCCCCAGAAAGCATCATAATATAGCTTTTTTCTATGACATTTTACTGCCCAAAGAACAGTCTGACTACTTATTTTTCCTCTACAGTTTATTTTGATGTTTGTAACAAAATACTTCAGGCAAGTCTTTGTTTTCAGTCACAATACAAACCTATTGACCTAGAATGGTCACTCTTAACTTACAAATGTATCAGAAGAAAAAAAACATTGAAAAAATAATTTAAAATATTACTAGGAAAACTGAACACAGGTTAAGAAGCTGGCAGCTACTTACCATTTAGCAATACCAAAGTGTATTAACAATTACTGCTAAATGCTACTTTTCTCAATAACTCTCTTGGCTGTATTAATTTTTAACAATGCCTCAGCAGACTTTCATTATAGTGTTTTAAAGATCTCATTTTGCTACACTAAGTATCGGCTATTTAGTTGAATTTCAATTTTCTAAATAAATAGAAATGCCAAGGAGTTTTTCTGAAGTCAGGATTTGGTTTTAGACCACAAACAATTCCCTCCTATCTCCCAGGAAATCTTCAGGATTTCTTAAAGGCATTTCAAATCAAAATTAATGTTTGCTGCACTGTCAGCTGTAGCTTGTACCATGTCCTGCTTGTACTACAAAGTGTGTGTTCTCCTCAGCAGCGTATAATCTACAAAATGCATACATAAGGAAATCTTTAAACCAAAGACTCTTCAAAATCTAATGCAGCAAAAAAATACATAGCCAGTTATGATGTAAGATATACTGCTTAAGTAAAAAAGTCCAACTCTCATCCTCAAAAATGCAACACACCCCAAAAAGCCCTAGTACCTATAAAGTAATATAAAACGACATAACATTACTGTAGACATAGTCCAGAAAACTGAATCCCTATGTCAGCATGCTGGCACCAGTTTCGTTCAGGTTACTTAACCAGCTTCCTTACCAAGGAAGCCCTAAAATCTATTATAACTGCACAAAGAGCATATGAAACAGGAATTTAGAAATAATAATTTAAACAAGGTGCTCCTAAGATTTCTTTGACCTCCAGAAAGGACTTAGATTGTATCAACACTCCAGGCTTCTTACAGCTTTTTCTACACATCTGGATAATATCAGGTTTTGGTACAAGACACATCTAGGACTGATCTCAGCCAGAAGAAAATATATTATGTATGCTGCTCTCTTTTCAGAGCGAAGTAAGTTTTGGCTAAAAAAAAAAAAAAAAAAAAAACNAAAAAAAAGAGCTTGACTGACTTGAAATAAGTTGAAAAGCCAGTTATGCCATAACTAGTGCAGAAGATCTCAATTACAAGTATTTGCAGCCATTCTAACTTCAGAGGACAGGCTAGAACCACAAACCAAAGCTGTGAAAAATTATCAAAGAGCTTAATTCAGGACTACAAAAACAAACCAAACAAACCAAACAAACCAAACAAACCAAACAAACCAAACAAACCAAACAAACCAAACAAAAAAGTATTTTCTATTTACACTCTAAAACCTCTTAACTGCTTTAAGTTTAGTTTCAAGAGAAGGACTTCTTACTTAAATTCAACAATTAAAGCATTTTGAAACCCACATGTGGCCTTAGACCCTGGTATTAACAGATGGTGGTAATTCCCTCAGACACTTCAAAAATTAATAAAACATCATACAACCAGTCATTTCAAGGTCTCTGTAAGTCCAGGAGGACACTGCATCACTGAGAGACAATTACTTGTTATACTCAGGGTTTTCCACTCATATTGTTAAAAGTGATTTTTAAAGGTAAAGCTTCCTTTCAGTGGTATAAATTCTTAATTGCTATACTTCACCTAAACAATATACTTACATTCTTTTGTGCTGATACTTTTAAGAACAGACTCAACTGGAGATGTACAAGATTTGACGGTCTAAAAGGTATCAGTTTATACAGTTTAGCCTCATTCAGTTGAAACTTCTGCTTCTCCTTCGCCATCTTCCTTTTGAGTGTTGCTTGTAGTTACACTAAAGGCTTTTAATACATGTTTTACATGTATTTGCATTAGTTTGAGCTGTTGTATTTCTGAAAAAGTGATAGCTTGCTTAGTAAACTACACATTCAAGCGAGAAAAAGAATTACAGACTTGAAAACTATTTAACTGAACCAGGACATGCAACAAAGCAAGTAGATCTTAATTAGAAATTTTTATTTTTAATTTTTTTAAAAAAGCTATTCTACTACAATTAATTTTCACTTGTAATACAAACCATTTATACCAGTAATAAGGGAAACCATTAGGACTGTGAGAACTGGCAATAACCTGCTTCTGGGTTTTAGGAAATACCTGTAACTATCAAGTTCCTCATTAAAGAACAGTCTGCTCCAAAGACAGCATCAACTCCTCTTCAGTGAGCGCCACCTTTAAAATGTCAAATATTGTACTGTATCAACTGTCAAAGACTGACTCTTTCTCAGTGACTAAGCTGACACATTGTTCCAGTCACAATGTGTCTATTATCATACAAGTTATTTGAACAAAAAAATTATTTTCTTTGCATGAAACCTGAACCATAAAATTTCGTTACACAATCATCTTTGCTTAATATATTATGGTTTCTAAGTTACATATAGTTATATGCACATAAATGCTATCGAACATTTCATCTATACATATTAGACTTTATATAAAGTCATGAAACTATTCTTTTCAACAAACTCAATGCAGAACTTCAACAACTTTGGCTCTACACTGAATATTAGTATTTTTTTTTCTGTTATCAAGCATCTGTGACTTTGAAGACTATGCTAATAGCTCTTCTAGTTTAATTTCAATTCATGATAATCCATTGAAAAAGTACTTACAATACATGTTAAGAGCCACAAAATTTCACTAACTCAGTATTAAGGCATTAACTTCATACATTTTCAGCAGAATATCAAATGTAGCCACATTTTATATTTCTGAAATTCAATAAATAAAGCTTACCTACAACCATAACTGTGATCTGCAGAACTGACAGACACTCTTGGGTTTGTGTGTTTCATCTAAGGCTATCTATTACCAAGCAGGCACAACAGATGAAAAGCAAACACTCACTGCTGTGGCTTATGGAAGTCTGTTTTCTTTCTCGGCTGCATGTGGTGCAAATTGTCCTTTGCTGGGTTAGGCATAGCAATATTGACTGGATTATTTGTGGTAGATATTGCAGCTCCTACTGTGAGATGAAGAAAAGGGTTGCTATAATTAAAAGGCTTCCCAGACTCCACCTCCCACTTTTTGGAAAGGAAGCACTATTATCTGCACAAGGAGAATAAAGATCTAAATGTGTGAATGATTAAGGGATTGGAGCATCTGACATACAAAGAAAGGCTGAAGAGAGCTGGGATTGTTTAGCCTTAAGAGGAGAATGTTTGAAGAGATCCTATAAATGTGTATATGCATTTGTAGGAGGGGTAGGGTGAGCAGGGAGTAGAGACAAGGGAGACAGACCATTCTCAGTGGTACCCACTCACAGGAAAATAGCAATGGGTGCACAGAATTCCACTTAAAACAAGTGAAAACTTAACATGGAAGTCTCCATCCTTAGAAATATCTAAAACTGAGCTAGACAAGGCCCTGAGCAACTTTCTCCAGTTGATTCTGCTTTGAGCATGGACTTTTGTCTATGGACATCCAGAGGTCCCTTCCATTCTCAACTGTTTCACAATCCTTCGAAGTTTCTGTGATTCTGCTAGTTTATGAAAGTGCTTTGACAATGTAGTTTTGTAGCGTTAGTGCCAAAGAGAAGGATGAAGAGGCAGGATCATTAACATGACTTTGATGAAAGGAAAAGTGTGTTGAATATGAGCCCAGGACAGTATGTTAGAGTTTCTTTTCAGATGCACTCAATTTACTTCAGCCTTGGAAAGCAGATGCAGCTCTAACAAGCTCTTCTTCTATTTCTGCATTCACGGAATGCTATCTAAGGTATTAGAAGATGCAGTGGATGCTGCAACATTTCCACAAGGAACAGAATGGATGAGAAAGTCTTCCAAACCACCTAAAAACTACATAAAAACAAAACCCAGAAGATTTCTGCAGGGTGTTTGGGGATATACATAACGATAGCTGAAGACACAAAAGAAGAAGCAATGAAGACTTGTGGAGCCCCAGAGACTGAAATGTGGGGCAAGGGCTTCACAAATCTCTTTAGTGAAAAAGAATTAGAAGAATGAAGTAGCTCCCACCTCCTGACCATCTTACTTGGAAAACCCTACTCAGTCAAACAAAGTCTTACACAAATGCTTCCATAAGTTTCAGCTACTCAGCATATCAATACTAACAGCTAGGCCATCAGGCACAGATTTGAGTCACAAATACCACACATCTTGCCATTTACCAAAACAGATAATGTATTTCACTGGAGTAACAGAAGGAAGAGAGCGGATGCTGATATTAATATTTTTTTTTATAACTTTATGGCAGGAAACTTCTTGCTCATGGAAGAGTATGTTGAGGCAAACAATCCTATTGCACATGTAAACACCAAGTTTCAAGGATGGCTTTTGTTTGTCTCAATCTCAAAATAAAACAGCAAACATCACCAGCCATAAAAGTATAGCACGCCACTAGTAAGGTTCTGTACCCACAATGCAGCTTCAAGAGACCCCTTGATGAGTTTCATTTATTAAGATAAAGACTAGGATTTGAAGAAGAGTGAAACTGCTCTCTTCCTACAAAACTGGGTTTTCTTCTCATTTCAGGCAACAGCTCTTGCCCCATTGTCTCAATATTCCAACTCCTGCAGCTAATGCCCCTCTGCAAAGATGCTGAATCCCCAGGTCCATTCTCCAGACCACTGGAAAGCTCCTTTTTCCTGCATAACAACCTTCTTTTACATTTGTAGGGCTCTACCCTTTCCAAATCTTTAGGTACATTTGCTGGAGATATGGAGATATTCAAAACCAGCCTGGATGCAATCCCATGTGACCTACTCTAGGTGAACCTGCTTTAACAAGGTTTACCAAGGCTGCCACAGAAGAGCTGATACCTTCCTAGCATGTGCTCCAGTCTATTGCACAAGGTGCTATCTCTACTTCCTACGCTGATGTTTAGGCTCAACACCAGATGGTAGCACATGAGCTCTGGTCTGCTTGGAAGTGATAGGACATCACTATTACCTCAGGAACCCAACATTCCCCCAGCACCTGCCTTCTGTAGCACTGGGTGTTGAATGCACGCAGAGGGTTGTCCAGTGAGAAATAAACACACTCTAGCCTTTTGGAGATTCACTGGTCTTTCAGGGACCACTAGTAACTAATGTAAGATGGCCTCCACAGGTCCTCCGAAGACCGCTCGTTTCAGACTCACCTGGGAAATCAACTTTCTGCAAGACAGTGCGTATCTACAATAGCAGTCTTGCTAATGCTGAAACCCAGGTTCCATTGCACTGCCTTGCCAGTGCACCCACGGTCCCATATTGTCCTTGGACATCCTAGTCCATCCCCAGACTAGGTGACCCCCAGAGGTCCCTTCCAACCCCAACCACTCTGTAATTCTGTGAAATGCTAGACAATTAGAGCTGACAAAACTCTGTAGCCACATTCTGATGTCTATGTTCTACTGGAAGGGACAGACAGATTCCCCATTCTGCTAGCTATAAAACATAAATTCAACTTTAAGCAAGGATGTTCCCCTGATTTTAAATAAGCATATATATATATATTAATTGGAGGTTCTTAACACCAAAAGTGACATAAGCAGATTTTTAGCTCACAATTAAGATATATTTTTGGATGCAGTGAGATACACAAAGTATTGCTGAAGAGTAAGAGCAAACTCTGATCGGTCAGGCATGACCAATCCAAGCCGGGGCTTGGCTTCAATCAGTTCATTACTAGTTTGAACATGTAATTCATGGTTACTATTCTATATTTAATGAAAGTATACCTTACTATTTCCTATAACTCTGTAGTTTGTACAGGTTCCTTTGTGAATCAAACGACATGTTGTTTCCAAATTCATATTTGTGTTGCACAAAACAGAAGAGCACAAAATGAAAAATAAAACGTGTTATAGTGGCTCTTAAAGCAATCAAAAGTCAATAAAAGTTAGAAAACATTATGTAACTGAGTATTTGTCACAGAATATGAAGACCTAAACAGAAAAAAAAAAAAGAGTGAGATCATGTAAAACTGATTACAATGCCATATAGCTGGTACTGGAGTTAGTTTAGAAGGCTCTACTCAGAGAATAATTATTTCCACCCTTCTTTCTGCAGTGTCTCAGTACGACAAAAGCCATCAGGTACCAAAAGGCATGATTAAATGCACTCAAATGAATAACAATTTCACTTGTAAGTTAATGTCTTGCCCTATCTCACTTTCAGCTAATTCAAAAACCTAATACCTATTCTGCATAGTTAGGAAAGGCTTCCAACTGTAAACAAAGGTGCAGTGAAAAAAACCCATCATTTTCCAAATATAGAAGTCAAGCATTTGTAAACTGTTGAACAGCATAAACAGCATTCACATTTATCCAATCTTTCAGTGAGTTGTTACATTGGGTTGCATCAGTGAAATTGTTCCAATTTTAAATTAATGCAGGGCAGTCACATTATAGGGTTGTAGTAATAGAAATAAATTGACATCACTGGTATAAATCTCAGTAACACCAAAACTACTTAGACTTACTTACTGAAGATTATTATTTTCCATGTACTTCAGAACAGAACAAACTCCAAACCACAAAAACTACCAAAATGCAAAGTCAGTAGGTTGATCAGAAGTTGAAGTCCTTCTCTACTGGAAATAACAAATAATCTTTCTCTTAGAGATGACTGCCGTTAACGGTCTTCCTAAATTGTAAGTTATGAAACTATAGCTCATATAGCTGAAATCCATCATAGTCCTATAGCTGAAACAGGTAATTCTATTGTTAAGGAGGCAATATGTGAGTCTCCACAAATAATCCCCTTTTTTAAATTGTTCATTAACCTTACATTGCATATCATATATTGAATATTGTATCATTCATAGTACATCCAAGCCAAACCTCCGCAACATAGAAGTGGGAGGTAGATCATCAAATTCAGAACCGATGTTTCAAAAGATCTGCTGCCTCTGATTATCAAAACAAGTTCTAAATTTGATTCAGACTTAAAGAAAGCTTAAGAGCTCTGTTTATGCCAGAATTAATAAAACTCCACAATGGGGTATTTCCAAAATGATGAATGGTAATTAAGGATTAAATTCCATCACAAAATAAACAGAACTTCACCAACATAAACACATACCACTACACTGACCCTTTGGCCACCAGGCACATACAAGATATTGACTAGTGAGGTAGCTGTAATCATACTGTTCCATGTAAAGTACTACAAAATGCTCTAGCAACAGGAGAGCAATCCAAGTTGATTTGAAATGGCAGATTTACTGAGATAGAGTAAGATATAACAAAACAAAACAAAACAAAAAAAAAGTGCAGTACCAAGTAACGAACAGGTAAGATTAAGAGATTTATTTAAAATAGCTTGGATAGCTTATTAAGTTAACACTGCTGTGTTAATACTGTGCACAGTACTTATCAGGATATAAAAGTCTCAGTTTTGGTACTAACCCAATCACAGATTTCATTCCACTTCGAGTAAATTAAATATGGCATGAAAGTGGAACAAACGCTCCAGTGGGAATTTAGAGATGATGATGCAGTTTTGGGGTGTTGGTTTCTGTGGGTTTTTTAAGGATGTAAAATTGAAAGTGATTCATATATTTGAAAAGCATGAGTGGAGACACTGAAAAGCATTAACAGGAAAGAAAAAACTGCACCACAGCCTCCTAGACATCAGCCTCATGAATGCCATGAATGAGCCATGCCCCTTGACTTCTATCCCTCTAAGTACCCATCTAAAAACCAAGGGGTGTGGATGACAGTGAGGGAAAAATATGAAGTGGAAAGACTGGTGTATAACCAAGTACACACCTAAATGCTTACTCTTGTAAAACACATAGCTTAAATGGGGAATCAGGTCACAGTTTTATAAAAATAACATCTTGATGGAGAAAGGTGCTAAGCTTTTCCTTGATGCAAAGGGATAACACATAGGTAGGGTCTCAAGTGGGAGTAGGAGGAAAGGCCAAAGACTGAGGATGCTTTATTAATAGTAGTCTCAGAACTTCATGACTTCAGTGTGACAAAAATAATAAAAGTGCCTTTAGGTATTCACCTCCCTTATAATTCTTGAACTGAATCCTGTAAAGACAAGTAAGATGTAAAGCTAAGAAGAAAATAACTGTTCAGAGTTGAGTGGTAATGAATACTCAGTGTTATGCTCACCATGACAGATTTTTAAAAGTTATCCTCTATAGAAATGTATCAATCCATCATACCAGAACCATAGCAGATTCCAAGCAACCTGCTGAGATATCACTAGTGCTTCATGACTGATAAAAGGACTGAAAAAACTTCCCACCCATAAACACCTACTGTAAAAGCCTAGGTAAAAAAGCCAAAAAAATCAATCAGTTATACTAAAAGAAATTAAGTGAACATTCAGTCATTCAAAGATTTTTCTGCAATGGAAATTAAGTTTTCCATCAAAATACTAGATAATGACAACAGCTACAGTACCCTTAAGTGGCTGCCCCATGGAACACTATTACAATTTCTTGCATTTGATACTGGTCTTTTCCTATGGCTCTGGTAGCTTCTACAGTAACTTCCAGACATAACTTAGTATGGAGATAATATGAGCAGGATAAAAATGGACCAGTGGGACAGACAATACCTTGGACAAGGACTGCCACCTTCAGTTAAGAATTACATAAAACAAAATTCATACACACAAAAAAAAAGACCCAAACTTTGCTTTTTCTGGATAACATCATCTATCAGCAGAGAATTATGCTATAAAAATGGGAAGGTTTCTATCAAGAAAATGGAGTAAGATTGTCAAGCTAGCAAAGCTAGCTCCATAACAAAAACAGAAGTCACATCATGCAGGCTAAAGCTCACGAGGCCCATGTTTTCTCAAAGTACAACAGCATTCCACAAACAAAAGTGATTTTTTCCTTTCCACACAAAAGTAGAACTGTGCCACAGGATGCTGCAGCAACAAAAACTGTAAATGGATTCAAAGAACTCAAGTATCAAAAGCCAACTTTAGCTCAAGAAGACTTGAGCTAAGAATTACCAATGGGAAAAAAAATAAAAAATCTTTCTTACATATGCCTCCCTTTACATTTTTCCTCATGATCACTGCTACAGAGAGCCTGTAGGGCTAGAAGGATCTCTCACATAATCCAACCCCTTTGCTCTGAAGCTGAAAATGCCACTCCTGCAAGTACACAATGTGACAGAGCACTAAAAAATGGCTTTCTTCTTGTGATGGGTGACTAACGCTGAAGTAGGATGGAACAGCCAAGAAAATGAAAAGAGCTACGCAGAAACGTGGGCTGTAGTCAACAAGAACAGCAAGAGACTTTTTGAACTATGCCTGATGTTTGACCTACTTCTTATAAGCATTCTCTTAGCCTGATAAAACATATATAAAAGCTTTCCAGAGTGCACGAGGAGAACCCTGGTCAGCTACACCTGCATAAGAAAATAAAAATCTGTTCCAATCTGCATCGCATCATCCGTTGAAGATGTATAGGTAAAATGAGCAGCCTGTGTCAGCACGAGTCACACTTTTTAGTATCCTGTTAACCTTTCTTCTTTCACACTGCTATAGAATCAGTACTACAAAACTTGAAATCAAAAATGCTAGGAAATTCAAAATGGAACACAGAAAGCTTTCTAGAAGTTGAGAAACAATGCCATTCACGTAGTCATGTTTGATGAAAGCTGGCCAGACAAGAGACAGTTCAAAATACACACTGAAGAGAAAATTCCCAAGACCATTAAAATACTGGAAAAGCAAAGAATTAAGGAAGTCAGCAAAAATAACGAAAGGAAAGACTATTCAACACATATTATAGGAAAAATTAAATTAAAGCCATGTGTGAACATTTTGAAGTAGGAAATAAGTGAAACAAAAATACACTTGAAGTAGAAGAATACAGGTGGACAGACTGACCCACTTCCACCTTAATATACTTGCTGAAGCGCACAGTGCAGAACTTTATTTTAAATAGTCTAACACATACCATAAGTATAAAAAGGTATAAAAAAGCAAAGAAACTATGGAGAATAACAGCAAGCACATCTATCATAGCAATAACAACATCCTTGACAGTACCCTAAGAAAACTAATAGAGCTGTTCAAATGGGAAAGGCCTCTTCATCAATAGAAGAACAGAACTGGTGTCAAAATATCCCCAAAGAGAAATCACTAAGAGCAATTAGAGGATTATGTTGTTTGCAAGGAAAGCTTTTTCCAGTTTGGTGCTTTGCAGTACACACAAGGGTCAGTGAACACACATGTCAGATCATGCTGAACCTGCGAATTCATATTAGACCCATGGACCAAAATAAGCACCATCACAGAAGAATGCATGAGGTATAATGAAGACTTCTCTCCTCTTTCCAGAAACATATAAATAACTGGAAGTAGTCCATAGGCATTAGCATATAAAGGTCTGAACTGTCTCTCCATTATGTTTTCCACTGTAATGTTAAACAAGGAAAAATAACACAAACAATACTAGAAACTCTACCAAGTGATACTTCATTAAACAAATTCACCAGTAGAACAGAACTTTGAATGCACAGTAAGTTCAGTGGAAAAAAAAAAAGTGTCCCCAAGAAAAAGGAAAGCATCAAGAGAAACAACTAATCCTGTAAACAGCACAGGCATGCCCAAGAACAAAATACTATCTGAGCTGAAAGTCAACTGTTAAAATTTAGCAAAGCTGAAAATCCAACAACATATTAGACACAGAAAAAGATTTTCAGCCCTGCATAAAAAGCACTTCATCACCTCACAGATACAGTAAATCCCAGTGTCCATCAACATCAGAAGGTACCACATGAAGGAAGTCTGAAATGCAGTAACAAAGATCGCAGTGTGGGGCCACCAAAACCAATATTTAAAGGCAAAAACTGTCTAAGACGAACCCTAAGAAGAAATTTAACAGGAAAAAAGAGTGACCATCTCCATGACAAGTGCAAGCCAAACCAAAGCTTTGTCTCAGACATTTGCTGCTGCTTCCATGCAGGTGCAGGAAGAATGAAAACTTACTTAAGAAGAGAGCAGTAGTCTCAGATAAGAAAATTTTTTAAAAGTATCTCAGTCTTTAACTTCTGATTCTCTCCAATAATAAAAGAAGTTGCAGCTACACAGAATTCTGATACTAAAAAGCTATAACCAAATGGCTTATAGATACCAAATACGGTATACTATAGGTCATATTTCTTTCAGAGACTTAACGTATCAAACGTATCAACTGATATATCAAACTCAGATCAGCTCTATAAGCACTGTCCACTCATTATCACGCTTGCATCAAATGTAATTTAGAAATCATAAAGGCTGGAAAAAAGAAAAAAAAAGAATCAAGTTATCTTGACCCCCACTCACCCCCCAAAGAATGCTTCTAAAACACAAAACTGCATTTTATTCAAAGTTGCTATTATAATTATTAGTACAGAATCAGATGTTTAGTAGTTTAGGGATATGCCATTAGCTTTACTTTGTATCTGATTGTTTCAATGTGAGTTTCAAATGGGAAGTTTCAAATACACAAACGTAAGTTTCCGACATTCACTGCCCTGAGAATAGAAAGATTAGCAGACACAATATAACTTCTCTCTGCTGTGGGAATACAGACTATTGTATATTCGAGTCCATCTGTTAAGTAATGACTGATCCAGAATGCATCGCTACTGCAGCAGACTCCCCAGCAGTTTCACATTCATATATGTCTCCCAATGCCGAGAGCAATGTTAAACACTCTTGCATTTATTTTTAAATATAAGCGTAGTTTCAGCAATAGGAATTAATTAGTAGGTAGATCTTGTAGGCAAGTACTGTCCTCCACACAAATACCAAAACATTCTAACCTCCCCCACAAAAGACAAGCCAATGTTAGTCCAGTTGCTGATGCATTAACAGCCAGCATTAAAATAAGCTTAAATATCAGTAAGAAGAATGAAAGAAGAAAACCAGGAAACTATTAAATATCTTTGGATCTGTCATGACCTATACAAAGCCAGTTAACAAAAATAACTGCATGCCATTCCCTTAGTTTGAGTGTTACTTTTAAAAGAATGGGTAATAATCCAATAAAGTTATGATGACTTGTACCAGACTTGTAAAAAAAAAAAAAATTTACGAATCACATTTCAGTTAAGTGTCACAAAGCTTGTAGAGAGGAGTGAGAAATATACCAGATTACTGTTCCAATAGATTCACAAAACTATTAGGGCTTTAACCCTGTGTGTTGAGATAAACCATAAATATTAAAATGATCTGACCAAACCATGTCTTTCCCTGCATGCTGCAGCTTTTCCATTCAGCCTGTGCTAGGTCAAATGCAAAAAACTGCCAAACAGAAGAATACATCATTCTAAAGTGTTTGAAACAAAATATATTCTTCATATGATTGGAGGTTAGAAGTGTTAAACTCATTTGAAACAAAGGCAGTTTCAATTAATTGCCATTCAGTTTCGAGCATTTTGCTATCCTGTTTTATATGCAAAAAACGAGGATATTTCATTGACTGAACTGCTTCAACAAGCTTTGCTGCAGCAAATGTTGCATTCAGGAGGAGCAGCAAATTGCACATAATTGAAAGTGATTCATTTTTAGATCCACTCGTTTGGCTTCTGTAGGTTCCTCAGGCTTTGGTGTAGGTAGCGCAAAAACATTAAGTCATACAGTCCTGCAGTAACTCTTTCGCTCCATGAAGTGAGCAGATGACTAAGGAGCTACATTTTAGCATCTTCTCCTTGTTTCAAGCTATTTACCAGCGTATAATAGTATTTTGTAATGCACAGACCTTAATCAAAATCAGCAACAGCTCTTACTTTGCAGACAAAAATGTGTTTTGGAAAGCATGGCGGATTATTAAGACATGAGCAACCCAATACAACACTGCAATACAACTAACTCTTTATTACAGATATTAAAGCATATTAAATCCTTGCAAAAAATCCCCCTCCTCCCCCTTCCTCTACATATACTACAGAACTAGCTCTGAGCTAACAGGGTTAAACCCTTTACATGTTTCAGACACTAAGATACCAGCTCAGACTGCTTTTTAAAATATTTTTCAATTAGAAATAGATATTACATTCACGCCTCTCTTCTTTCAATGAGGAAGCCACCAGGTTACAGGGCAGGGTCCAGAACACGAAACTGCAAATTACTTAATCTCCTTATTTTTCACATTGTGAATTGCACGCACTCCCCCTCTGCAGGAGGTGGCCGGGGGGAGGCACTGGGAAGGGGAAGAGTGGCCTGTCTGCACTAGGTAGGGTCCTGCGTGGAGTTTAGGGAGCGCTGGGGGGGCTTCTGTCACACGCACGACGAGGAGACGAGCAGGTCGCGCTATTAACGAGGAGAGAGAGGAACAAGAGGAGTTTGGGAAGGAAAGATGGTTGGAGAAGGGCCGTACGTGTAGGAGGGACACAGGGGCAGGGAAAATGAAGGTCCCTTTCGGGTTGCACAGGGCGCGGGAGGAGTAGGGAGCAGCCCCGGCAGGAGGTGGGCAGCGCGGACCGGTGCCCAGGGGCCCGCTGCCCGCCGGGGCGTCACCGGGGCGGGGTGCCCGGCCGCTTACCAGGTTCAGCACCGTCTCCACGATGTCCCGGTTGCTGACCTCCCCGACCTGGATGAGTCCGATGAGGACGGCGAATTTCATCCGGATATTGCGGATCGGCACCGACGGGTTAATCATCCCCGCGGGGAGCACCACGGACCCGGAGCCCGACGCCCTCAGCTCCCCCATCACCGCGACGCTGCTGCCGCTGCCGCCTGCACCGCCGGCCCCGACGGAGATGAGTCCCGCGGGCTGCGGGTCCGGCCCCGACACCGGCTTCTCGCTCGCCATTTAACCCTCGCCGTTACCGGCACCTGCCGCCGCCTCCCCGCCCGGCCGGGCCGAGCCGCGCATCCACCGCAGTCGCACCCGGCGGGGCCGCAGGGAGCCGGCCCGAGGCGCAGGCACCGTCCCAGGAGCCGCTCCCCCGCTCCGCTATAATGAGGGATTATTATGGGCGCCGATGCCCCGTTAGCCGAGGGCTGCCCAGCCGGGGCCGCCTCCCCGCCGCGGGGCGAGAGGA